>CM055276.1:56939877-57434885 GCA_029237695.1 Conchocele bisecta | reverse complement strand
AAAGTCGTGTTAATGTGAGCATGAGTGTGTTCCAAATGCTCACATGTATCAAGTGTCCAAATATTGAAGCAATCCGTCAAGTAATATTAAAGCTATACAATGATGACGAAGCTTGTACAAACTTTTTGACATTTCGGATGACGACGACAACGACGATGAAAAAAGCGGCAGCGGCGACTTCTGCTAAAGCAGCCGCAACAAAAAGTGGGTATTAAACATGTTAAGTATTCATAAGCACCGTTTTGAAGGTCAAATGGTGAAGGTCATATTAAGGGCAGCATGATTGTGTGACATCGGTGCACAAGTATGATATATTGAAATATTAAAGTAATTCTTCATTGATATGAAAGATATACATTAATTGAGAAACTCCGGCAAACTTCTTAAAGTGTGAAAAAAATTAATTTAAAAAAGGTTGTGAAGTCGAAAGTTCAAGGTCATATTAAGGGCAGCATGGATGTGTGGCATTTGTCCACAAGTTAGATGTATTGAAATATTAAAGTAATCCATCAAGGGATAGAAGTTATGACAGAATTGAGAAACTTTCTAATATGTGAAAAAAGTTCAAAGTTGTCATGGTCACAAGGTCAAGGTTATATTCAGGACAGCAAGGATGTGTGGTATTTGTCCACAAGTATGATGTATTGAACTATTAAAGTAATCCTTCAAGGGTTATAGAAGTTATGACAGAATTGAGAAACTCCGGCGAACTTCTTAATTTGGGAAAAAGTTCAAAGTTGTGAAGGTCAAAAGGTGAAGGTCATATTAAGGGCATCATTGATGTGTGGCATTTGTCCACAGGTATATTGTGTTGAAATATTTAAGTAATCATTCTATGGATATAGAAGTTATGACATAATTGAGAAACTCTGGCGAACTTCTTAATGTGGGAAAACGTTCAAAGTTGTCAAGATCAAAAGGTTATGGTCATATTAAGGACAGCATGGATGTGTGGCATTTGTTCACAGGTGTAGTGTGTTGAAATATTTAAGTACTCATTCAATAGATATAGAAGTTATGACATAATTGAGAAACTCCAGCGAACTTCTTAATGTGGGAAAAAGTTCAAAGTTGTCAAGACCAAAATATTATGGTCATGTTAAGGAGTAGTATACAGAGGGTCAGTTCATTACCGTTACACACCATGAGCATTTTAGACAGAAAAGCCCAAACCAGCAATATAAAATATTTGAAATTATGTGAATATAAGAAAGTAGCTCCCACAGGGGTTGTGCGAAAACAATAATTATTTAATTATTTTTCTATTAAAGAGAAAAATATAATAATTAATATATATCACTATATAAAAATGTTGCCTGAAAAGAGAAAAAAGTCAGTAGTTACAAAAACCCCTGCAGCACCCCACACACAGATTGGTGGAGATAGTCAGGGTGAAAATAAAATCATACAACTCAGAAAGGAGTTGACGGAAATGGGGGTAGTATTTTCACTCAGATTACGAGAAAGAGGGCTTACCAAACTAATTAATGAAGAAAAAAATCAAGAATATATGAAACGTTTTACGAGGGCATTCAAAAAGGGCGCTCTCAAAGGGATAGAAAACAAATCAGAAGAATTTATAGACAATTTATCTCAACGGCTCGCGGATGAGGCTAAAATGAGCATTAAAAGTAGAAATATTACTACAAAACCAGAAAAGAGAACACCGAAAACCGAATTACTTAAAAAAATAATACTCAAAGGAGAGGAAATTTTAGAAGACTACACACCACGAAAAAAAGATAGAAAAAAGGCCGCAGAACCACCACAATATCACTAGGTAGAAGACTTCAAAAAAATAATACAGACGGGTGGATGAAAGAGTTAGAACCTCTGTTGCACGGGAGTTTTTATCTCAGATACTCATTTCATTATACATTGAGACACATAGAGGAAGAAGATTCCAAGGGAAGACTGAAAAAACTAAATTTTTACAAAAGCTTTCAAGGAAGCCCCTGGTTTAAGCGCTACGATATGGTTAAAGACTGGCTATTCATACAAGAAGAAGAAAGATTAAACATAGATAAAATAAGCCGTCCGAACACAAAGTGGACATTTGTTAGATGGGGTAGTACATCTATAAAAATAATATATACCACAAAAATAAAAGATGTTGAAATGACAACCAAAAATGTAGCAGGAGGAAAATTACCGGAATGGTTGAGATACAAGAAGGGTATCAAACCGTTAGATACATTTGGCGACGAACTCTGTTTATTCAGGTGTTTGGCCTTATACTCTAAAGATGGATTACGAGCAGATAGATCCATGAAAAGCACACTGGAGCACAAAGAAAAATATTTTAAATATTGTGGTAAAAATAAACCAGAGGGTTCAATACCGTTCGAAGAGTTGAAAAAAGTTGAAAAGTGTTTTAAAATAGAAATAGACGCGTACGAGCCGTCAGAAGACGGCACATGGTTTTTAAGACACGTAGCAGCGCATTATGAAGAGATAGGAATAAAAAAGATGACAATAGGGGTATATAATGATCACGCATTTCTTATTACAGATATGGACAAAGCCTGTCAAATTTATTGTTGTGCAGAATGCAACCAAAGGTTCACAAAGTCTTGCCACCTTCTTCGCCACGCAAGCACCTGTAGTGAAGGAATAACCAAAATTATTTGTGAAGGAAACAAAATAGATAGACCGATGAATGTAGTAGAAAATCAATACAATGGATAAATTCTTTTACCGGTCCACACATTCATACTGCCGTTTGTGGACATGGAGGGGAAAGAGTAGTTGGAACAACCCCGGTTGATGGGTTTTGTAGAGAAACAAATACAATATATCAATTTCACGGATGTTACTGGCACGGTTGCCCTAAGCACTGTAGAGATAAGAAGAGGGTTGAAAAAGAATACGAAAAAACTTTAAAAACCGACGAAAAATTCAGAAAGCGGTTTAATTTGAAGGTTATTTGGGAACACGACTATAAAGCGCCAGAAGCCAAGGAGTTTCCCACCCCACCTACGGTTATTTACCCATATCAGATAGTATACGATTTTGAGTCATATTTAGATAAATCCGGAGAGAAACCAATCCAACATCTGGATTTAGAGATTTTAAACACCCACGTTCCAATCAGTGTGAGTATTGGTGATACACTTTCTAACAGAATAACACACATATGTGAAAAAGATCCGGCCAAATTGGTTAAATTGTTTTATGAAGATTTAGAAAAAAGAGCGGAAGAAATTGGCGAAACGGTGGGTAACAGCCCTATATATGGGTATCCACCAGATTTTGATGATCTTTCATACAAACAAAAAAGAGAGGTTACGAGATGGATCACCCAAGTTCCGGTTCTCGGATTCAACTCAAGCAAATACGATCTAAACCTAATAAAAAACCATTTGGTAGAAATACTAGCGGATAAAACAAAGAAAGTTCTAGTGGGTAAAAAAGCAAATCAAACATTATTTATATTTTTTTTTTCTTCAAGCCCAGGCCCGTCTGCGTGTAGACTCCCTGAGGCTTGTACCTCTATGTCAGAAAAGCGGACGTTAAACCCTATTCACTCACTATTCATGCCCAAGCTTCGGTTTCTAGATGTAAAATTATATCTTTCCCCGGGAGTTGATTACGCTAGATGGGTTCACGCGTATGGATGTAAAGAAGAAAAATCTTTCTTTCCATACGAATGGTTCGACACACCAGATAAATTATCATACGAGGGTTTACCCGAATTTAAATTATGGACGAATAAACTTGCTCCAACAAAAACCATCACTGAGAAGGAGCTAGAAGAGTGCAACGCCATTTTCAAGGAGCGCGGAATGAAAACTTTTAAAGACTGGTTAAAATATTATAACGACTTGGACGTAGGCCCTTTCCTAGAAGCGGCAAGAAAAATGTCTCAATTTTATGAAACAAAAGGTATAGACATGTTCAAAGATGTCGTTACCCTTCCCGGTGTGGCTTTTCAATACATTCTTCGAGGAACTATAAAAACCTACGTAAAACCATATACTACCAAAGAGAATAAACTAACGGACGCGATATGCCCACCCCTGTTTGCACCAACTGAAGAAGTATACGAAATGATGAAACAAGCGCTAGTTGGCGGACCATCAATTGTATTTTCAAGATTAATGGCGGGTGGTGTTTCTAGGATTAGATCAAACCCAGATGGAAATGGAAAAAATCATCGAATATGTATTAGGATTTGACGCAAACGCTTTGTATTTATCCACACTTGCAAAAACAATGCCATGTGGAGAGGGAAGGGTTATAAAATCAGAACACCCATTTTCGAACAAAAGGATTACAAATTTTAATAGACAGGTTATGACGGATAAGTGGTTTGGGTTTGCCGAAGTGGATATAGTGGTTCCACCCAACTTAAAACAAAAGTTTTCGGAAATGTCACCAATATTCATAAATAGGGCTGTGGAGGAAAGTGAAGTTCCACAACATATGTTGGATTATTTGAAAGACACGGGCCGCTGTAGAGGAGATGGAAAGAAGCTGGTTGGTGCAATGTCCGCTAAAAAAGTTTTACTATTTGCCCCACTTTTAAAATGGTATTTAACCCATGGGTTGAAAATAGTTGCCATACACACCCTAATAAACTACAACCCCGGAAAACCTTTTGAATGGTTCGCAAAAGAAGTTACAGCCGCAAGACGAACGGGCGATGTGGACAGCTCCAAAGCCCCAATTGCAGATAGTATGAAATTATTAGGAAATTCTTGCTGCGGGAAAATGATAGAATCACCCGAAACACACCTAAACACAACATATACAAAAGATGAAAAATGTGTGGATGCGGCACTACGATCTGCATATTTTAGTGATTTGGAAGAAATTGGAGATGCGTACGAAATATCCTCCAGGCGCTCAACCTCCCTGATGAATCGTCCATTTCACTGTGGAATTGCTGTATATCAATACGCAAAACTAAGAATGTTAGAATTTTATTATGACTTTCTCGATAAATACATTGATCGAGCGGATTTTGAACTGATTCAAATGGATACAGATAGTTTATATATGGGTGTCAGCGGGCCTCTGGACAGCATAATAAAACCGGAAATGCGCGAAGATTTTAACGAACATAAAAAAGAATGGTTGGCGTGGGATAAATGGAGCAATAGAAAGCCTGGACTTTTCAAACTAGAATATCAAGGTGATCGCGCTATAGCCCTGTCCAGTAAATGTTATATTGTTCAGAAAAAAGAGAGAGAAGAAGTCAAACATTCGGCAAAAGGACTTTCTGCAAGACAGAATAATCTTACCTGGGAAAGATTCTACGCCGCACTGAATCACGACGGGATAGATAGGGGTATGAATAGAGGATTCAGAATGAAAAACGGAACCATGAAAACCTACACGCAGAAAAAATTAGGACTTTCTGCATATTACGATAAACGAAGAGTTTTATCGGACGGAATACACACAGATCCTCTATAAAAAAAGAAAACCCGCTATTAACAAGTTACAGCGACTAATTCCCCCTTTCTTGGCCTTCCAACTGGGTTTTTAACCCGGCTTTTTAGACTGCTCTTTTCCAAGTTTTCATCTTTTTTCGAACACTCCAAACTTTCAACTCTATTAATAAAATTTTTCATGTTTGTTACCGAATCCCATATTTCCTTTTGACGTTTTACACAAATGTGATATTTTTTTCTAATTTGTTGTGCACTAACAATATATCGTGCTAGAATAATATTTCCTAAATCTTCATCCGAAAGTTTAGTCTTTGTCATAATTGGTTAAGAAAAACTAAATTTTCTTATAATTATATATGTACGTGTAGTTTTTGTTTAACAGAAAATAAAATAAAAATCTTCTTATAAATACACGCCCAGTTTTGTTAATATTAGTTAGAATCAGTTAGCTAATTTCTTTGAAATTGGTTAGAATCAGTTAGAAGGTTTTATATAATTATGATATATAGGTATTATAGTAGCGACCAAAGCCGCCAGAGCCGCCACTGAATAAGTCCAAAAAGAATCATCCTCTTCTTGTCTTAACGTTTGTGCGAATCCAGAAACCTCATCTTGAAAAGTTTCTTTTTTATTATCAATAATTTTTTCCAACTTTTTAACGAATTTAAGGCATTTTGAACATATTTTCTGCACCTTATTAATAATGCCAAAATCGTACTTATCTAACGAAAGTATAGAAGAAATAGTTGCATCCCGCGGAAAGGTAACCGCGGATCAGCTTAAAAAGAAGTTTGGAATCGGTAGTGCACGACTTAAAAAACTGTGGGATAATAAACCATCACCTGGGTTTTATTTAACTCCTATGGCTTTACCTGTGAAAGAAAAAACAATTACGCGGGTAACCGGCGGGAAAACAAATGAGTCTAAAAACTTACATAAAAATGATAAATTCGTTAAAAAGTTGGAAAAAATTATTGATAATAAAAAAGAAACTTTTCAAGATGAGGTTTCTGGATTCGCACAAACGTTAAAACAAGAAGAGGATGATTCTTTTTGGACTTATTCAGTGGCGGCTCTGGCGGCTTTGGTCGCTACTATAATACCTATATATCATAATTATATAAAACCTCCTAACTGATTCTAACCAATTTCAAAGAAATTAGCTAACTGATTCTAACTAATATTAACAAAACTGGGCGTGTATTTATAAGAAGATTTTTATTTTATTTTCTGTTAAACAAAAACTACACGTACATATATAATTATAAGAAAATTTAGTTTTTCTTAACCAATTATGACAAAGACTAAACTTTCGGATGAAGATTTAGGAAATATTATTCTAGCACGATATATTGTTAGTGCACAACAAATTAGAAAAAAATATCACATTTGTGTAAAACGTCAAAAGGAAATATGGGATTCGGTAACAAACATGAAAAATTTTATTAATGGAGTTGAAAGTTTGGAGTGTTCGAAAAAAGATGAAAACTTGGAAAAGAGCAGTCTAAAAAAGCCGGGTTAAAAACCCAGTTGGAAGGCCAAGAAAGGGGTAATTAGTCGCTGTAACTTGTTAATAGCGGGTTTTCTTTTTTTATAGAGGATCTGTGTGTATTCCGTCCGATAAAACTCTTCGTTTATCGTAATATGCAGAAAGTCCTAATTTTTTCTGCGTGTAGGTTTTCATGGTTCCGTTTTTCATTCTGAATCCTCTATTCATACCCTTATCTATCCCGTCGTGATTCAGTGCGGCGTAGAATCTTTCCCAGGTAAGATTATTCTGTCTTGCAGAAAGTCCTTTTGCCGAATGTTTGACTTCTTCTCTCTCTTTTTTCTGAACAATATAACATTTACTGGACAGGGCTATAGCGTGATCACCTTGATATTCTAGTTTGAAAAGTCCAGGCTCTCTATTGCTCCATTTATCCCACGCCAACCATTCTTTTTTATGTTCGTTAAAATCTTCGCGCATTTCCGGTTTTATTATGCTGTCCAGAGGCCCGCTGACACCCATATATAAACTATCTGTATCCATTTGAATCAGTTCAAAATCCGCTCGATCAATGTATTATCGAGAAAGTCATAATAAAATTCTAACATTCTTAGTTTTGCGTATTGATATACAGCAATTCCACAGTGAAATGGACGATTCATCAGGAAGGTTGAGCGCCTGGAGGATATTTCGTACGCATCTCCAATTTCTTCCAAATCACTAAAATATGCAGATCGTAGTGCCGCATCCACACATTTTTCATCTTTTGTATAGTGTTTAGGTGTGTTTCGGGTGATTCTATCATTTTCCCGCAGCAAGAATTTCCTAATAATTTCATAATATCTGCAATTGGGGCTTTGGAGCTGTCCACATCGCCGGTTCGTCTTGCGGCTGTAACTTCTTTTGCGAACCATTCAAAAGGTTTTCCGGGGTTGTAGTTTATTAGGGTGTGTATGGCAACTATTTTCAACCCATGGGTTAAATACCATTTTAAAAGTGGGGCAAATAGTAAAACTTTTTTAGCGGACATTGCACCAACCAGCTTCTTTCCATCTCCTCTACAGCGGCCCGTGTCTTTCAAATAATCCAACATATGTTGTGGAACTTCACTTTCCTCCACAGCCCTATTTATGAATATTGGTGACATTTCCGAAAACTTTTGTTTTAAGTTGGGTGGAACCACTATATCCACTTCGGCAAACCCAAACCACTTATCCGTCATAACCTGTCTATTAAAATTTGTAATCCTTTTGTTCGAAAATGGGTGTTCTGATTTTATAACCCTTCCGTCTCCACATGGCATTGTTTTTGCAAGTGTGGATAAATACAAAGCGTTTGCGTCAAATCCTAATACATATTCGCATGTTTTTCCATTTCCATCTGGGTTTGATCTAATCCTAGAAACACCACCCGCCATTAATCTTGAAAATACAATTGATGGTCCGCCAACTAGCGCTTGTTTCATCATTTCGTATACTTCTTCAGTTGGTGCAAACAGGGGTGGGCATATCGCGTCCGTTATTTTATTCTCTTTGGTAGTATATGGTTTTACGTAGGTTTTTATAGTTCCTCGAAGAATGTATTGAAAAGCCACACCGGGAAGGATAACGACATCTTTGAACATGTCTATACCTTTTGTTTCATAAAATTGAGACATTTTTCTTGCCGCTTCTAGAAAGGGCCAAAGGGCCTACGTCCAAGTCGTTTATAATATTTTAACCAGTCTTTAAAAGTTTTCATTCCGCGCTCCTTGAAAATGGCGTTGCACTCTTCTAGCTCCTTCTCAGTGATGGTTTTTGTTGGAGCAAGTTTATTCGTCCATAATTTAAATTCGGGTAAACCCTCGTATGATAATTTATCTGGTGTGTCGAACCATTCGTATGGAAAGAAAGATTTTTCTTCTTTACATCCATACGCGTGAACCCATCTAGCGTAATCAACTCCCGGGGAAAGATATAATTTTACATCTAGAAACCGAAGCTTGGGCATGAATATAAATAATGTTTGATTTGCTTTTTTACCCACTAGAACTTTCTTTGTTTTATCCGCTAGTATTTCTACCAAATGGTTTTTTATTAGGTTTAGATCGTATTTGCTTGAGTTGAATCCGAGAACCGGAACTTGGGTGATCCATCTCGTAACCTCTCTTTTTTGTTTGTATGAAAGATCATCAAAATCTGGTGGATACCCATATATAGGGCTGTTACCCACCATTTCGCCAATTTCTTCCGCTCTTTTTTCTAAATCTTCATAAAACAATTTAACCAATTTGGCCGGATCTTTTTCACATGTGTGTTATTCTGTTAGAAAGTGTATCACCAATACTCACACTGATTGGAACGTGGGTGTTTAAAATCTCTAAATCCAGATGTGGATTGGTTTCTCCGGATTTATCTAAATATGACTCAAAATCGTATACTATCTGATATGGGTAAATAACCGTAGGTGGGGTGGGAAACTCCTTGGCTTCTGGCGCTTTATAGTCGTGTTCCCAAATAACCTTCAAATTAAACCGCTTTCTGAATTTTTCGTCGGTTTTTAAAGTTTTTTCGTATTCTTTTTCAACCCTCTTCTTATCTCTACAGTGCTTAGGGCAACCGTGCCAGTAACATCCGTGAAATTGATATATTGTATTTGTTTCTCTACAAAACCCATCAACCGGGGTTGTTCCAACTACTCTTTCCCCTCCATGTCCACAAACGGCAGTATGAATGTGTGGACCGGTAAAAGAATTTATCCATTGTATTGATTTTCTACTACATTCATCGGTCTATCTATTTTGTTTCCTTCACAAATAATTTTGGTTATTCCTTCACTACAGGTGCTTGCGTGGCGAAGAAGGTGGCAAGACTTTGTGAACCTTTGGTTGCATTCTGCACAACAATAAATTTGACAGGCTTTGTCCATATCTGTAATAAGAAATGCGTGATCATTATATACCCCTATTGTCATCTTTTTTATTCCTATCTCTTCATAATGCGCTGCTACGTGTCTTAAAAACCATGTGCCGTCTTCTGACGGCTCGTACGCGTCTATTCCTATTTTAAAACACTTTTCAACTTTTTTCAACTCTTCGAACGGTATTGAACCCTCTGGTTTATTTTTACCACAAAATTTAAAATATTTTTCTTTGTGCTCCAGTGTGCTTTTCATGGATCTATCTGCTCGTAATCCATCTTTAGAGTATAAGGCCAAACACCTGAATAAACAGAGTTCGTCGCCAAATGTATCTAACGGTTTGATACCCTTCTTGTATCTCAACCATTCCGGTAATTTTCCTCCTGCTACATTTTTGGTTGTCATTTCAACATCTTTTATTTTTGTGGAATATATTATTTTTATAGATGTACTACCCCATCTAACAAATGTCCACTTTGTGTTCGGACGGCTTATTTTATCTATGTTTAATCTTTCTTCTTCTTGTATGAATAGCCAGTCTTTAACCATATCGTAGCGCTTAAACCAGGGGCTTCCTTGAAAGCTTTTGTAAAAATTTAGTTTTTTCAGTCTTCCCTTGGAATCTTCTTCCTCTATGTGTCTCAATGTATAATGAAATGAGTATCTGAGATAAAAACTCCCGTGCAACAGAGGTTCTAACTCTTTCATCCACCCGTCTGTATTATTTTTTTGAAGTCTTCTACCTAGTGATATTGTGGTGGTTCTGCGGCCTTTTTCTATCTTTTTTTCGTGGTGTTTGTAGTCTTCTAAAATTTCCTCTCCTTCGAGTATTATTTTTTTAAGTAATTCGGTTTTCGGTGTTCTCTTTTCTGGTTTTGTAGTAATATTTCTACTTTTAATGCTCATTTTAGCCTCATCCGCGAGCCGTTGAGATAAATTGTCTATAAATTCTTCTGATTTGTTTTCTATCCCTTTGAGAGCGCCCTTTTTGAATGCCCTCGTAAAACGTTTCATATATTCTTGATTTTTTTCTTCATTAATTAGTTTGGTAAGCCCCCTTTCTCGTAATCTGAGTGAAAATACTACCCCCATTTCCGTCAACTCCTTTCTGAGTTGTATGATTTTATTTTCACCCTGACTATCTCCACCAATCTGTGTGTGGGGTGCTGCAGGGGTTTTTGTAACTACTGACTTTTTTCTCTTTTCAGGCAACATTTTTATATAGTGATATATATTAATTATTATAGTTTTCTCTTTAATAGAAAAATAATTAAATAATTATTGTTTTCGCACAACCCCTGTGGGAGCTACTTTCTTATATTCACATAATTTCAAATATTTTATATTGCTGGTTTGGGCTTTTCTGTCTAAAATGCTCATGGTGTGTAACGGTAATGAACTGACCCTCTGTATACTACTTAAGGACAGCATGGATGTGTGGCATTTGTCCACAGGTGTAGTGTGTTGAAATATTTAAGTACTCATTCAATAGATATAGAAGTTATGACATAATTGAGAAACTCCAGCGAACTTCTTAATGTGGGAAAAAGTTCAAAGTTGTCAAGACCAAAATAGTATGGTCATGTTAAGGACAGCATGGATATGTGGTATTTGTCCACATGTATAGTGTGTTGAAATATTTCAGTAATCCTTCAAGGGATATAGAAGCTATGACATAATTGAGAAACACTGGCGAACTTCTGAATGTGCCGGAAACACCATTGATATGTCTCCGACTCTACCGAGACCAGAGGCATAAAAATGAAAGTAGCAGAGAATGGCCAAATGTGTGGTAAATGGTTACGTTATATAGATGGTGGCCCACCTCTAAGCATCAATAAGGCCCATGTAGTGAAATCAGCACTGTGGAGAATTATTAGTTCAGGGATATGATTTATTAAGGACCCGTTCTATACCCGATTGATTCAAACATAATTGCTTCATAAATGTGATGGAATACATGTATAACATATATGTGAACACTGCCTCATTACTGAATCCGATACGGCACATGGAGTGACGAACTCTACCATCTTTTGTTTACAAGACAAAGTCAAGCGATCCATGACACTCTGTGGACATGACTAACAGAAACAAGTATACATTGCAACTGCTGTTTTATTGCACCTGTTCGCTTGTGTCCATGACACAAGTACCTCTTACCAACAGCTGAAGTGAAGCTGTAAAAAGGACAAAACTAATACGAAAAATAGTCAAAATGTGCTCAAAGACCACCAGGGATCGAGAAAATAATAGCATCACTGGAAGGATGCACCTGGATAATTTCTATAGCTGCCACGCTGCACTTAACTTCGCTGATGTGAGTTTAAAAATACAAGACATAATCAAGCGATCCGGGATAATTGGGGAATACGACTACCAGAACAAAGTATACATTGCAAGTGTGCGTCTAGTGCACCTGTCGCTGTAGTCCAGGATACAAAAACATCAGACACAGCACTGTTAATCAAAAGTAAATGTAAAACTTAACACAATTCATACCAAAATTTGGCAAAATGTGTATAACTCTCGAAGTGACAGTCGTACTCAATGACGACTGAGATTGCGAAAATTGGGAATAATATCACTATTGAAGATTCTTAGCCTTGTTATTTTTTCTTAAAATGATCATAAATGTACTAATACAGTTTATATAATGCCTAGGCTATTAACGTACTATATATGAAAAGGAAATATCTAAATTGTATCACTGGTTCAAATAAGAGAAGTGCGACAATGACACCATTTAATTATAATATATAAGTTTAAGTTGTAACACCGTGGTAAAATTTATTTTCAGATTGATGGCAGAAATGCTCAGATTCTCGTCTTTTGTATAGTTTGCTGACATAACATTTATAGCACGGCATTGTCATATCTGTCTATGATGTATTGCACCAAATTTTATTTGGTTTACTGTTATATTATTTGCTGTATGTATCAAACGCTTGAAGTGATGAAACTGTACGATGGCTTAATTGTACATACAAAGATGGAGGAGATGGCAACTCGATGTACCATTTGGTATACATTGTATACAGTAACAAGACAATGGCCACATGTCTTAATTTATATTCATATATCACATCACTCTTATGAAGTAATTATCATTTAAGCCAAGTGTATCTATCTATGACCTAATACCTTAAATATGTCGATACAGCGATAATAGGAATCGCACCAACATAAACTTGCGACAAAACTTTGTCAAGGCTTTGATAGTATTCACTGTTCTCATGTATTCGTGCCCCATAGCACATACATTTATATTGTGTGTTATATTCTGATTCATTCCTGAAAATGTATGTATACATCAACATGAAGTTCAAACACTTGATTATGAGTACACATAAGGAATTTGCCAAACTTGTTGTTGATGCACGAGACTAGAAATAACCCATCCAAGTCACCTAATTGATTTTGAAACTTCTCATCCGGTTGCCCTACAACGTTTTGCACATTTGAGTGACATTCCTTGATCACTATACAATAAAGAAGTGTTGCTGCCTAGATGCATCAAATTTAAATATGGTGAAGTCCAGATTCACCTAGAAATCAACATATATCACATGTTATGCATAATTTGCGAACAGACCCTCTTAAGATTATTAAGGGAATATGTAGAAAAATCACTAAATAGATGGTAAATCACAATTGTGTATAACTGTAACTTAGAAAACCGTGGGAAAAAAACTTAAAATACCATTTAAAATAATTGTCAATTAACACTATTCTTGGAATATATGCTTATTTGCTTGTTTTCTAGGGGCATGAATCAATGAGAAGACATGAATCCACGAGAATTGGCTAATATCGAAAAACTTTAACCAAAAATATTTAACACGGACGCACGTACATATGAACATACGGACGGATGTACGCCAATGTGCATACTATATCACGCTGTCCGCAAGCGGGCGCGACAAAAGCCAATGGTGGTAGCCCACCTCTAAGTTAGAGAATACTAAATGGAGCGAAATCGCCAAGGAGTATGCACAAATAGTCCGGTATAAACAACTGGTGTGGGTGTTTCGAGGTCACAGGCACAGATTGCATACAAATATTGAGCCATTACTACCCAGTTTCACTTGAGGAACATTTCTGTGTGACTTTTCAGCACATTTGTAGCATTTAAAAGAAAACATTGAACCTATAAAAACTGTTTGGTGTGTTCTAACCTCTCGCAAAATCATTGATGGGAGCTCACATAAATGTCAAGAAAATAAGGAAATGCACATATTAGTCTGTCATTATGAAAATACTGCCATTATGAATACAGTAGGTAATATGCTAGTATAATGGCATGTACATTGCATTAGCTAATGTTCACCAAGTCTACTTGCTGAAGTGTTGGAAGTTATGAATTTCATAATAGGATAATTTACTCCAGCAACATTTTATACGTACACCCCATAATAAAGGCGTGTTTATAACGCGGCCTAGTCGTCGGTCTGGTAGGTTAGAGCACACCAAATAGTTTTACTATATAATTTAACCGAATCCCATCCAATAAGGCCAGTCTCTATTTTCACTATTCGTATGGATTTTGTGGGACCTACTTGTACATGACCGATGTTGTGTTTGTATACTGGGACGGCGTGTATATATTCACCTTATATCAACACAAAGCTCTAGATGATGCTATAAACTGTACCGGAGTATATTGTAGTATTGCAGAGCTACTTCCCGCAACTACCACGGTGTTACAACTTAAACTTATATATTATAAGTAAATGGTGTCATTGTTGCACTTCTCTTATTTGAACCAGTGATACAATTTAGATATTTCCTTTTCATATATAGTACATTAATAGCCTAGGCATTATATAAACTGTATTAGTACATTTATGATCATTTTAAGAAAAAATAACAAGGCTAAGAATCTTCAGTAGTGATATTATTCCCAATTTTCGCTATAGAAATTATCCAGGTGCGTCCTTCCAATGATGCTATTATTTTATCGATCCCTGGTGGTCTTTGAGCACATTTTGACTATTTTTCGTATTAGTTTTGTCCTTTCTACAGCTTCACTTCAGCTGTTGGTAAGAGGTACTTGTGTCATGGACACAAGCGAACAGGTGCAATAAAACAGCAGTTGCAATGTATACTTGTTTCTGTTAGTCATGTCCACAGAGTGTCATGGATCGCTTGACTTTGTCTTGTAAACAAAATCACAACAGGTGCGGTTTCTATCTAATGATATCGAGAGAGATATATTGTGCTTCTCTCTAATGATGTTGAAAGATAGAGAGAAATATATTATGGTTTCTATCTAATGATGTTGAGAGAAGGTGGGTGGGGGTGCGGGAGAGAGATATATTGTGGTTTCTAGGTAATGTACGGGATATTACATTTACGACCGGTAAAAACCCGCATGTACCCCTGCACAATGTGATCAGGGTCTCCACTTGTTTGTATTTGGCAATTGGTGTCAACAAAACCTATTTATATTTGATACATGTGTTACTGGACGGCGGTCTTGTCAGAAATTACGGAAATAAGCCACAGTTTGCATCGTTGTGGCCAAATTACAGCTTGTTCTATTTGAACGAATTTGCCACACCAAGTAGTATACAGGGTATCAGTACGTTACCGTTTTTATATAACAAGATAATAGAAAGAACGGAGTACACCACCCCTATAATAGACTATAAAAACAGTGTAAAAACCACTTCATAAGAAGCAGGAGATACAGGGTTTTACATCCATAGAGCATGAAAGGTGAATGAAGTAGAAAGTTTGTAGATAGCGGTGTTACATTTATGGGACCGCTGAAACAAAAATTGAAAAACACCATCCTTTTTATGCAGATAATTTACAATTGAACATTAATTATTTATAATCATAAACAACAATAATATAAATAATATACAAATATGAACTTGAGCAATATGAGCCGACAAAGTCCTGCAGTATATCAACAACTTGTTGACGGTATAGAAGGACACCGCAACATTGATAACTTGAGGAGGGATTTAATCAAAATGGGAATACCTTTTGGTGCGAAGATGAAAGAGAAAAAACTTCAAGGGTTGATAAATGAGGGAAAGAATGATATAATATGGAGTAGAATGCGGAGAGCCGCAGCTAAGGGTGTTTTTAAAAATATTGAGAATAAAGATATAAATAAAATATCAGACAAAATAGCCTCAGAGGCGCAAGCCGTACTATTATCTAAAGGTATAGGTGTTGATAAAAAACCGAAGCGTAAGATTAACACCTCACTAGTAAGTAAGATAGTGAATGAGGGTCCGGAAATACTTGAAGATATAGAAGGGTTTGGGGTTAATATAGTGAGAGGACGACGAGTTGTAACAATCACACTAAAGAGAAATCTTGATCGTAATTCATCAAGAAGACTCATGAAACAGCTCGATAATAAGATGACAGGTAGTTTTTATTTAAGATATTCATACGCGTATAAGTTGCAACACATTGAGGAGGTTGATGACGGGGGAAAACCTAACATAATAACATTTGGTAGAAACATTTCAGGAAGCCCCACATTTGACGGATCTGTTGGGGTAAGACAATGGGTTAAAATGCAGGAAGAAAATAGATTGGACGTTGATAAAATAGATCGTCCAAACACGAAATTGATGTTCGTAAGATGGTCAAGCACAACAATTAAGATTATTTACACCAGTCAGGTTTCACCTCGAAATACACAAGTAACTGCATTAGGAGGTGGAAAACTCCCGAACTGGTTGAGAAATAAGAAGGGGATAAAACCTCTCGACACTTTCAACGATAATTTATGCCTGTTCAGATGTCTAGCTTTATATAAAGACACATCATTGAGAGCTGATAGATCAATAAAAGAGATAAAATCTTTAAACAAAAAGTATCAAGATTTCCTTGTGGGGAAGCGGAGAAAAGACGGTCCTATAGGTTTTGAGGATCTTAAGACGGTTGAAGAATGTTTCAAAGTTGGGATTGAAGCGTACGAGCCGGAAGAAACTGGCACTTGGTATATCAGACACACAGCTGCCCACTATGAAGAAGTTGGTGTTATGAAAATGAAGATAGGTATTTACAACAATCACGCGTTTCTTATAACAGACATGAAGAAGGCCACGCAAAACTATTGTTGCCCTAATTGTCAACAACGATTTACTCAATCCCACTGTATCGCGAGACACGCGCAAACTTGCAATCGCGGTCAAACTAAAGTATCTTGCAAGGGTCTGGAAATAGACAGACCACAATCTGCATTCGAGAAAGCTTTTTATCCTAAATCTCATTGTAGTAAGAAATCTATAGAGTGGATGAATACGTTTTCCAAAAATCATATTCACACGGCCTTTTGTGGCCATGGTGGAGAAAGAGTAATAAAGAAAGCACCGGTTGATGGATATTGTTCCGAAACCAACACAGTTTATCAATTTCACGGCTGTTATTGGCACGGCTGTCCGCGCCATAGTAAGAATAGACAAGATAAGTATGCAAACACAATTGCGCGAGATCTAATAATTAGCGATTCATATAATTTAGTTACAATTTGGGAATGTGAGTACGATCGGCAGAGAAAGAAAGCCATAACACCACCCCTTCCAACACCCCCAACAGTAATTTATCCATATAAAATAGTGTATGATTTTGAGTCTTTACTGGTTAAGAGTGCTCCAGACAGACCCATAAAAGATCTCGATGTGATTGATACCCATATTCCAATAAGCGTAAGTGTTGGTGATACGCTAACTAGAGAAGTTGTGCACATTTGTGACACAGACCCAGAAAACCTAGTTAAGCGATTTATGAACGAAGTATCTAAGCGCGGAGATAAGATAAGAGAAGAAGTTGGTAAAAATCCATTATACGGGTTTCCAACTGATTTCGATCTACAGAAAGAACTTACAAGATGGATTTCACAGGTTCCTACATTAGGTTTCAACTGTGGATCATACGATTTGAATGTTATTAAGAAATTAGTAGGGATTATAGCGGATATTACAGATAAAGTAATGGTTGGTAAGAAAGCAAATACGACCGTTTATTTGATGACTCCAGAATTAAAATTTCTAGATGTGAGAATGTATCTATCTCCAGGTGTGAGTTATGATAAATGGGTACGCGCATACGGTTGCGAATGTAATAAATCATTCTTTCCATACGATGGATTTGATGATTATGCCAAGTTAAAAACTACCAAGGGTTGTTTTTTTTTTTTCCACCTATCGAATGTTGGACTAACAGGTTAGCAACCTAGTAATACAATTAAACCTGAGGAGTTAGCCGCGTGTGTTGAAACTTATAAAGCAAGAGGTAGGAAAAGTTTCAAAGATTGGTTAAAATATTACAACGATCTAGATGTTTCTCCGTTTTTAGAAGCTCTAGAAAAGATTGTCTAACTTTTATTCACTCAAAGGAATAGATATGTTTAAGGACGCAGTTACCCTTCCAGGGGTCGCATTGCAATATATTTTGAGAGGAACAATTAAGGAGCATGTTAAAACTTACAAGACTAAGGAAAGCGCAGAAGTTCGAAAGACATGTCCACCACTGTTTGCGCCTGAAGAGGAAGAGTATGAAATGTTGAAAGGTGCACTAGTTGGAGGTCCTTCTATAGTATTTACAAGACATGCAGAGGTTGGTGTTACAAGGTTAAGATCCACCCCAGATGGTAATGGAAAAAAATGTAAGTCTGTATTAGGATTGGACGCTAACGCACTTTATCTCTCAACGCTCGCCAGGGACATGCCTTGTGGTAAGGGTGTTATAACAAAGACTTCAACCCCATTTAATAAGACTAGGATAGATGATTTCACCAACAGAGTTAAGAGTGGTACTTGGTTTGGTTTGCGGAGGTCGACATCCGTGTTCCTGACAGTTTATACGCAACCTTTTCAGAAAGTCACCTATCTTTATAAATCGTGTAGTGGAGGAAGATGAAGTTCCAGACCATATGTTGAAATATCTACATGATACACACCGTAATCGAGGAGATGGTAGGAAGTTGGTTGGAGCTATGAGTGCAGAGAAAGTTTTACTATTTGCACCACTATTGAAATGGTATCTAAAAACACGGTTTAATCATCACAGGAGTGCATAGGCTTATAACTTATAAACCCGGGAAACCGTTTGAATGGTTTGTGAAAGAAGTTACTGCAGCGCGTAGGGAAGGTGATGTAAACGTTGAAGCCGCCCCGATTGCAGATATTATGATTATTAGGAAATTCGTGTTGTTGAAAAATGATAGAATCTCCCGAAAAACACCTATGTACCACTTATACTAAAGATGAGACGTGTGTTGATAGAGCATTAAGATCTGCGTATTTTGAGGATATTGAAGAGATAGGTGATGCGTACGAAATATCTAGTAGGAAGTCTTCAGCCAAAATGACAAGACCTTTTCACTGTGGTATAGCTGTATATCAATACGCCAAGTTGAGAATGTTAGAGTTTTATTATGACTTTCTAGATAAATATGTTGATAGAGCCGACTTTGAGTTAGTACAGATGGATACAGATAGTATGTATATGGGTATCAGCAGCACGAATTCGTTGGAAGATGTGATAAAACCACACCTTTTAGAGAGTTTTTAAGAATTGTAAAAAACGAATGGCTCGCTTGGGATAAGTGGAGTACAGAGAGCCAGGACTTTTCAAAAACCGAATTCAGAGGGGATCGTGCAATCGCATTAAGCAGCAAGTGTTACGTAGTTGATAAAATAGGTGGAGATATCAAGCATTCGGCTAAAGGACTTAACGCCCGGCAGAACACCCTAAATTGGAACAGATATAAGGCGGCGCTCGATCTCACCAATAAAGATGTAGGGGTTAATAGAGGTTTCCGCATGCTAAACGGTTCTATGAGAACTTACACCCAGAAGAAGCTAGGATTATCCGCCTACTATGATAAGAGAAGATTGAATGTAGATGGTATTCACACCACTCCTTTATAAGTTAAGCGTAATACACTTAGGAGGGCGTCCACGCGTTTCCTTTTTAATTTCTATTGGAATAGAATCCCAATCAATACTTTTAAACATTTCAACTAGTCTCCATATGGAGTTAACCCGGTTTGCCCCAACTCCATATTTTTCCATAATTTTGTTAGCAGAGATTACACCCTTAGCTTTCATTATTTCTATAAGTTCACCATCATTTATAAACTTCTTCACCATGGTTATAATAGATTATTATAATTATGTTCAATATTAAAGCTAATTATATAATACAATTTATAATCAGTTAGGTTTAGTTAGAATCAGTTAGCATTTAGTTAGGTTTAGTTAGGTTTAGTTAGAATCAGTTAGCATTTAGTTAGAATCAGTTAGGTTTAGTTAGAATCAGTTAGCATTTAGTTAGGTTTAGTTAGGTTTAGTTAGAATCAGTTAGCATTTAGTTAGAATCAGTTAGGTTTAGTTAGAATCAGTTAGCATTTAGTTAGGTTTAGTTAGAATCAGTTAGCTAATTTCTTTGAAATTGGTTAGGAGGTTTTATATAATTATGATATATAGGTATTATAGTAGCGATCAAAGCCGCCAGAGCCGCCACTGAATAAGTCCAAAAAGAATCATCCTCTTCTTGTTTTAACGTTTGTGCGAATCCAGAAACCTCACCTTGAAAAGTTTCTTTTTTATTATCAATAATTTTTTCCAACTTTTTAACGAATTTATCATTAACAGCCACATTTTTATGTAAGTTTTTAGACTCATTTGTTTTCCCACCGGTTACCCGCGTAATTGTTTTTTCTTTCACAGGTAAAGTCATAGGAGTTAAATAAAACGCAGGTGATGGTTTATTATCCCACAGTTTTTTAAGTCGTGCACTACCTATTCCAAACTTCTTTTTAAGTTGATCAGCGGTTACCTTTCCGCGGGATGCAACTATTTCTTCTATACTTTCGTTAGATAAGTACGATTTTGGCATTATTAATAGTTTATAATAAGGTGCAGAAAAAATGTTCAAAATGCTCAAAATATTTTATAAAATTGAGATAACTATTAGAAAGTGTTAAAAATACATATTTGAAAAAACCTTATTGTTAATAAAATGGATAAAGTAATAGAATGGGAAGTAGAGTTTTGTAATGGTTTTGTTGACGACTATTACTATATCATGAAATCATTAGGTAAAATAGAGTACATGAAATATCAGCGCAACCTATTACGCACCGATAAAAGAGTCATATTTACAATATTATATCGAAAATTGTGTAGGGTTTTTAAGAAACAAATTAGAGAAATGAAGGTTTTAATCAGGGTTGATAAACGATTAGTTGAAGAGAATGGAGTTAATTTTATAAAACTATTTCAAATCAAAGATTCGTTTACGGATATGGCTTTCTACGAAGAAACGGAAGAAATTAACTTTTTATTTGAAACAATTATAACTAACGGTTACTGAGTGATTACTAACTAATGCTGACCAATTACTGACTAATGCTGAGTAATTATTAACTAAGGCTGAGTAATTGATGAATAAATAATCCCCATAATGCTCATAATGCCTAAAAATGTGAATAAAAAATAAAAACAGTTTATAAATTAGTGAAAAAAACACGTCTTTTGTCCAAGGTGAATATAGTTTATTAAAAATGTATCAATAGATTACCACTACTGTTGTACGGACGTGTTTTTTTCACTAATTTATAAACTGTTTTTATTTTTTATTCACAGAACGTATAGATTTGGGTTTGTCTGATTTTGATTTTAGCTGTATGAATTAAATATTTTAGGCATTTTGAACATATTTTCTGCACCTTATTAATAATGCCAAAATCGTACTTATCTAACGAAAGTATAGAAGAAATAGTTGCATCCCGCGGAAAGGTAACCGCGGATCAGCAGTAGTGGTAATCATGTACTCTATTTTACCTAATGATTTCATGATATAGTAATAGTCGTCAACAAAACCATTACAAAACTCTACTTCCCATTCTATTACTTTATCCATTTTATTAACAATAAGGTTTTTTCAAATATGTATTTTTAACACTTTCTAATAGTTATCTCAATTTTATAAAATATTTTGAGCATTTTGAACATTTTTTCTGCACCTTATTATAAACTATTAATAATGCCAAAATCGTACTTATCTAACGAAAGTATAGAAGAAATAGTTGCATCCCGCGGAAAGGTAACCGCTGATCAACTTAAAAAGAAGTTTGGAATAGGTAGTGCACGACTTAAAAAACTGTGGGATAATAAACCATCACCTGCGTTTTATTTAACTCCTATGACTTTACCTGTGAAAGAAAAAACAATTACGCGGGTAACCGGTGGGAAAACAAATGAGTCTAAAAACTTACATAAAAATGTGGCTGTTAATGATAAATTCGTTAAAAAGTTGGAAAAAATTATTGATAATAAAAAAGAAACTTTTCAAGGTGAGGTTTCTGGATTCGCACAAACGTTAAAACAAGAAGAGGATGATTCTTTTTGGACTTATTCAGTGGCGGCTCTGGCGGCTTTGATTGCTACTATAATACCTATATATCATAATTATATAAAACCTCCTAACCAATTTCAAAGAAATTAGCTAACTGATTCTAACTAAACCTAACTAAATGCTAACTGATTCTAACTAAACCTAACTGATTCTAACTAAATGCTAACTGATTCTAACTAAACCTAACTAAACCTAACTAAATGCTAACTGATTCTAACTAAACCTAACTGATTCTAACTAAATGCTAACTGATTCTAACTAAACCTAAACCTAACTAAATAACTAAATGCTAACGATTCTAACTAAACCTAACTGATTCTAACTAAATGCTAACTGATTCTAACTAAACCTAACTAAACCTAACTAAATGCTAACTGATTCTAACTAAACCTAACTGATTATAAATTGTATTATATAATTAGCTTTAATATTGAACATAATTATAATAATCTATTATAACCATGGTGAAGAAGTTTATAAATGATGGTGAACTTATAGAAATAATGAAAGCTAAGGGTGTAATCTCTGCTAACAAAATTATGGAAAAATATGGAGTTGGGGCAAACCGGGTTAACTCCATATGGAGACTAGTTGAAATGTTTAAAAGTATTGATTGGGATTCTATTCCAATAGAAATTAAAAAAGGAAAAAAACGCGTGGACGCCCTCCTAAGTGTATTACGCTTAACTTATAAAGGGAGTGGTGTGAATACCATCTACATTCAATCTTCTTCATCATAGTAGGCGGATAATCCTAGCTTCTTCTGGGTGTAAGTTCTCATAGAACCGTTAGCATGCGGAAACCTCTATTAACCCCTACATCTTTATGGTGAGATCGAGCGCCGCCTTATATCTGTTCCAATTTAGGGTGTTCTGCCGGCGTTAAGTCCTTTAGCCGAATGCTTGATATCTCCACCTATTTTCTCAACTACGTAACACTTGCTGCTTAATGCGATTGCACGATCCCCTCTGAATTCGGTTTTGAAAAGTCCTGGCTCTCTGTTACTCCACTTATCCCAAGCGAGCCATTCGTTTTTACAATTCTTAAAACTCTCTAAAAGGTGTGGTTTTTATCACATCTTCCAACGAATTCGTGCCGCTGATACCCATATACATTACTATCTGTATCCATCTGTACTAACTCAAAAGTCGGCTCTATCAAACATATTTATCTAGAAAGTCATAATAAAACTCTAACATTCTCAACTTGGCGTATTGATATACAGCTATACACAGTGAAAAGGTCTTGTCATTTTGGCTGAAGACTTCCTACTAGATATTTCGTACGCATCACCTATCTCTTCAATATCCTCAAAATACGCAGATCTTAATGCTCTATCAACACATGTCTCATCTTTAGTATAAGTGGTACATAGGTGTTTTTCGGGAGATTCTATCATTTTTCAACAACACGAATTTCCTAATAATTTCATAATATCTGCAATCGGGGCGGCTTCAACGTTTACATCACCTTCCCTACGCGCTGCAGTAACTTCTTTCACAAACCATTCAAACGGTTTCCCGGGTTTATAAGTTATAAGCCTATGCACTCCTGTGATGATTAAACCGTGTTTTAGATACCATTTCAATAGTGGTGCAAATAGTAAAACTTTCTCTGCACTCATAGCTCCAACCAACTTCCTACCATCTCCTCGATTACGGTGTGTATCATGTAGATATTTCAACATATGGTCTGGAACTTCATCTTCCTCCACTACACGATTTATAAAGATAGGTGACATTTCTGAAAAGGTTGCGTATAAACTGTCAGGAACACGGATGTCGACCTCCGCAAACCCAAACCAAGTACCACTCTTAACTCTGTTGGTGAAATCATCTATCCTAGTCTTATTAAATGGGGTTGAAGTCTTTGTTATAACACCCTTACCACAAGGCATGTCCCTGGCGAGCGTTGAGAGATAAAGTGCGTTAGCGTCCAATCCTAATACAGACTTACATTTTTTTCCATTACCATCTGGGGTGGATCTTAACCTTGTAACACCAACCTCTGCATGTCTTGTAAATACTATAGAAGGACCTCCAACTAGTGCACCTTTCAACATTTCATACTCTTCCTCTTCAGGCGCAAACAGTGGTGGACATGTCTTTCGAACTTCTGCGCTTTCCTTAGTCTTGTAAGTTTTAACATGCTCCTTAATTGTTCCTCTCAAAATATATTGCAATGCGACCCCTGGAAGGGTAACTGCGTCCTTAAACATATCTATTCCTTTGAGTGAATAAAAGTTAGACAATCTTTCTAGAGCTTCTAAAAACGGAGAAACATCTAGATCGTTGTAATATTTTAACCAATCTTTGAAACTTTTCATACCTCTTGCTTTATAAGTTTCAACACACGCGGCTAACTCCTCAGGTTTAATTGTATTACTAGGTGCTAACCTGTTAGTCCAACATTCGATAGGTGGCAACCCTTGGTAGTTTAACTTGGCATAATCATCAAACCACTCGTATGGAAAGAATGATTTATTACATTCGCAACCGTATGCGCGTACCCATTTATCATAACTCACACCTGGAGATAGATACATTCTCACATCTAGAAATTTTAATTCTGGAGTCATCAAATAAACGGTCGTATTTGCTTTCTTACCAACCATTACTTTATCTGTAGTATCCGCTATAATCCCTACTAAATATTTCTTAATAACATTCAAATCGTATGATCCACAGTTGAAACCTAATGTAGGAACCTGTGAAATCCATCTTGTAAGTTCTTTCTGCTGTACAGTTGGAAGTAGATCGAAATCAGTTGGAAACCCGTATAATGGATTTTTACCAACTTCTTCTCTTATCTTATCTCCGCGCTTAGATACTTCGTTCATAAATCGCTTAACTAGGTTTTCTGGGTCTGTGTCACAAATGTGCACAACTTCTCTAGTTAGCGTATCACCAACACTTATGCGTATTGGAATATGGGTATCAATCACATCGAGATCTTTTATGGGTCTGTCTGGAGCACTCTTAACCAGTAACATTACGCAAACATTGTATTAGCGAGCCTACCTCACCAAACCCACGGTTACCTATGTAAACAGCGGGTTGGTGAGGTTGCCGCGCAATAGGTAATGCGGTCAAATAGGTCACGATGCAGTGACTATTTTCAATCAATAACTTATGTTGTAAGCGATTGTAATGTGTATTTTCAATATTTATATTATTAAAATGTATCATATCGGTACCCCTTTAAGTAATATTTGTATATTTTAAATGTAATGATGTTGTCATGAAGCGCATGAATATAAGTATTAATTAATCCAGTTTATATTGAGGCAAATCACACAGCCTAAGAACATAGTGCTGGAGTATAAACCATAGTATCATATATTATTCATAAGTATATCACTATTAAACATTAATTACAATATGTATGCATATTATTAAAACAGTAGATGCTACCGCTGTTTCGCTGTATGTGATATAACAAAATATTTTTTTTATTCGTCCGCGTACGGATTTCTGTCACACAAACGCGCCATTTTCAGTTCATATTTTGACCTGTGCATATGAACCGGACTAAGTTTAAACAACGCTCGATTCCGTCCAATTCAGATTTCTCTGCAGAATGTTCAGACTAACTACATATTAAGTAATGTTGCTAAATAAGTGTTAACGGCTGGAACATGGTTATCACTAAAAGGAAGAAACCACAGTCGTATTATTGAAAAATAAGATTTACCTGAGACCTCATGGAGGCCGCCATTAATCCAGTGTAAACAATAGACCTTGTGATCCCATTTCTGAGTAGCCCCCGCTTAGTGAAACGATGTGCTAATCATGATATTATGTTCCCCAATAATTGGAAACGGTTGAATTTCTCGGTAAAAACTACGAAAGTCATAAAAAAATAACGATGTATATTTAACATTGGATACGCTTAAACGGTATTACTCTCTCATCGGATCGTCAGTTGTCGTCGATAGCGATTTAACGTACTGATCTGGTCTTAATTTATTGTCAACTTTCAACGCCATTTTACAGAATATATGGTTAATTTTTGAAAATAAATAACGGCAAATTACGATGACGTCTGCTCTGAAATATCTGTCAACATGCGGACGTAATTTAAGGAAATCGATTATATTTTAAGGCTACATCTGCGACTAATTACGAATTTAGTATGGTCTTTGGCTACACCCGACACATTACACAGATCTAGTTGTAAATACACGTCGCTTTGTGTGGGGGAAAAAATCGATAATGCGTAGTTGTGTGTGACGAGGTGTTGATCTGATGACACCACACAGCTGTGACCCTTAGGCAATGTTTTGAAATTGACGTGTCGTTTTGATGTGTGCCGCAACACCTCACTGTCGGAGACAACATGACAATTAACGATATACTCTCGATTATACACAGATCTATTAGACGGCTGGTTATTTAAATAAAGAGTAGTTCAGTGCACCTTCGCCGATATTGTTTTTAGAAAACTCAGTAATATTTTCCGTAAATGGTGTTGAAAAGTTGACAAAAATTCTATCACCGTATTTAGTTGTGCCGATATTGTTTTAAAAAATCAGTAATTTTTTTCCGTAAATGGTGTTGAAAATTGACAAAATATATACCACATTTCTCCGATATTCGTTTAGAAAATCACCAAATTTTCTGTAAAATGGTGTTGACATAAAATGCAACGTTCACGCGGAATTCAAATAAAATACAAAATAATAATTTAATAAATAGACGCGATGGCTACTATGTTTGCGGCCAGTGAATTCTGGTCGTGGTAGCCACAGGCGCAGTTCGAACAGTGTTGTGAGCAGATGGAGGACAATAATTATTTCAAATTCATAAAAAAAAAAAAAATGTTTCTGTCCGAAAATTAATTAATTGTGACAGCCAAAAAAAAAAGATTTTGGGACAGTAAAACATTATATGGTATAGACAGTATAGACAGTACCTCAAACTTAAAAAAAACAGTAACAAACTGTCTGTGTATATATTACTTAAACTTAAAACATCAGTAACAAACTGTCTGTGTATATATTACTTAAAGACAGACACTTTAATTGTTGGTAAGTTTCTATCAATTTATAGGTATTTTTATTAAAATCATAAAATAAAATTGTGAAAATATTAAAAAATATTAAAATCACAAAAATAATATATATGGAGAATTTTTTTTTATACCACGTCGAGGTGTGAACCCGCGACCCTTTCGGGAATCGGTAATTAAATCATTGAAGTCGGCGACCTTAACCTCACGACTGTTGCGCCATTTATGACAATCACAGTTATACAGAAGTGCTATCAGTATTACGCCACCATTTGAACGTAATAATTATTAAATTATTTGCAACTCCATCTACAACAATACCGTTACAGAGATACGCTATTGAAACAACATGTATTAGTACCCATAACATAACAAAGTAATGTATCATTATATATCACAGGAGATAGCTTAAAACTATATATCCTAATCATAAACAGAACAATCCGCTTGGCTCGTATGAAAATAGTTCGCGTGATATTGATTATCTCCCTTGCCGAAAGTAGTTCAGTGATTTATTAATTCCAAATAAGACGTGTTTGCGTAATGAAGACTCAAAATCATACACTATTTTATATGGATAAATTACTGTTGGGGGTGTTGGAAGGGGTGGTGTTATGGCTTTCTTTCTCTGCCTATCGTACTCACATTCCCAAATTGTAACTAAATTATATGAATCACTAATTATTAGATCTCGCGCAATTGTGTTTGCATACTTATCTTGTCTATTCTTACTATGGCGCGGACAGCCGTGCCAATAACAGCCGTGAAATTGATAAACTGTGTTGGTTTCGGAACAATATCCATCAACCGGTGCTTTCTTTATTATTACTCTTTCTCCACCATGGCCACAAAAGGCCGTGTGAATATGATTTTTGGAAAACGTATTCATCCACTCTATAGATTTCTTACTACAATGAGATTTAGGATAAAAAGCTTTCTCGAATGCAGATTGTGGTCTGTCTATTTCCAGGCCCTTGCAAGATACTTTAGTTTTGACCGCGATTGCAAGTTTGCGCGTGTCTCGCGATACAGTGGGATTGAGTAAATCGTTGTTGACAATTAGGGCAACAATAGTTTTGCGTGGCCTTCTTCATGTCTGTTATAAGAAACGCGTGATTGTTGTAAAATACCTATCTTCATTTTCATAACACCAACTTCTTCATAGTGGGCAGCTGTGTGTCTGATATACCAAGTGCCAGTTTCTTCCGGCTCGTAAGCTTCAATCCCAACTTTGAAACATTCTTCAACCGTCTTAAGATCCTCAAAACCTATAGAACCGTCTTTTCTCCGCTTCCCCACAAGGAAATCTTGATACTTTTTGTTTAAAGATTTTATCTCTTTTATTGATCTATCAGCTCTCAATGAGTGTCTTTGATATAAAAGCTAGACATCTGAACAGGCATAAATTATCGTTGAAAGTGTCGAGAGGTTTTATCCCCTTCTTATTTCTCAACCAGTTCGGGAGTTTTCCACCTCCTAATGCAGTTACTTGTGTATCTCGAGGTGAAACCTGACTGGTGTAAATAATCTTAATTGTTGTGCTTGACCATCTTACGAACATCCATTTCGTGTTTGGACGATCTATTTTATCAACGTCCAATCTATTTTCTTCTTGCATTTTAACCCATTGTCTTACCCCAACAGATCCGTCAAATGTGGGGCTTCCTGAAATGTTTCTACCAAATGTTATTATGTTAGGTTTTCCCCCGTCATCAACCTCCTCAATGTGTTGCAACTTATACGCGTATGAATATCTTAAATAAAAACTACCTGTCATCTTATTATCGAGCTGTTTCATGAGTCTTCTTGATGAATTACGATCAAGATTTCTCTTTAGTGTGATTGTTACAACTCGTCGTCCTCTCACTATATTAACCCCAAACCCTTCTATATCTTCAAGTATTTCCGGACCCTCATTCACTATTTTACTTACTAGTGAGGTGTTAATCTTACGCTTCGGTTTTTTATCAACACCTATACCTTTAGATAATAGTACGGCTTGCGCCTCTGAGGCTATTTTGTCTGATATTTTATTTATATCTTTATTCTCAATATTTTTAAAAACACCCTTAACTGCGGTTCTCCGCATTCTACTCCATATTATATCATTCTTTCCCTCATTTATCAACCCTTGAAGTTTTTTCTCTTTCATCTTCGCACCAAAAGGTATTCCCATTTTGATTAAATCCCTCCTCAAGTTATCAATGTTGCGGTGTCCTTCTATACCGTCAACAAGTTGTTGATATACTGCAGGACTTTGTCGGCTCATATTGCTCAAGTTCATATTTGTATATTATTTATATTATTGTTGTTTATGATTATAAATAATTAATGTTCAATTGTAAATTATCTGCATAAAAAGGATGGTGTTTTTCAATTTTTGTTTCAGCGGTCCCATAAATGTAACACCGCTATCTACAAACTTTCTACTTCATTCACCTTTCATGCTCTATGGATGTAAAACCCTGTATCTCCTGCTTCTTATGAAGTGGTTTTTACACTGTTTTTATAGTCTATTATAGGGGTGGTGTACTCCGTTCTTTCTATTATCTTGTTATATAAAAACGGTAACGTACTGATACCCTGTATACTACTCACCAGTATACTTTGTTGGGCAAGTTTGTGCGATTTTTCACTAAAAAAGCAGACAGCAGATGCTGAAACTTCACACTTTATTAGTTATGCACGTGGTTTTCATGGGCCTAATTTTCTGACTCTATTTTCGCGTTAAGAACTTAAAATATAATGAATAAACACGTTCAGAAGTCTCAGATGTAGGTTTAATAATTAATATTTACTTTATACACTCAGAATAATATCAGTCAAGCAATGCAGTCGAACCTGTGATAAAGGCCACCTCCGAATAACAATTACCTGTCTGTAGCTGCCAAACTTTTGTTTTCGCAATTATTCAATTTCTACACAAATAAACCGGCGAACAAAGACCACATGTGAACAAAGGCCAGTTTTTCTCTTCCCATGGCTGACATTTATTCACAGGTTCAATTGTATATAACAAGACTGTCGGGATCACAATATGACAAGGGAAGATAACTCACTGAAAACCAATAGGCTTCTTCATCCTGCTGTGATAAACATGCATACCGAATCTGGTTACGATCGGTCAAGTGGAACTTGAGTTATTGCGTGGACAGGGAAATCGAGTGAACATTTGAAAATGACCGCCAATGGGAGATAAGTCATCGTATGAATAGGCTTCTTCGTTTAGCCGTGATAAACATACATAACGAATTTGGGTATGATACGTCAAGTTATTGCGTGGACAAGCTGTGTCCGCCCGCCCGCCAGTACAAGTAGAAACAAAATTGCTACCCCGATCTATACCTCTCACGGGATAACATATCGGAGGCGAATTATTGTAGTTACCTGCAATGGGAATACATAATACGTCCCGTTTGTTCAAACGGGCGTATAAAAAACCAATATAAGTAAAAAAACAAATAGTGAGTGACAACAGCCTACTTATAAGGCATGATGGTCAATTTGCAAACCAATCCTGTACACATGCATGTATACAGACCAGCCTGCGGGCTAACAACCGACGGAGTGTATGTGTACAGACACAAACACGCGCGGTCACCACATCTATGCCATGCAATAAATGCTTGTACGACAAAACATTCCACTATCCAGACTAGCCTACGAAACGCATTGCGTCATTCTAAATAGTCCGATCCGAATGTATCGATATTCTGCTTGAATTCAAGTTACATTTCATTACACATCATTCTGCTATATGCTCTGCAATTATGGTTATGTAGAATAGTGTAGACTCGGACCGTAATTCCCGACCAGCAAGCATTTACTCTATGCTGGTTTCATTAGATAACAAGTAAGGTTTCTAGCATATGACTCGAATAACAATTACGGTGCATGATCACGTGGTTACAACAACAACAACGTCGCCCACTCCAAAGTAAGTATTATTTGATATTTTCCTTAATATGCAACGGATTTTGATGGCGCAGCAAACGCGTCTTCATGAGCTGCATTTGGTGGTCTATGGAGTTTGGCACAGACTTATGTCGTTTTTGCGAAGAATCGATTTCCGTGTCGGAGACACGGAAATCGATTCTTCGCAAAAACGACAGAAGTTTGGCCGAAAATACAGAGACAACCAAATGCAGCTTAACAAGACGCGTTTGATGCGCCATATTTCATCAAAATCCGTTACGTAATAAGGACACTATACAAGAATACGTACTTTGATTCGGTATTTGTTGTTGTTGTTACTACCACTTGATCATACACCTTGAATAAGTGGCATAGACAACTGATATCATGGCTTACCCTATACAACTCGATACTAGAAACACGTTTCGTAGTTTCGTGTATCGGGTGACATAAGGCGCGTTTTCTTATGAGCTCCCTGCCATATGCGTAGTCGTGATCATTGACTCCCATAGAACGGTAACTCTTGCAATTAGTACATTGCAACAGTTACCATCGCAACTATGACTCCCAGTAACAAACTATTTATTTAGCACGGTGCCACCGTGACCAATGCACAGCTCTAGATTTACATGCGCACCCACGCAGTCTAATTATGACACTGATAGTTAATCCATATGCAGCTGTGTCGAATTTCGAATGATGCGGACATTGATCAGACTGCGCGGATGTGCAGGCTGATCTGGGTCTACACTAACCCATTGTCATTAAAATTGAATATCACTAAACTGATCGCAAAGGCCGTAAGCCCCATTTCTTGCAAACATATACCTTCAGCAAATATGGCAAACATTGTTGACCATGGCGCTTGAGAACATATGGCAATTACTGTTGACCATGGAAGGCATGCACACATTGGTACGATGGTATTGGTCTATGCTGGTTTGATAAGTCATGGTGTTGTTTGACCTTTTCCACACGCTGTGTACCTGAGGGTAGTTTACCAGGGAGAGTTCTTTTGTTTGCGTCATGAGTAAATTTCACGTGCGAGCTCAAGGCTTACTGACCGAAACGTGGATATTTTAATCCGTTTATCATAGTAGAGGCAAATTAACACAGATCCGTGACCAATTATCTGAGACAAAGGTTTGAGCACATTTTCCACATCTACATTCAATTACGAAAAAAATTAGCGGGGGTGACCCTCGCGAAAATGCTGGCAATTTCCGTGAGGAGGCAAAATCCAAGATGGCCGCCATTTTCAGTCGAATTGGCCATGTGTGGGTTCCTTTTGATCATTGAAGTTGGTTTTTGTGGCTAAAACTTCTGTTACCATGAGCAGAAAGTATCTGCAAAGAATATTATGTCTGAAAAATGCATACAGGATGAAATAATCCAAGATGGCCGACATTTTCAGTCCAATTATTCATTAACGGCTACAGAAGGGTTATTTTTGACCAATTGAAGTTGTTTTTCTAGTTTAGAACCTCTGCTAACATGAAGAGAAAATATCTGCAAAGAATATTTTACATGAAAATTGCATAGAGGACAGAAAAATCCAAGATGGCCGCCATTTTTTCATAAAAATATTCAATTACATGCTTAATAAATAGCAGTGAATTCCGTTTTGAAGCCTAAATTTCTGTTTTTGAAGAGGACAATGTAATTATATTGTATACTTTGTTAAAATTAGCAAATTTACAAGTTTGAAAATCCAAGATGGCTGCCATATTCTTGAAAATGTTGTACTTAAGAAAGGCAATGGGTGGTTCAGGTTTCTAAATATCTGTGAACATATCATCCTCTTCACCGTCCGAGTCCGTTGAAATGTCAGAGGATGTATCATCTGCTTGTTCAACAGATTTACTTCCAGCAATCATGTCATTTAATGTTTGGGGAAGTGCTGGTTTGGTATAACGAAGTGGTTCACATTTTTCCCCATTCATTAGCTATCCATGTCCAAGTGGGGAAGGTGGAGTGTCTGGTAAATCGTATCTCAATAATGTGTAGTTTACCTGATAGTTGGCTCTCTCAACCTTCAAACGGTGTGAATCTATATCTGGTGGGGATTCTGAGAGTGGATTTCTTCTTCATATTCTTCCACTTTGTCGCTCTCGCCTCCGCGAGGGTTTTACTGACTTTGTCTTTGTAGACATATTTCACGGTAAACTCTGTCATGCTTTCTACAGTTGTTTCGGACATGGGCAGTGAGCTTCCCAAAGTCTCCAACAACGTGTGTGCTTCATTACTTGTTTTCACTGTATCAAAAACAGTTTTCTTTCCATGACCAAAGAATGCGGTAGCTGCATCTGAGCCTGTGAAAATGTGAAGCGGTAGAATAATGTTGGAGTCGTAATCTGAGCATAGAGCATCTATAACTGACCAAATGGCCATGAAGAGTTGTCCGGATTATTTTCATATTTTGCCAGAAACACGCGCATCGACTTGTCAATCATGCCAAAAGTTTTGTATCCCTGAAAACATTTTCCACTCTAGATTAATCATTAGTCTATTTGTCATCCACAAGAATGTACTGCAAAGAATTTCAGGACATTCAGTCCTTTGATTTTACATTTTCTTGTTGCTTTTTTTGCCATCATTATTAGCATGTTAAACATTTGGTTATCATCTTGTACATTGCACATTCATCATCACTGGTTGGTAGTAATATATTGTTGAAACTTAATTTCATGTCTATTACTGAACATGTTCTTCATCTAACAAACATGTTATTAAAACTATACTGAGCAAAACTAGAAACGTCCCTCCATGTTTAAGGAAAGATTCATCAAAAACCAAAAGGGTTACTTTTAAAAATCAAAAAGGAAAAACAAGTTCATTCATTTCTGTATCAAAGCCAATAAATTGCATTTGGATATCTTGTTAAATATTCGAGAGATAACCGGCCAAGGACGGTAGGGGTCAAAATCAAAAATCACAAAAACTCAGAAATGTGTTACTTAATGTTTAGAGATGGGATATTAATAAGTAATGTGGCAAATTCAGTAAATCTCGTTAGTACCGAGTGTGGCCACCATTTGCATGAATGCATGCAATGATCCTACGCCGCATCGACGTGACGTAACGCAATACCAGTGCGTTGGCAAATTCCTCCATTCCCGTTGTAACGCCCGTGTAAGATCGCGAACATTGTCAATCTGATGGTTAGCTCGTGCTTTGCGGCCCAGCTCATCCCATATGTGCTCAATGGGATTGAGATCCGGGGAGACCGCGGGCCATGGCATGACGTCGACGTTGTTTTGCTGTAAGTATTGAGTGGTGACCCTGGCTACGTGAGGGCGGGCATTGTCGTGCATCAATGTCACACCAGGACCATGCTGACGGATAAATGGTAAGGCATGTGCATTTAGCACATCTGCAACATAACGTTGTGCATTGATGTTGCCCTGTACAACAACCAAATCTGTCTTCCGGTTTCCCATGATCCCACCCCAGACCATTACGCTCCCTCCCCCAAACCTGTTCTTCTCAACAATGCAACAATCGGTGAATCTTTCATTTTTACGCCTGTATACCCGTAATCTTCCGTCAGCATGACTAACTGTGAACCGAGATTCATCGGTGAACAAAACTCGGTTCCAGTCAGCCCTTCTCCAGTTCAGATGACGTCGCGCCCATAACAGTCTGGCAGCACGGTGACGTTGGGTCATTATCTGACCAGTGTACGGGCGGCGTGCCCGGATTGGTTGGGCGTTACGACGTAACCGGTTGCGAATGGTCTGCCCTGAGACACCGTATCGCCTAGCAGTGAATGTGGCTGCCAATCGACGTTGACGTAAGTGCGTCAACGTAATGTAACGATCGGCTCTAGCCGTCGTTACACGAGGCCTACCAGGTCGCTGCCGGTCGTGAACAGCCCCAGTCTGCTGGTACCAGGGCTGCAAGACGATCAATCGTCTTCCGACAGCAACCAAACCGAGGCGCGACCGCCCTGCGGCCATCCCACCCGCAAGCATCCCAATTGCCTGATTTCGCTCGTTTTCGGAAAGCCGTGGCATATCGAAAACAGTGAAAAATAAAAATTAAAAAAGTTTTTTAATTTTCCGAATAGCCCCTATCGCATGAATGGTACGACATGAACTGAATCACCTTATCGATGACAAGTATAGCGTGCACGTGCAAAAAGTGGAAATCAACGTTCCGGTCACTGGCCGCTATGTAAACCGTGTGTATCGGCTAAACTCTACACGATCCTATTCTGAACATCGCCACGGTTTAAAATACATGTACTTTGAACATGTGGTACATACATAGACAGAGCTACACCGGCTATAAAACAGGGACGTTTCTAGTTTTGTTGAGTATACAAAATGCTAAAAATATTAATATGAAATATATTAAAATATTACACTATGTATTTGCCTGGAAAAGAAAAATGCTACAATAGTTTTCCTGAATATGAAAATGTTACAAAATGGTGTAGTTTTGTATGGCTGGAAGTGAAACTACTAAAATAATATGTACCTCAACTAGTTTCCTTCCTTGTCAATGTCATGTCGAGGTCATTTTTGTCGAGCCCGCTTGCGGAAAGCGAGACATAGTGATCACAATGATGTAAGGGTGTCATGTGTCAGTCTGTCCATCCGAATTCTGTGTTAAAGTTTTTAAATCATCCATATATTCTTGCTGTATCCCACTCATATGGCCCCTGTGCCCAAGGTCAAGGTCAAATTCCTACTTTTCACATACCTACTATCTCTGTAACCGTAAGTCAGATTTGCTTGAAACTTTGTACGCTTATTGGTCATCATCCATATATTCATTCTGTGTCCCACGCATGCGGCCCCTGCTGCACCCAAGGTCAAGGATAAATGACTAAGAAGTTTGCATTAAAGGTTTTGTCAACATTTGCATTACAGTTTTCAGGTACCTACTTTCTCTGTAACCGGAAGTCGGATTGGCTTGAAGCTTTATATGCTTATTTGTCATCATCAATATATTCTTTCTCTATCCTATGCATGCAGCCACTGCAAAAAGAATAATGTATCGGGGCTCCAGATAATGAATTAATAATTGAGTATTGTCACTCCATCATTTCGGAAGCAATTGGGTATTTCGATATTTTAATTGGGTAAAATAAAATCACACTACTGTTTACACATCAACAGACAGCAATTATTGAATAGTTTGCTTCGAAATGAAAATGTGTCTTGGCATTTCATTTGAAATACCAAGAAGTGTTTTCATGGAAAATAAGAAAAATATGCTATATTTGTGGTCTGTTTTGTTTATTGTTTTCTGTAGCATGATACAGGTACCACAAATTATTTTATTGCTTTTTGATACTCGCTACTTCTGATTTCAATTGGGTTTTTGGCAATTTTAATTGGGTATTTACGCAAATACGCAGCTTATCTGGAGCTCTGATGTGTGATTTGAAACAAATGTAGATATTAGTCACACTTGGTATGAAAGATGTGCTGTAACCTGGCAACACGGGCTTCTTACATTTCTAAACAGTGTAGATCCTGATCAGCCTGTCTACCCATGTGGTTAAACAGAATTTTATGGCTGTCGTGTGGGGTGACTAATTAGTCACCTTGCATGGCAGTTATTAAATTTGAGTTACCTGATTCTCTGAATATTTCGCTGGGTGATTTTCGAACAGTAAACACCCTGACCAGACTGCATGGATGCACATAATTATCTCTAATTTGATCGGGAATGCAATAAGTCAGATTTTGTGAGATTGCAATGAATGTAAAGTTACTGCAGTGATATTATGGCAAACTGTGTAGATCCTGTTTACAAGTGTTGCATATTCCAATTTTGTCAGACGTGGGTCCATTTATTCATGAATGTCTATATGGGGTTACACTTCCAGTGCAACATGTTCAGTGTCTGCCAGTAGGCTATTTCATCAACATTGCAAAGTATACTTTACTAGCAAAGTATACTTTGAGGGAGTAATCATTTATTTTTCCTGAAATGCATTATTTCATATAGAACTAACAAATGCATATATTTCATGATTAAAAGTATGCAGAATTATTATACTGAATTTATTACATTATCACAGCCAAATTGGCTGTGATAATGTAATAAATTCAGTATAATAAAAATTAATAAATTTATCATAAAATTGAAAATTTCTCACTCAAAGTATACTTTGCTACTAAAGTATACTTTGCAATGTTGATGAAATAGGCTACTGGTGGTGGTTGGTTGGGAGCATGCAATGGGTAATTTAATAATAAAAATTTGTCCTTACCTGAATCCCTACTGGAGACCAAGTTTGACCCTCAGGTAAGTCTTTGGCTTTCTTGTATGGGAGAGTTGAATTGGGTTATACCCCTGATAAGAGTAATCCTACCGGTATTACTATTAAGGGAAAGGGACAAGTGGCTTTGGTGTGGTATGGACCTGCCACCATGCCAGGTTATTCTAATTTCAGGGCTGAATATATATTTATTTGGATGTAAATATTCCGTTCTGATTTTGGGATTTTACCCCCAATGCAACAGGTTAAAGCAGGATCGAACCTGTTGGCCCGATCTTAAATGACCGTAGCTGTTGATAGGCCGTTATACCACAGGTGTTTGAAGAACGGTTCATATTTCGGTGTTTTATGGGTTATTTCGGTATATCTGGTGGTTTGGGTGCATTGTTACCAACATACAATTTACGTCACCTCCGCAAGTTACATGTATAACTACGGTATTCTACAAGGTGAGAAACGGAGCTTCTACATGTACCTGCGTATGTTTTTAACCAATAAAATAAAAATTTGTTAACCGATTACAATAAAACCAGTCACAAATTGTTTGTTTATAGTAATTTATTGGAGCTGAACTGCCAATGCAAGTCAAACATTTATATATCATCTGAAAAACATAAAACTATCTTGGATATATGCTCGAGCTCTCAAAGCGGAGAAATTTTGTTACACATGCTTACATAGACGTGTAAACCTCTTTACAGCGCGATGTTCATTGGGTAACACACATGTCATAGTGGATTTTGACACATCACAGGAAATGGCTATACAATCAAATGGCACGCCACTAGTGTAATTCCCGCTTACTTTGAGGGCTTAAATGTAGGAGGAGGTAAATGAAACTTCATATACCTCTTTATCGTCATCCATATTTTCATTCTATAGCCCATCCATGTGGCCCCCAAATTACTTTGGGTTCAAGGTTTTTTATTAAATTTTCTTTAAAGTTTTCAACTACCCACTATCTCCACAACCCTAAGTACAATTGACTTGAACCTTCATATACTTCTTTATCACCATTCATATGTTCATTCTATAGCCCACCCATGCGGCTCCCATGCCAAAGGTCAAGGTCAAATTACTTTGAATTTTTTGTTAAAGTTTTTAAACCTTCACATACCTCATTATCATCATCCATATTTTCATCCTATAGCCCTGATGCCCAAGGTCAAGGTAATATTACCTTTTAAGTACCACATATCTCGACAACCATAAGTCCAATTGACTGGGAACTCCACATACCTCTTTATTGTCATCCATAATTTTCATTCTATTGCCCATCCATGTGCCATCCAAGGTCAAGGTCAAATTACTCTGCAATTTGCGTGAAAGTCCCCAAATATCTCTCCAAACCGATTGCTCTAACCAGATACATACATACTGGGACCATCAAATACCTCGGCGGGCGTGATATGCTGGCAGCGGCCATCTAGTATTTGGTAACATTGCCATTTGAACTTGGATTGAAACAGTTGATGCATATGAAACAAATGTATGTTCAGATACACACTGGAAAGATATCCATTCTGGTCCATCCTTTCTGTTATATGTGACAAGCCATGAACAAATTAGACTTACTGGTCCCATGTCTGATCAACTGACACACCCCTGCATAACACAGACCTACACTGTAAGACTGTTATGTATTCATTTTGGCAGTCAGCTGCACAACTGTATCTGATACTGACCATATACAATAAATTTACCTTTTTATGCCACCCGCCCCCCCCCCCCCCCCCCCCCGCTCAGCAGCTAGCAGAGCCGAAGATATAGGGTTTGGACTGTCTGTCCTTCTGTGTGTCCTGCTCATTAAGAAGTTAGCTGGAGTTTCTCAATTATGTCATAACTTCTATATCCCTTGAAGGATTGCTTAAATATTTCAACACAGCATACCTGGACAAATGCCATACATCCATGCTGCTCTTAATATGATCTTGACTTTTTGCCCTTGACATTTTGACCTTCACAACTTTCAATTTGTTCACACATTAAGAAGTTTGCCGGAGTTTCTCATTTCTGTCATAATTTCTAATTCCCTCTAAGGATTACTTCAGTATTTCAGCACAGCATATCAGCACAGCATACTTGTGGACAAATGCCACACATCCATGCTGCCCTTAATGACCTTGACCTTTTGACCTTCACAACTTTTTCACACGTTAAGTTTACTTCGCAGGAGTTTCTCTATTTTGTCATATCTTCTATATCCCTTGAAGGATCACTATAGTATTTCAATGCATCAAATACCACACATCCATGTTGTCATTAATATGACCATGACCTTTCATTAAAATATTCAACAAACATTTTTATTTTGAACAATAAAACATCAATTGTTCCCCAATGTATGGTTCCATCCCACTATAGATGAAAGGACTGAACTTCCTGAAATTCTTTGCAATAAGTCTTTGAGGATGACAAATAGACTAATGATTAATCTAGAGTGGAAAAAGTTTCAAGTACATTGTAGTTTGAAGACTCGAAAAATAGAAGGGATGCAGAACTTTTGGCATGATTGACAAGTCTATGCGCATATTTCTGGCAAAATATAAAAATGATCCGGACAACTCTTCATGGCCATTTGGTCAGTTATAGATGTTGTCCATTTTTAGCTACGGCCTGCATGTTTTAATTTCAGATGAAGATGTGAGCAGGTTTGGTAAAGAACATGTTTGAAAATAAGGCTTCTATCAAGATTACAAGGTTATATAAATCCTTGATACATGGTGAGTCAATCATATGTAATATCGCATGCATGGTGCACGGCCAATCCCCTATGTTGAATAATTATATGCACTTTATGTTCACATATTACGATATGTACTTTTATTATTATTAAGTAATTTCATATAATCAATAGAAATAAAAGATAGTGTCAGCCACCAGTCTTGTGTTTCAAACCATTCATGCGATTCAGACAAGAATAAACAGAGCACGCTCAAATATGACCGGCTCTGGTTCTGTCTGTGAACATCGTAGACCCTGACTAGCCTGCACATTAAACTGTAGTCAGTGTAAATCCTTATTATATTTGCATCGGTATCCCACGTGCTACTACATTCACTTGGCCTTGTGTGACCAGTATAGATCCTGATAAGAGGGCACAGTGGTGCTCTCTGCTCATGACCCATTGTCGATCCCTTTTTTTTCGGCTGTGGCCGGCGGGCACATAACTTCTCCATGTACTCTGATATTATAAAGCAAATGATCTGACATTTCTAACATGTTGCTGGTTGTATGATTAACAGTACATCACTTATTCAGAAGACACAAATGTTCTGCCATTGGGAAATAGTTTTATGTCTGTAATACTATCCCCACAAGGTCAAACTTGTCCCAAACCATGTAAACACTGAACAGTAAATGTGGCTGTGACTGGAGAAATGGAGCTTATGGGATTTGCGACCAGTATAGCTCCTGGAGAAACAGTTAAGTCACGAAGAACTGAATTAGGGTGCATGAGCCATGTAACCAAATATGTGGCTGTAACAGGATAAATTGAGCTTATGGGATTTATTACCAGTGTAGCTCTTTATCAAATGACACACTTCTGTAGACTGATAATGATCTATAATGCTTATCCGAAGCATGACAGGTGTTTCATTGATGGGATGGCGAACAGTGCAGATCATGATCAGACTGCGGATGCACTGGCTGATCTGGACATACAAGTTTTCGCAAAACCCATAAGCTTCATTTCTCCACTCACAGCCACAAATATCTTCAACAAGCTGTACCTGCAGATAAGGTCAAGTTTTCATAACCAATTTATTCTCATCTTATCCCAGACATTGTTCTACTCACCCTGTCTCATGCTTACCAATTTCTAACAGCAGTATTAATTACATTAGCCTTGGTACTTGACCACCACATGAGGTCAATTATATGCCCAGTATTCACATTAGTCGCCCATTACAGTTACCTGCATAGAGGTAGTGGATTGTACTGGTCCAGGTTGGCTTATAGGGATAGCCCATTTCGTATCATCTCTTCCAGAATGTTGAAAAGATCAATAAATTTTCTATTCTGAGAACTGAAAGCGAACTGATTCCTTGAGCATTTCAATGCTTATTATTTATAAAGAAGTAGTGTTTTAAAATGCATTTGTCTGTTACGGCAATCAGTATTAAAAAGTCTGTTTAAATTATGCGCACAATTCAGAGTTTTTAACCAGTACATGTCTGGATCAGTGACAAGTGTCTACAGTGTTTGACAGACCGGTATGGCAAGCACTGTAGCATGGCTGTTTTATTTCTTTACATCTCATTTATTTTTACTTTGTCACTAATTTACCTAACATTCTCTTCTGTTTTGGGTGTGGGGCTGCATGTAATGAAATGTAACAAAAGTAGATGGCTTCTGCTTCTGGCACATGTACTGATGCAAAATTTAAACTCGTTGAAGGACACAGTATAGCATCTCTTGATGTCTCACACTGCAAGTGTCATGAATTCTCTCGCACCGAACCATTCTTCAGTCTCATTGTAACGCCCCTTCTGTCATGTCAGGAAGATCACTTCCCACCATGTTGTGAATGCATGCTATGTATAGACTGGCATGACAAACCTTCCATAGCAATTGTCCCTGCTTTATTTGTCAAAGAAAAACATTTGCTGTGCTGGATATTTGTAATAATAAAGCCACTGTGGAATTACCAAATACAAAACCACTGTCAATTTTTATTATTATTCGAGTGCTAGGGAAGAGTTATACAACCAACATGCAAACTTGATGTCTTACAGCTTTTACGCAAATGCATGAGCTTATGTCGGTTGCAGAACATATTGTGCGGGTTGAACTTTTTAAAAACACGTGTCTTACGCCATTTTAAATAGTCCTAACAACTTAGCTTGATTGTCTTTTCAGTGTAATAAATGTTTTGTTTGCTTTTTGTGTGCTAAATTTATGTTATTTCAATTGTTTCTGTATTCTAAGGGAGGGACTATTAAACGCCATATTTGATTAGTCGCGATTAGTAACTGCTTGGTTCGGTGCATGAATACAATCTTCGGATTTGGTTTCTGTTTTCAGAATAAAAAAAATGATTGACCTTTTTGGACATTCCGGAATTGATAGTACAAAATGGGAGATCCCTATAAGCCTGTACCAGTACCAACCAGTAATTGCCCTCATGTGGTGGTCAAGGACCAAAGCTAATTATGTAATTAATACAGCAGTTAGAAATGGGTATATAAGCATGGGACAGTGTCAGTAGGATGATGTGTGGGATAAGAAATTGGTTATGAAAAGTTCTACGTGATCTGTAGGTACAGCTTGTCAAAGATATTTGTGGCTGTGAGTGGAGAAATGAAGCTTATGGGTTTATGGGTTTGCCATCTAATCAATGAAACACCCGTCATGCTTCTGACAAGCATTATAGATCGTTATCCGTCTACAGAAGGGAGCTATTTGATAAAGAGCTACACTGGTAATAAATCCCATAAGCTCCGTCTATCCTGTTACAGCCACATATTTAGTTACATGATTCATGTACCTTAATACAGTTCACAGGGCACGAAAATTGTTAAAATTTTAAAAATTAAGAAATTTACATTAGAAAACTCAAGAATTTCTACTCGTCCTGCATGCATTCCCGCTCATCAGGATAACATATCAGAGGCAAATTATTGTAGCTAAATAAGTTTCTCCATGAGCTATACTGGTCGCAAATCCCATAAGCTCCATTTCTCCAGTTGCAGCCACATTTACTGTTCAGTGTTTCCAAGGTTTAGGATGAGTTTGACCTTGCGGGAATAGTACTACAGGTATACAACTATTTTCCAATGGCAGAACATTTGTGCCATCTGAATAAGTGATGTACTGTTAATTATCTAACCAACAACATGTTAGAAATGTCTGATCATTTGCTTTATAATGTCCGAGAATATGGAGCAGTCATGCCTGCACCAGCCGGCACCGGCGTAAAAACAGAGATTGACGATGGGCCATATGCAGAGCGCACCACCGGTCACACAAGGCCAAGTGAATAAGTAGCATGTGGGATACTGATCGCAGTCTGATCAGGATTTACACTGACTACAGTTTATGTGCAGGCTGGTCAGGGTCTACGATGTTCAGACAGAAGCAGAGCCGGTCATATTTAAGAGGGCTGTCTGTTTATTCTGGTCTGCATGCTTCGCATGAATTGTTTGAAACACATGACTGGTGGGTGATACTATCTTTTAATTCTAATTGACTATATTAAATTACTTAATATTAATAAACGTAGTTAAATTCAACATAGGGGATTGCATGTGATATTACATATGAATGACTCACCATGTCTCAAGAATTTATATATCCTTGTAGACTCGATAGAAGCCTTGTTTATGAACATGTTTTTACAGAACCTGCTCATATCCTCATCTGAAATTAAAATACGCAGGCTGTAGCTAGAAATGGACAACACCTTTAACTGACCAAATGGCCATGAATAGTTGTCCGGATTATTTTCATATTTTGCCAGAAAAACGCGAATCGACTTTGTCATCCACACGAACGTACTGCAAAGAATTTCAGGACATTCAGTCCTTTGATTTTTCATTTTCTTCTTGTTGCTATTTTTTCCATCATTATTAGCATGATAATTTTTTGGTTATCATCTTGTACATTGCACATTCATCATCACTGGGTGGTAGTTATGCTGAACCATGTAACCAAACATTGGATACGGATTCATACAATATATTGTTGAAACTTAACTTCATGTATATTACTTAACATGTTCTTCATCTAACAAACATGTTATTAAAACTACAAAATGCTAAACATATTAATGAAATATATTAAAATATTACACTATTTGCCTGGAAAAGAAAAATGCAATGTTGAAACTTAACTTCATGTATATTACTTAACATGTTCTTCATCTAACAAACATGTTATTAAAACTACAAAATGCTAAAAATATTAATGAAATATATTAAAATATTACACTATTTGCCTGGAAAAGAAAAATGCTACAATAGTTTTCCTGAAAATGAAAATGTTACAAATATGTATCTGGATTTCAAAATGGTGTAGTTTTGTATGGCTGGAAGTGAAACTACTAAAACAATATGTACCTCAACTTTTTTCCTTCCTTGTCGAGGTCATGTCAAGGTCACTTTTGTCGAGCCCGCTTGCGGAAAGCGAGACAGTGATCACAATGATGTAAGGGTGTCATGTGTCAGTCTGTCCATCTGAATTCTGTGTTAAAGTTTTAAAATCATCCATATATTCATGCTGTATCCCACTCATACGGCCCCTGTTTCCAAGGTCAAGGTCAAATGACTTAGAAGTTTGCGTTAAAGTTTTTGTCCAAATTTGTGTTAAACTTTTCACATACCTACTATCTCTGTAACCGTAAGTCAGATTTGCTTGAAACTTTGTACGCTTATTGGTCATCATCCATATATTCATTATGTGTCCCACGCATGCGGCCCCTGTGCCCAAGGTCAAGGATAAATGACTGAGAAGTTATTGATTTTGTCAACATTTACATTAAATTTTTCAGGTACCTACTTTCTCTGTAACCGTAAGTCGGATTCCTGGGTTGAAACTTTATATGCTTATTTGTCATTATCAATTTATTAATTCTCTGTCCTATGCATGCAACCAGTATGCCCAAGTTCAAGGTCAACTGAGCTAGAAGTTCACCTTGTTTGTAAGGCACAAATGTTAAACTTATTTATTTTGTCAATAACTCGTCGACCGCTTCACCGATTTCGATAATATATGGCCACAATGTGTGTCTAGGGATGGTGCCCAAGGTCAAGGTATTATTATTATCAAGGCTGCTAGCCAGGGTATTAGCTTCGTTTAACGATGCCAGTTCTTGTTTTTCAAGTGGGTGGTCGGGTGAACGCGACGGCGTAAATTAACGGTACTGGTTCCTCCTTATAGGAATCACGATTTGCCTGGTTTGACCCTCAGGTACGTTTTTATCTTTGGCTCTTTTGTTACCTTGGAGTTGAATTGGGTTATTGCCCATTATAAAAGTTGTAAGATTATTACTAATCCTACTGCTTTTGGGAGTGGGCCAAGTGATTCTGGTGTGGCAAGGACCTGGCATCAGACCAGGATTATTCCGATTTCAGGGCTGAATATATAGTTTATGCCCCCGCCACCAAATGGTGAGGCGGGCGTATAGTGTTACCAGCGTCCGTATGTCCGTCATCGAAACCTTAACGCTCGGGTAAATGGCTTATAATTTCTGTTTCCTTGCTCGGATCTGCTTCACATTTGTGACACGCATTGCTCCAATGGTCCTCTACTGCCCTGTAACAAATCCACATTTGTCCCGCCCCCGCTAAGCCCAGGGTCAAGGTCACAGACTTGGTGCGTTCGAAACCTTAACGCTCAGGTAAATGGCTTATAATTTCTGTTTACTTTCTCGGATCTGCTTCACATTTCACATACGCATTGCTCCAATGGTCCTCTCGGCCGCCCTGGATCTACCAACTTCTCATTTTCCTGTTTGCTATCATGATTTTAAATCATCCATCAACTCATTCATCTCCGATACAATGCAGATCCAGTGGGATCTGCTCACAGATAATAAACTTCATGCTGTGAAACCGACTCTGGGCGAATGGACTCCTGGCTACAGACATGTACGCCGGGATGAAGTTGTCCTTAGTCGTTTGCGCATTGGACATACACGACTAACGCATTCGTATATGCTCAAAGGTGAGCCGCGTCCATGGTGTATTCCATGCCACAGCGCATTTACCGTGCAACACATCCTACTGGACTGTATCGATTTTAATTTTATCATTGTATACATGTTACTCATTAGCCCCCGCTAAGCCCAGGGTCAAGGTCACAGACTTTGTGCATTCAAAACCTTAATGCCCGGTTAAATGGCTTATAATGTCTGTTTCCTTGCATGGATCTGCTTGATATTTCACAAATCCATTGCTCTGATGGTCTGCTTTCATGCTGTGACAAATCCACACTTCTGAGATCTGGCCGTTTTCAAATGACCCTTGTTTTCTTTGGCTGCCAGCGGGGGCATTCATGTGCCGACAGGTCACATTTCTAGCTGTTCTGATTTTGGGATTTTCCCCCCATTTGTACATGTACTTGAACATGTATATGAACTTGTACAGGTAATATATGGGATTTAGTACTAAACCCATTGACCCGGCCGGCCTTTAAATTACCTTATCTGTTGATAGACCGTTAAATCCCGACAAACAAACACAAACAAACAAAACCAAACTTGTTTTTCAATGTATCTGTTGCTACATTATATATATCTTAGCCTGAGATCACCAGATGCCTCAGTCGGCTGGAATATGCAGGCCGCGGCCATCTGGTTGTGGCTAGTGAACAAAAAGAATAATGTGTGATTTGAAACAAATGTAGATATTAGTCACACTTGGTATGTAAGATGTGCTGTAATCTGACAACACAGGCTTCTTACATTTCTGAACAGTGTAGATTCTGATCAGCCTGTCTACCCATGTGGTTAAACTGAATTGTATGGCTGTCATGCGGTGTGACTAAGTCACCTTGGTTTTCTTGTATGGGAGAGTTGAATTGGGTTATACCCCTTATAAGAGTAATCCTACCGGTATTACTTTTAAGGGAAGGGGACAAGTGGCTTTGGTGTGGTATGTACCTGGCACCATGTCAGGTTATTCAAATTTCAAGGCTGAATATATATTTATTTGGATGTAAATATTCCGTTCTGATTTTGGGATTTTCCCCCCAATGCAACAGGTTAAAGCTGGATCGAACCTGTTGGCCCAATCTTAAATTACCTTAATATATATAGATAGTAAGGGGGCTAGACCCGTGACCTTCACTTCGTTTGGCGTTCTAGACCCCTTAATATATAGATATATGTAAAAACAATGCTTGTTGTACAAAACTATATAGTTGTTTTATACGAAAACATACTAATATTCAATAATTCTTAGCCTGTGGCATTCAGTATTAAATGGTTTAGTAATATTCAAATATCTGTGTTTTAGTCTGATTGTATGTGCACCACACTGAACACAAACTTGATATTTTGCATATGTACCTTTACCACATTCGACACAGGGTTTCACTTTTTTTCATCAAATAATTATGCAGTTTGCAATAGTTTGAATTCTTTGTTTGTTTTGAATGAAACTTTTCATGATTTCCAACTTTCAAGAATGCACATTCCATTTTTTATTTACTTATAATTATATTTTTTTCATTTATTTGTTTCCTATTAAATAAGTAATATTAAAGTAAAAAAGATGAGTGTGGCAGATGTTAAATACATTCTTCAACTCCATCGTGATGGAATTATTAATAATGAGCAATTACGAAAGATTGTTGATGCTCTCAACCAATCAATGGTACGCTGATTTAATTTTTTCGCTTATTGGATATTAATAGATACTGAATTTATATCCATGTATATTTATATACATGTACATGAAAAACCCATTTCATAACTATACACATAATGTGAAAACACTGTTAAAGGATGCCATGTGGCTGGTATCTCATGAATATTCATAAAGGAAATTTAAGGTCCAGATTTACACCGGTTTTTTTGTGGGTGGCAGGTGGGAGCACGCGATGGGTAATTTAACGATCGGGGTTCATCCTTGCCGGAATCCCGACTGGAGACCTGATTGGCCATCACATACGTCTTTGGCATTTTGTATGTGACATTTGAATCTGGTTATACCCCTTATGTGAGTATTACGATGTTCGTAATCCTATTTTAGGGGAAGGGGCCAGGTGACGGGGAAGTATGAAATTGGTAAGTTTTAAGTTAAGAAAATCCAATACCTGTTGACTATATGTGCAACAAAAAATTTTTTTTTCAATAAATTATTATAATTTGCACACCATTTATATGTTGTATGGGAAACTGATGATTTAATGTTTGTTTGTTTGTCTTTCAACAATTGGTTTGTGTGGAGCGCCGTGGCGTAATGGTTAGTGTGTCGGACTACTGATCCAAGGGTCGTGGGTTCGAGCCTGACTAGTGGCGTGCGTTGTGTCCTTGAGCAAGACACTTTATCCACACTGCTCCAGTTCACCCAGCTGTAAATGGGTACCGATAATTCGTAGTTGCTCTGTAAATACGAATTACCGGCTTCTCTCAAAAATCTCTACCTCCGTTCTTTCTCCCATTCTTGGGAGACGGCATGCAAGGTCCTAGAGCCAGTGCCGCCGTTAAATATAAGCTAACATAACATAACATCAACAATTGGTCGCCTCTCGTGCGTGCCATTTTGTTGACCCAGTATGATGTCCGTCTAGTCTGTTTAATGGTAGCAGTCTGGTTCTGAATATGTGAGTTTGGTGATGGAATTGCATTGCTCATAGGTGCCGGCCTAAAAGATTTCTGCCTATGAGCTTGCAATTTTGGAAACCAAATAACATAATAGGCTCGCCTTACTTCGCTGGTTTCTCTGAATTCGTTTCGGAGAGGAATTGGCAATGGGGTTAAAGGCGACCCGTAAAACTAGACTGAGTAGTATTGTTAGCTCAGAGTTCTTATATATGTAAACTAGACCGAGTATTATTTATTGTTAGTTCAGAGTTCTTATATATGTAAACTAGACTGAGTATTATTGTTAGTTCAGAGTTCTTATATATGTATAATGGGATTGACTCAACGAGCGTAGTGAGTTGATCCAGGACCCCCATCATATACAGATATTTGAATATTACTAAACCATTTAATACTGAATGTCACAGGCTAAGAAATATTGAATATTAGTATGTTTTCGTATAAAACAACTATATAGTTTTGTGCAACAAGCATTGTTTTTACATATATCTATATATTAAGGGGTCCAGAACGCCAAACGAAGTGAAGGTCACGGGTCTAGCCCCCTTAATATCTATATATATCCTTAGCTGTTGATAGGCCGTTATACCACAGGCGTTTGAAGAACGGTTCATATTTCAGTGTTTTATAGGTTCTTTTGGTATATCTGGTGGTTTGGGTGCATTGTTACCAACATACAATTTATGTCACCTCCCCCAAGTTAAACGTATAACTACGGTAATCTACAAGGTGAGAAACGGGGCTTCTACCTGCGTATATTTTTAACCAATGAAACAAAAATTTGTTAACCAGTCACAAATTGTTTGTTGATAGTAATTTCTTGGAGCTGAACTGCCAATGCAAGTCAAACAATCGCATATCGTCTGAAAAAATCAAATTATCTCTGATATATGGTCGAGCTCTCGAAGCGGAGAAATTTTGTTACACATGCTTACATAGACGTGTAAACCTCTTTACAGCGCTAGCGCAGTGTTCATTGAGTAACACACATGTTATATTGGATTTTGACACATCGCAGGAAATGACTATACAATCAAATAGTGCACCACGAGTGTAATTCCCTCTTTGAGGTCTCACCAGTAGCCGATTTCACCAACATTGCAAAGTATACTTTCCTAGCAAAGTATACTTTGAGGGAGAAGTTTTCAATTTTAGAATAAATTTATTAATTTTTATTAAACTGAATTTATCACATTATCACAGCCAATTTTGGCTGTGATAATGTAATAAATTCAGTATAATAATTATGCATAGTTTTAATCATCAAATATATGCAATCGTTAGTTCTGCATGAAATAATGCATTTCGGAAAAATCAATGATTGCTCCTTCAAAGTATACTTTGCTAGGAAAGTATACTTTGCAATTTTGATGAAATCGGCTACAGAAAATCTTGCAATTGTATGGAATTTAATGTCTTAAATGTAGAAGATAAATGTTGTTCACATATTCTATTGGCATCAGCAGATTAATATATGTCTCCTGAATCGACAGAACCCGAATTTGCGTACGTGCTTCATGCATTTTCGTTAAAGTTTTTTAAGTATCAAATATCTCCACAACCCTATGTCCGATTGACTTGAAACTTCACATACCTCTTTATCATCATCCACATTTTCATCCTGTAGCCCACACATGTGGCATGTCCAAGTTCAATGTCGAATTACTTAGAAATTTGCGTTAATTTCTTTTGTAAAATCTAAAAAAGTTTTTCAGTACCAAATATCTCTACAACTCAAAAGTCTGATTGACTTGAACTTCATACTTCTTTATCACCATTCATATTTTCATTCTATAGCCCACCCATGCGCCACCATGCTCAATGTCAAGGTAAAATTACTTTGAATTTTTCGTTAAATTGTTAAACCTTCACATACCTCATATCTCATCCACCTTTTCATCCTAGCCTGATGCCCAAGGTCAAGGTAAAATTATTTTAAGTACCAAATATCTCCACAATCAAAAGCATTACTGGGAACTCTATATACCTCTTTATCGTCACAATCATAATTTTTCATTCTATAGCCCATACCATGTGCCACGCAAGCCCAAGATCAAGTTAAATTAATGCAATTTGTGTGAAAGTCCCAAAATATCTCCCCAAACCGATTGCTGTAACCAAATACATACATACTGGGACCATCAAATACCTCGGCAGGCGTGATATGCTGGCCGCGGCCATCTAGTATATAGCCAGTCACTATAGCCAGTCACCCTTCTGCCTTATCCTGGATAAACCACATTCAATGCGTCTAATCTGATTGCAAATAAATTTACCTTTTTATGCCCCTGGTCTCAGCAGAGCCGAGGGCATATAGGGTTTGGACTGTGTGTACGTGTGTCTGTCTGTGTGTCCGGCATATTAAGAAGTTAGCCTGAGTTTCTCAATTATGTCATAACTTCTATATCCCTTGAATGATTGCTTGAAATTTTTCAACACAGCATACCTGTGAACAAATGCCATACATCCATGCTGCTCTTAATATGATCTTGACTTTTTGCCCTTGACATTTTGACCTTCACAACTTTGAATTTGTTCACACATTAAAGGTACATGCCCACGCAGTAGGCACAAAATGTTCTTTATAGTAATTAAATAAGTGTATAATTATGTCACTATTCCACCAGTTCTAAAAATTATGAGTGCCCGCTATACAAATATAATCATTTATTAATTATCAATTTACTGTTAGCGACGCGCGGCGGTAACAGTCTATTTTGATAATGTGCGGGGACGACGACTTTCACATCACGGCTTGCGGTGCGCATGCGCAGTATACTACACGCGCCAGTAGGCTTCCCAATATGTAAACAAGAATATCAACATGTCGAAACGTCCAGAACGGAAATTGTATGAAACCGCGTCGGCCAAAAAAAAGGCGAAATGTCTGAGGGACATGTGCAGGCAGTACAGAGAGAGAGAGAGTGGTTAATATTGGCGACCAGATCACCAAATGGAAAGAGTTACGTGGAGATTTAGATTTGGACTCGAACAGAGATTTTTCTTCTCAACTTCCGATACTTCACTGCGCATGTCAAATATGTGATATGATTGACCGTGTCACGTGAAGCGTGTTGGTAAAAATAACACGAGGTCGGAAAATACCCTTTCTGGTCGCGGCATATAAAATGCAATTTAACACCAATTAACACGCGCCGTAATTAAAAATAACTCGTTAGTGGGTAGACAAATGGCTCATTAAGGCATGACAGAAAATGAAAAGTAGTAGTACAGTGTAACCTGCTGTGCTGCGTGGGCATGTACCTTTAAGAAGTTCGCTGGCGTTTCTCATTTCTTTCATAATTTCTATATCCCTCTAAGGATTACTGAAGTATTTCAGCACAGCATACTTGTGGACAAATGCGACACATCCATGCTGCCCTTAATATGACCTTGACCTTTTGACCTTCACAACTTTGAACTTGTTCACACATTAAGAACTTCGCAGGAGTTTCTCTATTTTGTCATATCTTCTATATCCCTTGAAGGATCACTATAATATTTCAATGCATCAAATACCACACATCCATGTTGTCATTAATATGACCATGACCTTTCATTAAAATATTCCTGAAATTCTTTGCAGTATGTCTTTGTGGATGACAAATAGACTAATGATTAATATTCTAGAGTGGAAAACATTTCAAGTGCATTGTAGTTGGAAGACTCGAAGAACAGAAGGTATGAGGAACTTTTGGCACGATTGACAAGTCGATGCACGTGTTTCTGGAAAAATATGAAAACGATTCGGACAACTATTTATGACCATTTGTGAAAGATGTTGTGCATTATTAGCTACGGCCTGCATGTTTTAATTTCAGATGACTATGTGAGCAGGTTTGGTCAAACATATTTGAAAATAAAACTTCTATCGAGTTTACAAGGATATATTTCCTTGAGATATAGTGAGTCATTCATATGTAATGTCGCATGCATGGTGCACGGCCAATCACCTTGTTGAATAATTATATGCACTTTATGTTCACATATTTTGATATGTGCTTTTATTAATATTTATTTCATATAATCAATAGAAATAAAAGATAGTATCACTCACCAGTCTTGTGTTTCAAACCATTTGTGAGATGCAGACCAGAATAAACTCAGAGAACCCGCTCAAATACGACCGTCTCTGCTTCTGTCTGTGAACAACGTAGACCCTGATCAGCCTGTACATAAACTGTAGTCAGTGTAAATCCTGATCAATCTGTGCATCGTTATCTCACATGCTACTACATTCACTTGGCCTTGTGTGACCAGTATAGATCCTGATAAGAGGGCACAGTGGTGCTCTCCACTTATGACCCGTCGTCGATTCCTTTTTTTCAGCCGGTGCTGGCGGGTGCGGGCATATTCTCGGACATTATAAAGCAAATGATCAAACATGTTGCTGGTTATATAATTAACAGTACATCACTTATTCAGATGACACAAATGTTCTGTCGTTGGGAAATAGTTGTATACCTGTAGTACTTTTCCCCCATGGCCAAACTCATCCTAAACCTTGGAAACACTCATCAGTAAATGTGACTGCGACTGGAGAAATGGAGCTTATGGGATTTGTGACCAGTATAGCTCCTGGAGAAACAGTTAACCCTTTCAACACCAAGTAACTTAATGGGCTGTTCCATGCCACTGTTTCATGCTATTTCATTGGTCCATTCAAATTTTCAGGCTATTCCATTCTTCAGAAAGGGTAATTTTTTCAAATTTGATAACTATTAACAAACAGTAGAGATCCTGATGAGACGGCTCGTTACGAGCCGGCTCATCTGGATCTGCACTGTTTTCAAACATTGTCTCTATAGAGGTCTGTGGTGTTGAAAGGGTTAAGTCACGATGATCTGTATTGGGGTACATGAGTCATGTAACTAAATATGTGGCTTTAACAGTATAGACAGAGCTAGCGGGATTATTACCAGTGTAGCTCCTTATCAAATAGCTCCCTTCTGTAGAATGAGCTTTATTAGCTTCATTTCTCCACTCACAGACACAACTATCTTCAACAAGCTGTACCTACAGATAAGGTCCAGTGTTTCATAACAAATTTATTCTCGTCTTATCCCACACATCATCCTACTCACCATGTCCCATGCTTACCTGTTTTTAACGGCCTTATTAATTACATTAGCCTTGGTACTTGCAGGGCTCCAGATAAGGAATTAGTAATTGAGTACTGTCACTCCATCACTACTGTAGTGATTGGGTATTTCAAAATGTTAATTGTGTAAAATAGAATCACACTACTGTTTACACATCAACAGACCGCACTTATTCAATAGTTTGCTTTTAAATGAATCTTGGTATTTCATTAGAATTGTCTCCTTGGAGACAATTCTAATGAAATACCAAGATGTGTTTGTTTTCGTGGAAAAATAAGAAAATATGCTATATTTGTGGTCTGTTTATTGTTTTCTGTAGCATGATAAAGATACCACAAATATTTCATTGCTTTTTGATACTCACTACCATACTTCTGATTTCAATTGGGGTTTTGGTAATTTTAATTGGGTATTTACGCAAATACGCACCTTATCTGGAGCTCTGTACTTGATCACCACATGAGGTCAATTACACGCCCCATATTAGCATTAGCCATGCATTAGTTACCTTAGTAGAGGTACTGGATGGCTTATTGCAATGCAAATTTCCTGTTATCATTTCCGGAATGTCCAAAAGATCAATAAATTTTCTATTCTGAGAACAGAAACCGAAACCGAAAATTGTATTCATGCACCGAACCATGCAGTTACGAATTACGAATAATCAAATATGGCGGTTAATCGCCCACCCTTAGAATACGGAAACATTTGCAATAACATAACTTTAGCACAAAAAAAGCAAACAAAAATGTTATTATTATACTGAAAAGTGATGCTAAGTTGTTAGAACTACTTTTTTATGACGTAAGACCCATGTTTTTGAAAAGTTCAACCCGCAAAATATGTGCTGCGACCGACGTATGCTGACATTTGCATGAAAGCTGAAAGACATTAAATTTGGATGTTGGTTGTACAATTCTTCCCTAGCGCGTGAGTGGTGGTCGTGAGAATGTGACGACGTAAATTAACAGTAGGGGTTCCTCCTTATAGGAATCACAATTTGCCTGGTTTGGCCCTCGGGTACGTTTTTATATTTGGCTCTTTTGTTACCTGGGAGTTGAATTGGGTTATTGCCATTATATAAACAGTAAGATTATTACTGATCCTACTGCTTTTGGGAGGGGGCCAAGTGATTCTGGTGTGGCGAGGACCTGGCACCAGATCAGGATTATTCTGATTTCAGGGCTGAATATATAGTTTTTCTTATTGTAAATATTCAGTTCTGATTTTGAGATTTCCCCCCCATGTGTACATGTACTTGTTGAACATGTACATGTACAGGTAATATATGGGATTTCGTACTAAACCTCAAATAATATCATACAATCAGAACTTGGGGAGAAATGGTTGTCTGTAACCGATATGATGGTCATTACAGAGAGCCTGGAGCATGGTAACGATGGGGGCGAATTCTAAGCACAGGCAGTGATCGAAAGTATGAAAAATACTGTTTTAAAATGCAACATTTTGTCTGTTACGGCAATCAGAATTAAAAAGTCTTTTTAAATTATGCACACAGTTCAGAGCTTTTACCCAGTTCATGTCTGGATCAGTCTGACAAGTGTCTACAGTATTTGCCAGACCGGTATGGCAAGCACTGTAGCATGGCTGTTTTATTTCTTTACATCTCATTTGTTTTCACTAATTTACCTAACATTCTCTTCTGTTTTGGGTGTGGGGCTGCATGTAATGAAATGTAATGAAATTAGATGGCTTCTGCTTCTGGCACATGTGCTGATGCAAAATTTAAATTTGTTGGAAAGACACAGTATAGCATCGCTTGACGTCTCACACTGCAAGTGTCATGAATTCTATCGCACCGAACCATTCACAGTCTCGTTGTAACGCCCCTTCTGTCGTGTCCGGAAGATCACTTCCCACCATATTGTGCGATGGGTAATTTAACGATCGGGGTTTATCCTTACCGGAATCCTGGAGACCTGGTTTGGCCTTCACATACGTCTGGCATTTTGTATGTGACAGTTGAATCTGGTTATACCCCTTATGTGAGTATTACGATATTCGTAATCCTATTTTAGGGCAAGGGGCCAAGTGACTTTGGTGTGGTATGAACCTGATACCAGGTCAGGTTATTCTAATTTCAGTGCTGAATATATTTGTTCTAGATGTAAATATTCCGTTCTGATTTTGGGATTTCCCCCCCCCCCCCCCAATGCAGCAAGTTAAAATGGGATCGAACCCGTTTGCCCGGCCTTACATGACCTTAGCTGTTGATAGGCCGTTAAACACTAATAAACAAACAAACAAACATATTGTGAATGCATGCTATGTATAGACTGGCATGACAAAGCTTCCGTAGCAATTGACACTGTTTTATTTGTCAAAGAAAAAACATTTGCTGTACTGGATATTTGTAATAATAAAGCCACTGTGGAATTACCAAATACAAAACCACTGTTAATATTTATTATTACTTGAGCACTAGGGAAGAATTATACAACCAACATACAAATTTGAGATCTTACAGCTTTTATGCAAATTAGCATATGTCCGTCGCTGGTCATATTGTGTGGGATGAACTTTTTAAAAACACGGGCCTTACACCATGCAAAATAGTTCTAACAAGCTTAATCACCTTTTCATTATAATAAATGTTTTGTTTGCTTTTTGTGTGCTAAATTTATGTTATGCAAATGTTTCCGAATTCTAAGAGGGACAATTAACTGCCATATTTGATTATTCGTGACTCGTAACTCTATCGTTCTGTGCACAAATACAATCTTCAGTTTCGGTTCTCAAAATAGAAAATGTAAGGACCTTTTCGACATTCCGAAGTGATAGCATGAAATGGGTGATCTCTATAAGCCAGTACCTGTACCAACCGGGACTGGTACCATCTGGTACCTCTACCTCATGTGACATGTTGAGTAGGACGATGTGTGGGATAAGAGAATAAATTGGTTATGAAAAACTTGACATCTGTAGGTACAGCTTTTCAAAGATATTTGTGGCTCTGAGTGGAGATATGAAGCTTATGGGTTTTGCGAAGACCTGTATGTCCAGAAAATCTGCACTGTTTGCCATCCCATCAATGAAACGCCCATCATGCTTCTGACAAGCATTATAGATCATTATCAATGTACAGAAGAGTGCTATTTGATAAGGAGCTACACTGGTAATAAATCCCATAAGCTCCGTTTATCCTGTTACAGCCACATATTTGGTTACTTGACTCATGCACCCTGATACAGATCATCATGACATAACTCCAGCAGCCATACTCATCACAATTTCCATAAGCTCCATTTCTCCAGTCACAGCCACATTTACTGATGAGTGTTTCCATGGTTTGGACGAGTTTGACCTTGCGGGAATAGTATTACAGATATAAAACTATTTCCCAATGGCAGAACATTTGTGTTGTCTCAATAAGTGATGTACTGTTAATTATACATCCAGCAACATGTTAGAAATGTCTGATCATTTGATTTATATGTCCGAGAGTATGAAGCAGTTATGCCGTTATGCCCTCGCCTGCCCGCCGAAAAAAAGGGATCGACGACGGGTCATAAGCGGAGAGCACCACTGTGCCTTCTTATCAGGATCTGTACTGGTCACACAAGGCCAAGTGAATCTAGTAGCACGTGGGATACCAATGCGCAGTCTGATCAGGATTTACACCGACTACAGTATATTTGCAGGCTGATCAGGGTCTACAGTGTTCACAGACAGAACCACAGCCGGTCGTATTTGAGCTGGTTCTCCGACTTTATTCTTGTCTGCGTTGCACGAATGGTTTGAAATACAAGAATGCTGGATGATACTATCTTTTATCTTTTATTTATATTGATTATATGAAATTACTTAATATTAATAAACATACATATCAAATTATGTGAACATAAAGTGCACAAAAGTATTCAACATTTGGCCGTGCACCATGCATGCGATATTACATATGAATGACTTGCCATGTCTTGAGGATTTATATATCCTTGTAAACTCGATAGAAGCCTTATTTAAATTTTTCGAACATGTTTTTACCAAACCTGCTCACATCTTAGCTAACCATAGCTAAAAACATCTTTTAACTCTTTGCATGCTAGCGGCGAAAATATCCGCCAAACAAATTAGGAGTATATGTTTTATTTCTCTCAGTAAATATGTCTTGAAATTTCATTAGAATTGAGTCCTCAGGACTCGAACCTAATGAAATTCCAAGACGTATTCATGATATTTACGTGGAGAAATACAAGAAAATATGATGAATTTTTGTCCACTAGTTTTGAACTATTTATAGCCCACAAGTTTCCCAGCATTCAAAGAGTTAACTGACAAAATGGCCATGAATAGTTGTCTGGATCGTTTTCATATTTTGTCATAAACACGTGCATCGACTTGTCAATCATGCCAAAATGTACGCATCTCTTCTATTCTTCGAGTCTTCAAACTACAATGTACTTGAAACTTTTTCCACTCTAGTCTATTTGTCATCCACAAACACATACTGCAAATAATTCCAGGACTTTCAGTCCTTTGATTCTTCATTTTGGTGTTGCTTTTCTTTGCCATCATTAGCATGCTAGACATTTTGGTATCATTTTTGTCTCGCTCGCGAAGCGGAAAGCGAGACATAGGTTTTGCTTTTCCGGAGTCGTCGTCGTCGGCGGCGTCATCGTCGTCATCATTCAATGTTAAGTTTTCGTGTTACGGTAATTACTTCAACACCTTATCAGCTACAGTCATCAAACTTTATACATACCTTTACTATGATATGTAGATGAATATAGGACTATTCAAAAAAATTCCGGGCTCCAGGGTCAAGGTCAAACTATTTCTTTCTATGCTACAAACTGAACATTAATGCATGAAGACCCGTTTTCTCGTGCGCTCTGTACACCTTACCTGTAGAGAGAACAATAGCCTTCTCCAGTTGAACACTTCTGCATGTGCAAGCATGTGCACATTTCCAGCTTGACCACTAAATGTCCAGCTAAATTATTACAGGTAATTTATACAGGTAAATTATTATACCTGGGTATTACATTTCCGTAAACTGTGTTGACAATATTGTGGCAATATGTGGACCTGTGCAGATATGATATGTAGATACATATAGGACTATTATAAAAATGCTGGGCTCCAGTAGCGAGCATTATTTTTTTGTTAATTTTTAAACTTTTTTTTTTAAACTTTTTTTCCATTTTTAGCCAGGTTTTTTTGGAAAAAAAATCCACGCTGTTGGATTGGCGAAAGCCAGGCGGGCGGGCGGCGTCCACAATCAATGTTAAGTTTTCCAGTCCATTTCTTTGTTACTGTAACACATAGGACCAACAAACTTTCACAGCTTCATAGGGTGCACACCACATATCACTATCCAACATGTTACCTTTTTGAACTTCACCCATTTTTTCTGCGCAGTCAATGTTAACTTTTCGCGTTTACAATGTTAAGTTTTCGTGTTTAAGTCCATTTCTTTGGTACTGTACCACCTAGGACCACCAAACTTTCACAGCTTCATAACCAAGGGGTGCCCACCACATACAACTATCCAACATGTGACCATTTTTTTTTACCTTCACCTATTATTTCTACGTAATTGACTTAGCCATTTTCAACGTTAACTTTTTAACGTACGTCTGGTTAAAGTTTTTTGTTTTTTGGTTAAAGTATTTCGTTATACTATATCTCTGCAACTGCTTCGCCCATTACCTTGAAACTTTACATGGGTGTTTATCATCATCCATATTTTCATTCTACCCCCCAACACTGCGGCCCCTGTGCCCAATGTCAAGGTCAAATTACTTTGATTTTTTTGTGTACTATATCTCTGCAACTGCTTCACCCATTACCTTGATACTTCACATGGGTGTTTATCATCATTGTCGCGCCCGCTTGCGGAAAGCGCTATAGTCGGCATTTTGGCATACGTCCGTCCGTGTGTCCGGTTAAAGCTTTTCCATCTACTATATCTCTTATTTTAGTGTCCATGCCTCGCCCCAAGGTGCAACATGCAGGCCACGGCCATCTAGTCTACAAAAAGTGGCCTCGTTTCTTGTTTTTTTTTTCAAATTCTTTTTCCATTTTTGTCTAGTAGCATAAGGTCGTAAGTGCTATATACCGACTATTATCATATACTAAAACAATTATTGACTAGTGAGCCATAGAATATAATCTGATATTCTCTGGCTCACTAGTCAATAATTACATAATATGTTCGGGCCAGTGAAAATTGCTTTCTGGCCCAGGCTTAAGGTCAAGGTGGCGGGACAAGGCGAGACATTTGATTCCGCGGAATTCTTGTTTACATTGCACATTCATCAACACTGTCTGGTAGTTATGCGTTACTATGAAACCAAAAATTGGATACGGATTCATACAAATATATTGTTAAAACTTGAATTATTGTCTATTACTTAACATGTTCTTCATCTAACAAACATTTTATTAATACAAAATGCTAAAAATATTTAAGGCACTTGCCCACTCAGTCGGTACAAAATGTTTTTATAGGAATTAAATAAGTGTATAATTGTGTATAAATAAGTGTATAACTATTCCACCAGTTCTAAAAATCACGAGCGCCCGCTATACAGATATAATCATTTAGTAATATTTATTTCACTGATAGTGACTCGCGGTAGTAATAGGCTATTTTCATATGCAAATGAGACATGATGTGTTTTACTTATTTCTACTAATCAAATACGTGGGGTAAACGTAATGGTGAATAAATGTTTATTTTCCCAGAAAATGTCTCAGTTGATGTCTCTGATATAAAAAATCGTTTGTGGGTACTGAGTGGGCATGCACCTTTAAATTAATGTAACACAGTTTTTATTACAAATGCAAAATGCTAAAAATATTAATATTAAACTTGTGGGGTGGGTATACTGGAGTTAGGTTTTCTGTGTGTCCGTCCGTCCGTCCGTCTGTCCATCCGTCACTAAATGTAACATCAGAGAATTGTATTACAACTTCTATTTCCTTCTATATCTTGTGGAGTTGGAGTTAAGTGTCTGGTGTGTGTGTATTACTGACCTACCACCAGGTCAGGATATTCTAATTTCAGGAGTAGTGATTACACACATTTCACTTAGTGCAGACCATGATCAGACTGCAGGCTGGTCAAGGTCTATATTGATCGCACTTGCCAAATGCCTCAATTTCTTTTGTCACAGCCACAAATTTACAATTTTTCAGAATTTACTGGCTGTACTGCAGGATGACTGCCCTGCATGACAGCCCGTGTATATACTGGATAACCCATTACAAGCTGAAGACGCACACTTTTCTCATACAAAAAACGTTATTTTTTTTATTTCTCAACAAATGTATACGTTGTGACCACTTAGAAATGACTCACAAGACGGTTCAAATGAGTGGCACAACATATACTTTAAATGACAAATAAGAATGTTTCAAAATTGTCCTACCCCTAAAAGCGTATTGTCAATGTAATAGCTAGTAGTCGACTAGCCAGCCTTATATGCTTAACCCTTACACTGCTATCTTAATTTTTTGTCATTTGCTGTTTATTTTCAATTTTCAATTTTTATCATAAAAACCTGCTTTGACAGCACTTTAGAATAATTTACAACATGATTTGACAGCACTTTAGAATGATTTCCATTGGAAATGATTCTGAAGTGCTGTCAGACCATGTTTATATTGAGAATTAAGGCAAGATATAAAAGCATGCAACAGCAGACGACAATTATTGTGTGTAGCGGTCTAAGGGTTAATAGTGAACCTAAGAATGTCGAGTATCGCAAGGTTTTAAGTTGGAAATATAATCTATAGGTACAAATATATGTGTAGCATTTTTCTTAATTCCAGACCTAATTAGCATATTAATTAGGTCAAGTCACAAGATCAGGAATAGCTCCCTTAATAAGTCACCTAGAGCCTTCGTTTTGGTGTCTTTACCGATTTTTTTTTATACCAAGCAATCTATCTAAGAGACTAGCAGCGGCGTAATACTATTCAATGACGGCAAATCCAAAATGGTCACCATGGCATATATGAGGAAATGAGTCTTAAAACGGGCATAATTTGACTTCTGTTTTTTATGTCTGTACCTATGATTCACTAGCATGCAAAACATAGCTGATATTTTCAGTCATATAGAGCCATTTCAACTGTATTAAAGCCAATATGGTCCCCGTGAAAATCAGTTAGAATTTGATGTAAAGGCCAGTCTGTAGGCTAGCATAATAATTAGATCAAATTCACAAAATCATAAATAGCTCCCTTTATAAATCAACTTGATACGTATACATTGTATTTGCATAGCCAATGAATCTATCTAACATAACTATAAGCTCGTACAATCATTTTAATGGACAAATATCCAAAATGCGCGTCGTACGTGAGGGATTTACAACTGGAAACACGTACATGTATAGCGCAGTGCCAGCACTGTATGCCAATTCCAACTGTAGTATATACGATAAAGTCACATGTTCTTTATACACCCATGTACTCATAAGCAAGATATTTACCGTAAGATTCTAATAGACGGGGGCTAATTAAGGGAGCTATTCCTGATTTTGTGATTTGACCTAATTAATATAATTAGGTCAATTCAGAAAAATGCTACACATGCAAATATGCATCCGGCAGTTTCTGAGTCCTTTGTACATTTCCAAGTTAAAACCTAGCGGTACTCAATATATTCTTAGGTATTTAGACCTGCATACCAGAGTTTACTAGATCAATGCACTCGGAGATGGGGAGAGGTGGTCACAATGGTTCAGCTTGACAAGTGATGATCCAGTCTATCTACTCTCCGTGTGTGTTGCTCGTATATGTGGATCACGATTGGTAAGTGATTCAAATTTATTTGTCATATTTGACAAAACCGGGCTTATGTCATTCATTGGGAGTAAGAGTGTCTGACACCAGATCACATCACCATATTTTGCGATAATTATGTTGAAAAAGTGTATCATTTTCCATAAATGAACATTTTGTAAATTGACTCAAACCTGGCTAGCTTGTTTGCAAATGACCAACTAAGAAAACAAAAGCAATTGAAAGTCTGTCCACTATTTCCAAAATTAGAAAAATATGGTTTGACATTTTCTTCATGGTAAATCCCCATCAACATGTTCACAAGTGAAGTGAAATTTAACTTGTAGAAATTGTGTTTTCGTAATAAAATCAATATTTGTCAAAGTTTCATGAAATAAATAGAAGGCTCATTCTTAAATTTTGTTAAAATTTAATATCTAATAATATAACCATATTGCTTTTGTATTGTGAATATTGCAATAAAATTTGGGCAGATTTCATGAAACGGACAGTAAAGACAATGAAGTTTTCTGGGTAGTCCCGTGGTGAAGTTCTAATGTACATGTATAAAAAATTTCAGGCTTTCCAATGTGGGGGTCATCACCTGACCAGGCATGCAGGAGACCGGGGGGTTCCAGGAACGAGCATATCTAGGATTTCTGCTGCCAATCAGTACACACTAGGTATGTACCATACATAAACATTGCCTAATATTGGCCAATACCAAGGTGCATGATCACGTGGTTACAACAGCAACAACAATGGCTGAAAGTGTTGAAAGCGCGCCCACTCCAAAGTAAGTATTATTTGATATTTTCCTTAATAGGCAACAAATTTTGATGAAATATGGCGCAGCAAACGCTCTTCATGAGCTGCATTTGGTGGTCCCGGGTGTTCGGCACATACTTATGCATTTTTGCGAAGAATCGATTTCCATGTCTGTAGACATGGGAATCGATTCTTCGCAAAAACGACAGAAGTTTTGGACAAAGTACCGAGTCCAGCAAATGCAGCGTAACAAGACGCGTTTGATGCACCATATTTCATCAACATCTGTTACATAATAAGGACAAAATAAAAGAATACATACTTTGAATCGGAGGTCTTCTGGAAGTTTCAGTACTTGTTGTTGTTGTAACCACATGATCATACACCTTAAATACTATTGGAGGTTTGATGGTGAAGGATACATATCTTAACCCTTACAGCGCTATCTTAATTTTTTGTTGTCGGCTGTTTATTTTCCATTTTTATCATCAAAAACATGCTTTGGCAGCACTTTAGAATAATTTACAACATGATTCTGAAGCGCTGTCAAACCATGTTTTTATTGAGAAATAACTCAAGATATAAAAGCAACAGCAGACAACAATTGTTGTGTTTAGCGGTCTATGGGTTAACAATGAAATTTACTGGGATGCACACCTGCGGCCAAATGACCAAGGGGCGACTACACTTAACTTTGTACGACTAAAATGTTTGTAAATTCAAATTTAGATTCGTCTGGAAATTTCAGTTGATGGATTTACATTTATTGAACATACCGGTAGGCTGCATATACTCAATAAATGTAAATCCAATAATTGTTTTAATACAAGAAAGCATTGTATGGAATATGTGTGCCCTCCATGCGATAGCAAGGTAGGCATATTATTTCCCCATGTTAAATCCCCATAGACATCTTCACAGAGTGAGTGAAGATGTCTATGGGGATTTAACATGGGGAAATTGCTTTGCTCTTGAGTTTCCGTACTTCTGTCCATGTCATTTGCGTCAATAGCAAAAAGATTGTAAGAGTTTCTCCATCAAGTATGCCAAGGGGCATATCCATGATTGTTTTACAAACATAATGTCTAGTTGTATTGTGCCATTCCTTTTGGAATGTTAGTGGATCACGAATGGTAAGTGATTCAAATTTATTTGTCGTATTTGACAAAACCAGACTTATGTCATTCATTGGGAGTAAGAGTGTCTGACCACAGATCACATCACCATATTTTGCGATAATTATGTTGAAAAAGTGTATCATTTTCCATAAATGAACATTTTGTAAATTGACTCTGAAACCTGGCTTGCTAGTTTGGAAATGACCCAAATAAGAAAACAAAAGCAATTGAAAGTCTGTCCACTATTTCCAAAATTATAAAAATATGTTTTGTGACATTTTCACCATGGTAAATCCCCATCAACATGTTCACAAGTGAATGCCTATGGAAATTTAACATGTAGAAATTGTGTTTTCGTAATAAATTAAATCAATATTTGTGAAAGTTTCATGAAATAAATAGAAAGCTCATTCTTAAATTTAATATCCAATAACAAATATTGCTTTTGTATTGTGAATATAGCAATAAAATTTGGGCAGGTTTCATGAAACGGACAGTAAAGACGATGAAGTTTTCTGGGTAGTCCCGTGGTGAGAGGTTCTAATGTATAAGTATAAAAAATTTCAGGCTTTCCAATTTCGGGGTCATCACCTGACCAGACATGCGGGAGGCCGGAGGGCTCCAGGAACGAGCATATCTAGGATTTCTGCTGCCAATCAGTACACACCAGGTATGTACCATACATAAACATATTGGACAATACCAAGGTGCATGATCACATGGTTACAACAGCAACAACAATGGCTGAAAGTTACGCCCACTCCAAAATAAGTATTATTTGATATTTTCCTTAATAGGCAACGGATTTTGATGAAATATGGCGCAGCAAACGCATCTTCATGAGCTGCATTTGGTGGACCCGGGAGTTCGGCACATACGTATGTGTTTTTGTGAAGAATCGATTTCCGTGTCTGTACATATAGACATGGGAATCGATTCTTCACAAAAACGACAGAAGTTTGGGACAAAGTACCGAGACCAGTAAATGCAGCTTAACATGACGCGTTTGATGCACCATATTTCATCAACATCTGTTACATAAACTTTGAATCGGAGGTCGTCTGGAAGTTTCAGTACTTGTTGTTGTTGTTGTAACCACATGATCATACACCTTAAATGCTATTGGAGATTTGATGGTGAAGGATATTAACCCTTACAGCGCTATCTTAATTTTTTGTTGTCTGCTGTTTATTTTGCATTTTTATCATCAAAAACGTGATTTGACAGCACTTTAGAATAATTTACAACATGATTCTGAAGTGCTGTCAAACCATGTTTTTATTAAGAAATATGGCAAGATATAAAAGCAACAGCAGACGACAATTGTTGTGTTTAGCGGTCTATGGGTTAACAATGAACTTTACTGGGATGCACACTAAACTTTGTACGACAAAATGTTCGTAAATTCAAATTTAGATTCGTCTGGAAATTTCAGTTGATGGATTTACATTTATTGAACATACCGGTAGGCTGCATATACTCAATAAATGTAAATCCAATAATTGTTTTAATATAAGAAAGCAGTGTATGGAATATGTATGCCCTCCATGCGATAGCAAGGTAGGCATATTATTTCCCCATGTTAAATCCCCATAGACATCTTCACAGAGTGAAGATGTCTATGGGGATTTAACATGGGGAAATTGCTTTGACACGGACGGAAGTACGGAAACTCAAGAGCAAAGCAATTTCCCCATGTTAAATCCCTTGGCATACTTGATGGAGAAGCTCTTACAATCTTTTTGCTACTGACACAAATGACACGGACGGAAGTACGGAAACTCAAGAGCATTTGCGTCAGTAGCAAAAAGATTGTAAGAGTTTCTCCATCAAGAATGCCAAGGGGCATATCCATGATTGTTTTACAAACATAATGTCTAGTTGTATTGTGCCATTCCTTTTGGAATGTTAGCGAGTCTGTGGTGATAATATAATGGTTATTCTTCATTTCAGATAGTGGTTACTGTGACAATCACCAACAAGCAGCGACGTTTCATGTTCCAATGATTGGGCTGAATAAAGACTGTGCAACAAGAGCGTAGATAAAACAAGCGGAATTATTACAATCATCATGTACATATGCTACCTCAAAACTTCAATAGACAATTTTTATTTAATTATAAATCTGGAACTGTTGTCATCTTAAACAAATAAGATTCTTAAAATGACTTTTCAATTTGGCAATATTGTTATCCCCTCCCCGATAGGCAAGATGGGATATAGTGTTAGTCCATGTGCGTGCGCGTGCGTGCGTGGGTGCGTGCGTGCATGCGTGCGTATGCATGTACGTTAGTAACACCTTTCATTTTTCAATAACTCGTTAACCGCTTCACTGATTTTGACAACATCTGGCCACAATGTGTGTGCAGGGATGGATGGTGCTTTATTTTGCATATCACCCACATCTGACTGCCCAAGGTCAAGGTCAATGAAGACTTATGTTCACCTCGTTTGTAAGGCAAATTTGTAAGGCAAAAATGTTATTAATTTATTTTTTTATGAAGGCTAACAGTGCGACCAATGTTCAAGCTTTGTTTAACGATGACATGTATTGTTAGCAGGTAGCAAAACAAAATAATAATGTAGCCTAATGGATATAATGTATGTTTTCTTTCACTAAATGGTTTTGAGTAACTTTCATAGTTGATGCAATATAGTGGGACAAAACGAAAGTTGGCTCAATACAATAAATTATATCTTTAAAATAATTGGTGCGGTCATTGTTGTAGTGGAGAGATTATGTCACTGGGACGTAGATCTATTATCAACCTATTTTATGTGGTAACCATTATAGGAATGAATGGCCGTTTTGTGGAATTTATCGGGGTATAAACTTGGAAAAGTCGCGTGAATAATAATTCCCGCGACTTTTCCAAGTTTATATCCCAGATAAATTCCACAAAAAGGCCATTCATTCCTTATAATTCCAGCATTTTAAATAAATTCATCAAGAAAATGTGTTTATTTTCCATTTTCTTGAATTATTTTAACTGCGCCTGACGGTTACGGAAAGTAGTTCGGCATGGGAATTTACTGGGATATAAATTTTGGACAGAGACTTGCTACGGGCCAATCAAATGTTAGGGAATTGCGTAAATATTTTTGTGCTGGAATTATTATTTTGTATCTTTTTCATGAGCAGCTGCTAAAAACAATTTTAACTAGCATTTTGACCGATCAACATGTGCATTTGAAAAATCAGAATTGGACTACATTGTCCGCCATTCCATAAGTAAGAAACTATTAATCATGCTGCATAGCTGGTTTGATCCAGGTTTACAATTATTGCAATGGCAATATGAAGTCCCCATTCACCAACAACACAATGTAGGAAATATTTTTTCTCAACATTTGTTGCAAATCTTCGATGCTTATATGCTTATGCTTCTTGCATCAATAAAATATAAATCATAAGCAAAATAGATTTTAATCCAAGGTGCATATCTTCAATATGTGTAGAAGATGTGCGTATAGTATACTTTCAGATTGATTTACTGAATGGTTTTAGAGGAGTAGTGTACACAAACTCTGCAGTTTTTCTGTCCGCCGCCCGGTAAAACATAATACATTTGTCCACGTGACATTGGAATCCCCCTCCCCCCCCCCAATGCAGCAGGCTAAAATGGGATCGAACCCGTTTGCCTGGCCTTACATGACCTTAGCTGTTGATAGGCCGTTAAACACCAATAAACAATCAAACAAACATAATACATTTGTACGCATCGTTTTTCTAAAACGGTTGTATAAAAAGTAAATTTTATTTGCAATTGGTGTAGACTCCTTGACTGGTTTATCCAGGATAAGGCAGAAGGGTGACTGGGTATAACCAGTGTACATTGTATATGGTCAGTATCAGATACAGTTGTGCAGCTGACTGCCAAAATGAATACATAACAGTCTTACAGTGTAGATCTGTGTTATGTAGGGGTGTGTCAGTTGATCAGACATGAGACCAGTACGTCTGATTTACATATAACAGAAAGGATGCAGAGAGAATTGATCAGAATGGATATCATTCTAGTTTGTGTCTGAACATACATATATTTCATATGCATCAACTGTTTCAGTCCAAGTTCAAATGTCAATGTTACAAAATAAAACTGTTGATATTGAAGAACAGCATAGACCCTGATCGGACAGACAATGAATTTGATTGATTCAGCCCTGAAATTATAATTACCTGACATGCTGCCAGGTCCATACGCACCAAAGTCACTTGGCCCTTTCCTAAAAGTAATACTGGTAGAATTACTCTTATAAGGAGTATAACTAGATTCAACTCTCAGGAAAGCCAAAGATGCTCACAACCAACCAACACCGGGCAGACTCTGAACTTGCTGATCTGGGACTGCGCTGGTAGTATATGTTGTAAGATCCGTTTTGTCACTTGTGGTGCCAATATTGCCTTCAACCACCCCATATAGCCATTCATGAATAAATATGGAATCACGTCTGACAAAATCGGAATATGCAACACTTGTAAACAGGATCTACACTGTTTGCCATACTATCACTGCAGAAACTTTACTAATTCTAACAAGCATTGTTTGCAATCTGACAGAATCTGACTTATTGCATTTCCGATCCATGAAGACCGAGATAATTCTGTACGTCCATGCAGTCTGTTTACTATTCGAAAATCACTCAGTAATTCTCTGAATAGTTCACTATCGGGTAACCCAAATTTAATAGCTGCCATGCAAGACGACTTAGTCACTCCACATGACAGCCATAAAATTCAGGTTAACCGCATGCGTAGACGGGCTGATCAGGATCTACACTGTTCAGAAATGTAAGAAGCCTGTGTTGTCAGATTGCAGCACATCTGACATACCAAGTGTGACTAATATATCTTCATTTGTTTCAAATCACACATTATCCTTTTTGTTCACTAGACACAAACATGACCATGACATGACTTTGACAAGTCAGGAAACTAGTTGAGGTATTGCCAGCATTAGTTTGATAGATATCTGAATAGCATGTTGTCCATTGTTCATACATTAACAGGAATTAAAATACGGTAGTCACACGGAAATACAAGTCTTCCCATCAACTGTTCACTTTGGTCAACTGCATCTGATCCTGATCATACACAATGCACACTGGTTCTACCCAGTCACCTTCCTGCCTTATCCTGGGTAAACCACATTCAATGAGTCGAGACTGATTGCAAATAAATGCTGACCTGTATCTATGCTGTGTGAAATTAAGGTTACCCATTGCAAACACAGGGTGATGTTATATATGGCCTTTGATGCAGAATATTTCAAGTTGTGAACAACAATGGTATATTATAGTAGTTTCAGCATTTAGCTTTGAATCCACATCCTGTGCTTGGACAACATGATATTCTCTTTAACAATATGGCAATTGTCTTGAATTTTTATTTCAATCTGGTTTCATCATTTAAATATTAAAAAAAAGTTTTATTTTCAACGATAACATGTCAATTGTTCCCTAATGTTTCCATCTGATTATTCTATATTACATACAATCAGAACCTGGGGGAGAAATGGTTGTCTGTAACCGATATGATGGTCGTTACAAACAGCCTGGAGCATGGTACGATGCCAGCGAATTCTAGGCACAGGCAGTGAAAGTATGAAAAATCCTGTTTTCAAATGCAACATTTTGTCTGTTACGGCTACTTTGAGTACACCATAACGTCTGTTTCGGCAATCAAAATTAAGAAGTCTGTTTAAATTATGCACAGAGTTCAGAGTTTGTAACCGGTACATGTCTAGATCAGTCTGACAAGTGTCTACAGTGTTTGTCAGATCGGTATGGCAAGCACTGTAGCATGGCTGTTTTATTTCTTTACATCTCATTTTTTTTACTTTGTCACTAATTTTCCTAACATTCTCTTCTGGTTTGGTTGTGGGGCTGCATGTAATGAAATGTAACGAAATTAGATGGCTTCTGCTTCTGGCACATGTACTGCTGCACAATTTAAACAATTAAAATTACATGTAGCATCGCTTGATGTCTCGTACTGCAAGTACATGCATGCTATGTATATACTGGCATGACGAAACCTTCCGTAGCAATGGTCACTGTTTTATTTGTCGAAGAAAAATGTTTGCTGGATATTTGCAATGATAAAGCCACTGTGGAATTACCTATTAAATACAAAACCACTGTCAATTTTTATTATTTTTCATTTTGGTGTTTTTGCTTTTCTTGCCATCATTAGCATGCTACACATTTGTACATTGCGCATTCATCAACACTGGTTGGTAGTTCTGCTTTACTATGTATCCAAACATTTGATTCAGATTCATACAAATATATTGTTGAAACTTGAATTCTTGACCATTATTTTTTCCTGAATATGAAAATGATAACAAATACAATACATGTATGTGCCTGGATTTAAAAATGGTGTAGTTTTGTATACCTGGTAGTGAAACTTCTAAAACAATATGTACCTCAACTAGTTTCCTTCCTTGTCAAGGTCATGCCAAGGTCATTTTTGTGGCTAGTGAACAAAAAGTTTAATGTGTGATTTGAAACAAATGTAGATATTAGTCACACTTGATATGTAAGATGTGCTGTAATCTGACAACACAGGCTTCTTACATTTCTGAACCGTGTAGATCCTGATCAGCCTGTCTACCCAGGGCCATAGCCAGAGGTAAAATTTTACCGAGGCAAATCTTATGAAACGTGTATCCAGTGGGAGCCATGAGATTATTAATATCCAACATGTTACTTTTTTTTTAACTTGACCCATTTTTTCCGCGCAGTCGACTTGGCCATTTTCAATGTTAAGTTTTCGCGTTTACAATGTTAAGTTTTTGTGTTTAAGTCCATTTCTTTGGTACTGTACCACCTAGGATCACCAAACTTTCACAGCTTCATAACCAAGGGGTGCCTACCACATACAACTATCCAACATGTGACCATTTTTTTACCTTCACCTATTATTTCTACGTAATTGACTTAGCCATTTTCAACGTTAACTTTTTAACGTATGTCTGGTTAAATTTTTTGGTTAAAACTTTTTCGTTATACTATATCTCTGCAACTGCTTCGCCCATTACCTTGAAACTTCACATGGGTGTTTATCATCGTCCATATTTTCATTCTTACCCCCAACCGTGCGGCCCCTGTGCGCAATGTCAAGGTCAAATTACTTTGAATTTATTGTTAAAGTTTTTTCGTGTACTATATCTGCAACTGCTTCACCCATTACCTTGAAACTTCACATGGGTGTTTATCATCGTCCATATTTTCATTTTAACCCCCAACCGTGCGGCCCCTGTGCGCAATGTCAAGGTCAAATTACTTTGAATTTATTTGTTAAAGTTTTTTCGTGTACTATATCTCTGCAACTGCTTCACACATTACCTTCATACTTCACATGGGTGTTTATCATCATTGTCACACCCGCTTGCGGAAAGCGCGATATCGTCGGCATTTTGGCATACGTCCGTCCGTCCGTACGTCCGTACGTCCATGTGTCCGGTTAAAGTTTTTTCATTAAAGTTTTTCCATCTACTATATCTATTTTTTTAGTGTCCATGCCTCGCCCCAAGGCGCGACATGCAGGCCACGGCCATCTAGTCTACAAAAAGTGGGTATAATTATGTTATCCAAGTGTCCATGCTTGGAAAAAACCTGGCCTTCGTGGCTTTACCTCGTTTCTTGTATGTAATTCTAGGGTACAGAGTTTGTGTACACTACTCCTCTACAACCTTTCAGTCAATTGATGTGAAACGATACCCACGTCTTCTACATATATTGAAGATGTGCACCTTGTCGTTTTTATGCCGAGAAAATATTTGTTAACAAAAAGTATTACCTTTTTAATATAGAATTTTTTCTACATTTGTTTATGCAATTCTATATGGGGTATAAAGGTTGTGTAGATTACTGGGACGGGGCCAAGTGATTCTGGTGTGGCGAGGACCTGACATCAGATCAGGATTATTCTGATTTCAGGGCTGAATATATAGTTTTTGTCGAGCCCACTTGCGGAAAGCGAGACATAGTGATCATAATGACGTCCGGGTGTCCGTGCGTCCGTCCCAGCTTACAAATGGATACATATGTGGCTAGGAGCAATAGGTTATGTAATATTCTATTGTTCTTTGATTTTATGTGGCTAAAAATGGGTTTATGTGGCTACAGAACAATAGGGATGAACAAAGGAAAAGGTTAGATTAGTCGCATAAGTATCCATTTGTAGGAACGTCCGTGCATCAGTCCGTCCGAAATCTGCATTACAGTTTTTAAATACTCTGCAGTACTATTAAAGTCACATTGACTTGAAACTTCATTATAGGAATGAATGGCCTTTTTGTGGAATTTATCGGGGATATAAACTTGGAAAATTCGCGGGAATACTGGACGAAGGATAAAATAATTACAATTTTCAAAAAAAAACACAAAAAAAAAAAAAAAAAAAATATTTTTTTTTTTTCGAAAATTGTAATTTTTTAAGGCCTCGTCCAGTATTCCCGCGACTTTTCCAAGTTTATATCCCCAATAAATTCCACAAAAAGGCCATTCATTCCTTATAATTCCAGCATTTTAAATAAATTCATGAAGAAAATGTGTTTATTTTCCGTTTTCTTAAGAATTATTTTAACTGCGCCTGACGGTTACGGAAAGTAGTTTGGCATGGGAGTTTACTGGGATATACATTTTGGACAGAGACTTGCTACGGACCAATCAAATGTTAGGGAATTGTGTATATATCTTTGTGCTGGAATTATATGCTTATTAGTCATCATCCATATATTCATGCTGTATCCAACTCATGCGGCCCTGTGCACAAGGTCAAGGTAAAATGACTTAGAAGTTTGCGTTAAATATTTTTGTCAAAATTTACGTTAAAGTTTTCAGATACCGACTATCTCTGTAACCGCAAGTCGGATTTGCTTGAAACTTTGTATGCTTATTGGTCATCATCCATATATTCATTCTGTGTCCCACTCATGCGGCCCCTGTGCCACAAGGTCAAGGCCAAATGACTTAGAAATTTGGGTTATTATAAAATCTGCGTTAAAGTTTTTACATACCTTATATCTCGATCCACAATTGTTACTCCAATTTAATAAACCAACTTCCAATACTTCCTTTTCGTCATCCATATTTCACTCCATAACCTGCCCATGTCGTCCATATATGCCCAAGGTCAAATGACTTTGAAATTTGTTAAAAGAATTTACATACCTTATATCTCCACAACACTTACCGTACTCCGATTTACTTCAAACTTCAAATAATTCTTTACTATCATCCATATTTTCATTCTTTAGCCCACCCATGTGGCCCACATGCCCAATATCAAGGTCAAATGACTAAAGTTTGCGTTAAATCTCCACAACCCTTAATCATGTTAATTCAAACTTCAAATAAATACACTCTGAGACCATCAAATGCTTCGGCGGGCTCGACTAGCGGGCCGCGGCCATCTGGTTTTATTGTAAATATTCAGTTCTGATTTTGGGATTTTCCCCCATTTGTATATATGTATATATATTTGTATATGGGATTTAGTACTAAACCCATTCACCCGGCCTTAAATGACCTTTGTTTGTTGGGGTTTAATGGCCTGTCAACAGCTAAGGTCATTAAAGGCCGGGTCAATGGGTTTAGTACCAAATTACATAACAGACCAGATTTTGAACGAAACGGAACAGATATCTGGACATAACCAAGATATACTGGATAAATAACCGTATAATAAATTGATTTAAGTGATTATAGATCAAAGTGTTACAGGAATTTTAATCACTGATGACTTTAGTTTGTCAGGCGAACGCGATGGCGTAAATTAACGGTAGGGGTTTCTCCTTATAGGAATTACGATTTGCCTGTTTTGGCCCTCGGGTACGTTTCTATCTTTGGCTCTTTTGTTACCTGAGAGTTGAATTTGGTTATTGCCCATTATAAAAGTAGGGCCAAGAGATTCTGGTGTGGCGAGGATCGGGCATCAGATCGGGATTATTCTGATTTCAGGGCTGAATATATAGTTTTTTTATTGTAAATATTCAGTTCTGATTTTGGGATCCCCCCCCCCCCTCATTTGTACATGTACTTGAAAATGTACATGTGCTTGTACAGGTAATATATGTGATTTAGTACTAAATCCATTGACCCGACTTTAAATGACCTTAGCTGTTGGTAGGCCGTTAAACCCCTACAAACAAACAAAACGGATGACTTGAAGTTCATCACAAATTAATTGTATTTGTCACGTCTTATTAATCCGGGGCCCACAGAATCACCACACGATATGATTAGGACTTGGTTCAATTATTTACATTTCAAAATGTTATATCGCTAAAACGATGCTACGTATGTGCTTATTACGACTACGAGGACTGGAGAAATGAGGCATACAGGTTTTGTGACCAGTGTAGATCCAGATCTAGTGAATTAAATGGCACTGTGTTAGTGATCATGATCTGCCTGGTTTGGCCCTCGGGTACGTTCTTATATTTGGCTCTTTTGTTACCTGGGAGTTGAATTGGGTTATTGCCCATTAACAAAGTAGTAAGATTATTACTGATCCTACTGTAAACCCATTGACCCGGCCTTAAATGTTGATAGGCCGTTAAACCCCAACAAACAAACAAAACTGATGTTACTGCTTTTGGGAGGGGGCCAAGTGATTCTGGTATGACGGACGAGGACACCCCCTGTCTGTTATGCACTAATTTCAGGCCCGTAGCCAGGGGGGTCGGAGCGGTCGGCCCAGCCTCGAGGTCCACTTTTTTAGACCCCACTAGATACCTCGACCCCCCCCCCTTCAAACAGGTCTGGCTATGGGCCTGAATTTATGCACACATTGTAAACCCTGGGGGCTGCTTCACTAAACTTTGTACAACTAAAATGTTCGTAAGTGCAAAATTATTATAGTCTGTAAATTATTATTGAATGTACATTTATTGGGTATATGTTATGCAGCCTATGCTCAATAAATGTAAATCCATCAATTTAAATTTCTAGATGATCCTAAATTTGCACTTACGAACATTTTAGTCGTACAAAGTTTAGTTAAACGGACCCCTGATAAGTAATTTGCATTGGAACCGTTTCATAACATTAAGTCTGCAAACATAGTAAACCCTGATCATTTTGTTGGAAAATATTTTCTAATAGTGTGCACATCTGTAAACATGATAAACTATGTGCATTTATCGGTGACTTTTAAATATGTTATATGTCGATCATGGATTGCAATATTAAAAAAAAAGTTAAATACTATATACTGAAAACGATATTCTTACTTCTTTATTTAATACTACATGTATATATATATTGAAGCCTCCCTGGGTGTCCAGTTTAGAGATTTTCCTCTGTAACATGACATTCTGAAATGTATGTGTATGCTTTTCAATCATGAACATACATTATTATCTGAGAGAAATGACCAAGAAACCCATCTAAAATCACAGGCATTTGGCGTGTTTTGGCTGTTTAAAATTATAATTTTCTATGTATTTCTGCAGGATATGATAATTCTCAAATGATCATATGAACTTTCCACTACCTTTCCAGAGCCTTAAAAACATTATTTCATTTGTTCTGATAGGAGGTTGTGTCCGACCTAGGAAAAGAGCTGTAATTCGATATTATTTGCATAAATATGTTTTAAGTATGTTATTTTAGCAAGATAACAATAATTCTCAATAATTCTCAAATGAACATGTACCAAAGTTAGAAGCATTGTTCGTATACATAGTTATACCGATGAAAGCCTAAACACGCCGAATGCCTGTGTCTAAAATAAGATCACGGATGTTTTCTTTGTGCCCGGTTTAGAGAGGTTCCACTGTACAATATTTACAATGACTGGGATAACGGTTACAGGCTAACAATTAAAACATATTTCTCTGATGTTAAGTTTTGTAAAGGGACTAAGTATTTGACATTGACCTTGGGATCAGCGGGGGTTGGACGGTCGTGGATTTGGCACAGCATGGTAGTAGAGCATTAAAGGAATACATGTGTGAACTATTAAGCATGTTAGATGAAGCAAATATAAGTTAGTCGAACCTCCCCGAACGGCCACCTCTCTACAACAACACCCTCTCTGTAACAGCCGCTATGTTATATCCCAAATGGATGATTTCCTGTATATCAAACCCTTAGACTGCTGAGCACGAAAATTGTCGTCTGATGTTGCTTTAGCATTCTTTCTCAATAAAAACATGTTTTGACAGCATTTCATAATCATTTACATTGGAAATGATTATAAAATGCTGTCAAAGCATGTATTTGATGAGAATTATCGAAGAAAATAAATACACATCAGACGACAAAATTTAATTTAGTATTAACCTCCCTACAACAGCCACCTCTCTACAACAGCCAGTTTTGCGTCTTCCCATGGGTGGCTGTTGTAGAGAGGTTGCACTGTATAACATATTTCTCTGATGTTAAGTTTAGAGACGCCTGATCAGCCTGCGCGGAATCTGGTTTGAACGGTGCCATGCGACCATACCAGGGCCGTAGCCAGAGGTAAAAATCTACCGAGGCAAATATTATGAAACGTGTATCCATTGGGAGCGCGTAGCGCGTAGCGCGTAGCGCGACCCGCAATGTAAAAAAAAAAATCGGCAAAATATCTACCGAGGCAACTGCCTCGGTTCGCCTCAACGTGGCTAATATACGGCCCTGCATACACATTATACATGTTATATGTGCAGTCTGACCAGAACTTACCACGTTTATTAATCGGTGAAACATGTACAGTTCCATATCAGCATTGTCATGATTGTCTAAATGCTGCTCTCAAAACTCAAATACTCTTTTTATTACATCCCATTACAGTATAGCACATGCAACATGGGGAAATACACATAGATATCGTTGAACATGTTGAATTGCGGAATCTAATGCAACATGACATATAATATTTGATTACATGAGTTTTGCAACTGTATGGGGAAAGCCATTTCATTGCATAAATGGGCTTTCGTTGTGCAACAAGTCTGTGTTTAACAATCATAATAATCCAATGTAATAAATATGTCAACTAAACTATATTGCAGAAAGTACACTATGTGATCGTAACAGAATCAATGTATGATAATGTGCTTGTGCACTAAAAAACATTTAATATTTGTGTTGATTTAATATCACATCTGCTAAATTCATTCACCGATTTCATTGGACTCTCGGCATGGCCTCGTTCCCATGCATCCGGCAGTGTAGACCATGCAGACTGGTGGCAAAACCACGGGGCATATCTGATCGACATCGGACCATAATAATCTTTAGAATGACAAAAGTCATAACCCACGATCAAAGAGCAGGAAAGCAATGACTAACTGTCTTATCGAGACAAGCTGTACATAGTTATCGTGCAGCAAGCGTCGATAAAACATGGCGCCAAAAGTAACAACTGAGGCACGTTATCCTGGGAATTACCTATACACTTTGAAGACTTTGCGCAACGCTAATCTACGATGCGCAACGAAAACACATGTTTAAACGTGTTTACAAGGTGTTGAAATATACTGGAAAACTATACAATCACTCGTGAAAACTTTCAGAGCTTCACAAAACACTAGTAACCATAGCCTTTATTATACAAAGAAAAGGTCGCGAAATGTGCATAAACTCGACAATTTCCGTGCCACTCGTGCCAGTGAATAGTTACATTACTTACTAGTAGTGGAATATACACACTGATCTATAACACGGAACCATAGCGAATGATGAGTATAATCTAACTCGAAACCCCGTTTTCATCGTAAAATTCCGTTCAGCCAACATAACTTCTTCTTCTTCTTCTTGATTGTAACGACACTCCCTCAAATTTGAAGATTATGTGCCGGCGCCTAATTAAAAGTGAATATGAATATACAGTGATGTAGGGGGAGGTAGTGGGACGTAAAACTATATACACATGCAGTAGTTTACTGGTGGTAGATTGGGGTGAGGACAGCCACAGGGATAAGGGCTTTGAAAGCATCCACTGTGGCTGCTTCATGAACAGAGGATGGCAGGAGGTTCCATTGTGTAATAGTGTGGGGGTAGAAGGCAAATTTGTATGAGTCTTTGTTTGTAGAAATGTGTCTAAATGAGTGAATATTGAGTTGTCTAGTTCGGCGATCAACAGGGTTAAGTAAATTTATTGGGGGTTTGATAGCAACTACTTGGTGGACGATTTTGTAGAGCATAATTAATCGGCAGCGTGTTCTACGAATTTCAAGAGAGGGCCAGTTGAGATTTTGTAACATGTTGGATACTGAGCTGGTGTTATGGTAACGGTGGGAAACAAACCTGGCTGCACGTCTTTGAACTTTTTCTATCTGGTTAATTTGTGATTTTGTGTGAGGGTCCCAAACCTGAAGAAGAATATTCAAGTTTGGGCCGAACAAGTGCTTTGTATGCATGATCTTTAACTTTGGTGGAGTTTATCTTCAAATTTCGTTTTAGGAATCCCAGGATTGGTTGGCCTTACTGGTAATTGTGTTTATGTGTTTGTCCATTTTAGATTACTTTGGAGTGTGAGGCCTCCAAATATTTTGCATTTGATACATTTTCTAATTGATGGCCATGAAGTTTGTAGGTAAATTTTATCGGATTTCTTTTTTGAGTTACACTGAGAATGTTGCATTTATCTGGATGAAAGTGCATGAGCCAGTCTTGCTCCCACCTACCAGCAGAATTTAGGTCTGATTGGAGTAGCTCAGCATCTGTGATTGTGTGTATTTCTTTATAAATAATACTGTCGTCTGCGAAAAGTCTGAGGGTGCTATATTGTAGGTAGTCTGGGAAATCATTTATGTAGATGAGGAAGAGGATAGGCCCCAAGACAGTGCCTGGGGTACGCCTGAAGTGACTGGTGCCTTATTTGACATTTCGCCCTCCAGGACTACTGTCTGGGTCCTATCAGCAAGAAAGTCGGAGATCCAGTTAAGAGCGTTGCAGTTGATGCCGTAGAATTTAAGTTTGTAGAGAAGGTGTTTGTGGGGAACTTTATCAAAAGCTTTGGCAAAATCCATAATGATGGTGTCAGTTTGAATATTTCGGTCATTTGATTGGCAAAGATTTTGGAGAAAGGAGATGAGTTGGGTTTCACAAGAGCGGGATGATCTGAAGCCATGTTGTAAATCGTATAAAATATTATGTTTTCCAAATGTGACATCATATTACTTGATACAACATGTTCTAGAAGTTTACAGCAAATGCATGTCAGAGATATTGGCCGATAGTTAATGGCATCGTGCTTGTCTCCTTTTTTAAATACTGGACATACATTTGCGTGTTTCCAATCACTAGGGATTTTGCCTAAGGACAGGGAGGTTTGGAAGATTATGGTAAGGATCGGAGATATTGATTCACTACATTCTTTTAAAATTTTACTGGGAATTTTATCAGGTCCTGAAGCTTTATGTGGTTTAAGATTACGAAGAAGTTTGGTAATGCCGTTTTCAGTGATAGATATATCTTGCATAGCAGGGTGTGGACTGGGCCCCTTGTCGGGTATGGGGTTGTCTGTTATGGGGGTAAATGCTTTTTGGAACTGGTTATTTAGGATATTTGATTTGCTATGTGGGTCTGATTTTAGTATGCCATTTTCTCTCAGTGGTGGGACAGTTTGGTTTTCAGTTTTCTGCGTTTTTATGTATGAAAAAAGATTTTTGGGTAGTTTTGTAGTTTTTGGGTTTCCTTGTTCCTGAATTGGTATGTCACAGATAATATTTTCAATGTATAGCCAATAAGCTTGCCTTTGTTCTTTTTGGATTTCATTTTTAAGTTTTTTGAGTTTCTCGTGTTTTTGGTTATGTGATTTTCTGCTTTTGAGTAGGGGTTGCGTTTATACTTATTCATTTTCTTTCTCAATTCGTTTGACACCCATGGTAGTTTATTGTCATGTTTTATTAGTTTTGTAGGTATATTCTCCATTATTGACTTTTGTAGATTATCTTTAAATGTATTCCAAATGATGTCAATATTTTGGTTATTTTCTAAAGATTTGATAGTTTGGAGGGTTGTTTGCAAGTCTTCTCTGATCTTTTCCCAGTTTGCTTTAGAGTATTTTAGTATCTCTCTGGGTTTAGGTTTACAGCGTCTGAGTGAAGTGGAACATGTTAAACATATAATATCATGGTCTGCTTCTCAATAGGTGGTATTGTTTCAAGTTGGTCTACTATGGAAGGGTAATTTGTCAGTATTAAGTCTAAAGTTTTGTCATTTCTGGTGGGTTTGTCAACAATTTGGGTAAGAGAGTGGTCTGCAGTTAGGTCTAAAAGTTGTTGGTGGTGTTTGGCATTTGGTTTGCTAGGGATGATACTAGATGTTTCCCAGTCAATATGGCCAAGGTTAAAGTCACCGCCAAGAAGAATGATAGATTTGGAGTTTTGGTTTATTCTGGCAAGTGATATGTTTAATTGATCTAAAGAGGTGTCATCGTTAGGTTGTGGTCTGTAAAAAGAGCTTAGTAATAATTTCCTGGAGTTTTGTATTGAGATTTCGACCCAGACTATCTCGCATTCTGTTTGTAGATCTTTAACTTCTGCTGACTGATATTCGTTTTTTTACAGCTATTAGGACACCGCCGTGGCTCTGACCTTTCTTGTTTGGTGGTCGGTCCTTTCTGTAGACTTTCTGACACGCGTTGTTCGCAAAGGGCGATCATTATGTAATGGAAGTATGAGAGAATGGGGTATGCGGTAACCGTTAAATTATATAGTATAACTATTTAGTGTCTAACCTACCTCACCCGGTAATGCCGCCAATAACGATTGTACGGACGGACTGTCATATAAACATGTCCATTCGGCAGGTTCCCGTTTTGCTGATATGCGTTCTTGACAACGATTTTTGCTTAATATAACGCCAAATATTACGTTATTGACACACTTTGTGCTACCTTATGCGTAATAGAAAGGATATATAATGATCATGCGTTCGCTGATTATTTATTTATTTTGCCCAACGGTCTGTAATTTGAATGCGACAATAGGAAAATAATCTTTCTATCAAGCCAGTTTTCGTGGATCACCTATAAACGTGCATGTATGTAAAATAGAGTCTTAGCTCCCTCGTTAGCGGACATCACACTAGTTTAGTGATGTTCAACCTTTCAAATATTTTGTTTGTTGTCCAAAATCAGGCTGCACATATTTCAGCTGTATAATTATATATATATCTTGTCAAATGCAAATTTATAGCCACTCGTATCGTGTCGTGTCCAAAGTATGTGAGGTACATACGTTCGGTTTGTGTTTTCGATTACATCCAGTTTTTCTCACGTGTTTTGACCAGTACATAAAACCCCAATGAACACATTGAAATTGGGTCTTCTGCTGTGAACACGTTCATTTATGAACAAAACTGCGATTGAAACAAGTCAAATATCTAACAAAGTTGAGGTAGTTACTCAAAAACAGATGCAATTTGTTAATCCCAGCTACCCATGGTAACAGCCATCAAATTTACTGTACCCAACGTTGACATTTTCTTGCTGTAAACATTCTTGGCATATGTCTATTCACTACTACACGTGTGACAGGCGACTGGTAAAACTGGTAATAATTAACGATCTGAATACATATTTTGTATGTTCAAATTATGTTTATTAAACATGGACTATACTAGCCTGCAATGTAGGTCAGCACACCACTGTTTATACAAGTCATAAAATATGTCTACCAAAACTTTTTTTCCAGTAAATTTTTCCCAACAAAAGTAGATTAATGGTGTAATTATAAGTAATTGGAAATAATAATATTTTTAAACCTTGATGCACATCAGCATTAAAAAGATCAATTCTGACCTAATATCCTCAAATTTCAGTGTTTAGCTGTTGACGTTATTAACGAATTGCATGCTGGGAAATGTGTATTACGAACTTGAGCCACGGCAATATGCATATCATATTTCTTTGTGTGATCGAGTGTTGCATTGGCGATCTCTTGTGATTGTAAATGTAACCGGAAGGTCATTTTATCCAAACTCCTATATCATATCCTATGATAGCCATATCTCCTATAACCTATATATCCTATATCATATCCTAGAATACCCATATATCCTGTCTCCTATCCTATATTTATTATATATTATCATGCACAGTTAACACCTGTATATTTTTCTGAGCGTTTTAGCGTCCATCTTAAGACATGGCTTAGTGTTGCATAAGCACAGCTCAACAGCTAAGTTTGATGCGTCATTTGGCGCGGAATCTCAAGTCTCGTTCTGGCGTTGGCGTTGGCTTTGGCGCGCACTGCGCGGCTGTCGTCACTTCTTCGATAGTCGCCAGTGTAGCGCATCGCCGCCATATTGTATATTTGATAAATAATAAAATTAACATTTTGTTAATAATTTAGTGTTGGTTTATCTCCAGTTTCCCCAGACCTCAGCGATACAGAGCATCCCTGATTGTCCAACCCTTCCCCTCTTCAGTATCTCCGTAATGGACGTGCTTTGACATAAATATTGTTTAAAGATTAGGTAAAGACAGAAAGGGTGAGTGAGTTTAAACTTGAATAAATGTGGATTGCGTAGCTGTTTACCAACTTCGGACACGTAAGGGTAATAATAGAGTAGGGGGACCAGTGTTCGTGGTATTATTCAGTAGTTTCACAAAATAAAACTTGCACACAGCAACATATTTTACTGTTCTTATCCTATTTTGTGGACATAACACTCTTGTGTGCAGCGTCATTGTGTCTTCTTGCTGAAATTGGTCATGTGACTCAGAGACCGTTAATTACTTCTATGTAGTTGCGAACGGTAACTCTTGCAATTACTCCCGTACCATCCGTAGCTAGAGTTACGAATCCACTCATAGGATTCCTCTGCAGAATAGCGAATCAGATCTGATTCGCACTTCAGCAGTTAATTGTGACTTTTACATGATGAATTTGGCTGCCACTGACTGGGTCACTTGTCGATTCTGGCTTAAATTTACTTTTATCAGGTCATCTACATATGTAAATTTATGTCATAATTACTTGAATATGTTATTTTCATAATATTAACACTCATTTCAGTTAAGAAATATATAATATCTTTCACAATTAACTGCTAAAGTGCGAATCAGATTCGTTATTTTGCAGAGGAATCCTATGAGTGGAATCATAACTTGCAAGAGTTACCGTCGCAACTATATTACAAAGAAATGCATGCTGTAAGTCTGTGTGATTTCAAGGCAGCGCTAGTGTCTGTCATTTTGGAGTGGGCGTTTGTTGACTGATATCGCTATATGAGACATCATATGAGAAACGCCATGTGACTTTGTACCCAAGAACATGTGCGATATCTCATGAAAAACTTTTTCAATATTTTCCGTAAATGAGATTGAAAGTTGACACAATTTTCATAGAAAGTGCAGAATTCAATTCCGTTGAATGTTGACAAAATTTTCATTGCAAATTCGAAATTCAATTTCCATTCCGCATTTGTTATGAAAATATTGTCAACTTTTGACGTCATTTACAGAAAATATCACAGTTTCTGTCAATAGATTTCATAAAAAATCGCACATGGTTTGAGGTACAAAATCACATGGTTCGTCTCATATTAACAACTAAAAATATTGAATAAAGCATGACTTCAACATTAGGTAGGCATCAAATTATGTCAAGTGGCTATCAAACGTTATAAGTATTTCATCCAATTTTTCCGCACAATCATAATTAAGCGGATAGAAGCATTAAAAAATTATGCAGGAAAACATGTCGGATTTCCCCCAGTACTCGACAATTACCTGGTCTTTTGTGTTTGGTAAAGGAACCTGACGCCACATTCGTTTGTTATGATAGCAAGGGGGACATATTGTGTTGCTCTTGAGGTTCTGTAAGTCCGTCCATCCGTATGTCTGTCCATACGTCCATTGTTTGTGTACATTTACATCAATAAGTTTGTAAGAGTTTCTCCAACATGTAATATCTTCAATAGTACGCGAAGGATTGCTTCGATACTTGGACACTTGAATCACCTAAACATTTGGCACACACTTGCGCCACCATTAACTTGACCTTGGTCACCTTCGAAATTTCGTTGATACACTTAGCCATTTTGTTGCGTCAAAAAGTTTGTAACAGTTTCTCCAACATGTAATATGTTCAATATTATGGAAAGGATTTCTTCGATACTTACTTGAAGGATCACACCATCAATGACATGACCTTGACCTTTGTGAGCTTCAAAATGGTGCCGAAATTTGTGTAAATTTAAACTTTATAAACTTTTTTCTTTTTTACACACAATCTCTAGCATGAGTCCAGTATGCCATGGCAGCATAGCCATGTTTTACAAACATAATTTCTGGTTTTCATATTTTTTAAGAAACCTAACACCCCCTTTTTAATTGGACTAGTTTGAAAATCATTTTGTGACGATTAGATTAGTAAAAAATTTAACGCATCAAAATACGTTGTAGTTATTTAAGGGTCAACCCTTTCAACACCACAGGCCTGTATAGTGGTATTGGCAAAAAGTGTAGATCCAGATGAACCGGCTTGTGACGAGCCATCTCATCAGGATCTGCACTTTTTGCAAGTAATTTTCGTATTTTTGAGAACAAAAACAAACCCTTTTCATAAATGAACTACCGGTAGTCTGAAAATCATTGTGACGGTAGGATTGGTTGCAAAATTAACTTGTCAACATCCATTCCAGTTACTTATAGTGGGTGAGCCAGACCCATGAAAACAGGGTTATCATTACCACTTGTGGGGGGGGGCAAATTGCCACTATATTTTATTGAAAGGTATGTATCTCTAAATATTATTTCCGCATGCTGTAAGTCCTTGTTTAAAGATTTTATTCCCCTATAAGTGGACCCCCCCTAACAGCAATATCTTCTGCTGAAAAAGAGCAGGTATGAGACCATTCAAGTAACAACAATGCAAACTCGCATTCACACATCGAAAAAAGCACTGAAAACGTGACAGCCGGTAATTATAATGTGCATGAAATCAAAATTGACCATTTTCATCCAAAATGCCTGCCAAAATCCAAGATGGCGGCCAAATCCCATTTACATTCCCCCACCACACTAAACATGCTAAATATGTACAAACTAAATCAATTATTGGCAAATTAGAAGTCTGTTTATGCTTGAACTATGTTCTAAGAGTAACATATACAATGATAACATGTTTATAAATACGTAGCAATTGGGTATGTAAAAAATCCAATATGGCCGCTAAATATCATAGTTGCCCATCCAGACCATTTCTGTGAGTAAAAATCCTGTAACATCAAAGCAAATTTTCATTTACACATTGTAACATGGTATGAAAACATGATAATCAATGGTTGCAATTTATAGAACATCAGAACTTGTCGTTTCGTAAAAAACTGTTACCAAAATCTCAGATGGCCGCCAAAATTATAACAAGTTCACCCACCAAGTCAACCCATCGCCAACACAATCAATCTATAGTTACGTTGCAATAATGTAGTGTATATAAATTTCATCACCTTGTTCCATTATCTGGACGGGCAGCGACACATATTGTGATAGCCTAAAGTCCATATATTAATCCAAGATATGAATTATGTAGCAATGGTGCCTGTCAATGACGGACCCACACATGAAGCAACAACACATATATGGATCTTCAATGGATATATATAGGAAATAAGATCATGACTAGTGATTAAATAACATAGTTATTGCAGTATTAAAATGAGTTTCACGGGCAGCTTACAATGAACATGTAACAGTACAATGCTTTATGATATTCGAAAATTGGTTATTGTCATGCGTTACCCTACCCGTACATGTATGTTGTTAACATCATGTTCGTAAAACCCGCTGAGTGAAAATAGAAAATGGTCTGATGGAGTATAGTAATTTTAAACTTAATTATATATACTTCGCTAACACTCGAGGGCGTATGAAGCTATATGTCTGTAATATTTATATTATATGTTAGTGGAACAAAGTTCAGAATTATTAATATGAACAACATGTAATTGTATAATTTGAAATATTTCACCATCCCTGCGTAATATTACTGCTTTGGGAATTCAAATATACCAAAATCAAATTAAGAAAATGGCTATGTCTGTTTCATACAAAGGCCATACTTGCTCAGGTATACTCGGTTCCAAATTATAAACTGTGTTGCAACAGAAAAATAAACATTACGTTAACTGTCTCATCCAATACTGTATTAATGTGAATCTATGGCAGCCATCTTACAATTTGATGAACTAGGCATTTATCCAAGTATGCGTTACTGTGTCGATATAATACTGTTCACTTGATTTAAATGATTAACCCTTCCTATACACAGTTGACGGAAATTGCCGTCTGCTATTTTTCAGTTTTGCTTTAATTCTTAACAAAAACCTGGTTTTGACAGCACATGAGAATCGTCTCCACTGGAGACGATTCTCATGTGCTGTCAAAACCAGGTTTTTGTCGAAAAATATTGAAAATAAAACATTTCCAGCAGACGACAACATTTAATTCAGCGTAGTAAGGGTTAATGCCATCAACTAGGTAACACAATGTAAATTGATGAGAAATCGTGATATTTGGTGGCCATCTTGTATGTTGGTACACAAAACAGTTATCCAAGTATGTTTTGCTAATGTCACCGCCATTTACTGTATACGTATGATCGTACGTAAGCATGAATTTAAATGTTAAATGATGATAAATAAGTGACACGGTGGCAAATTAACGGAGATTGTGATTGCTGGCGGCCATTTTGGATTTATATACATAATTTCTCAAGTAATAAATATTTATTGAAGAATCATAAGCTTTTATTTCACTTCACTGATAAGATATAATCCAATACGAATAACCCAATAACTGGTCATATAAAATAGTTTTATATAAGGTTTAGTGTGGTGGGGTAAGGTAGTGGTGTATTGGCGGCCATTTTGGATTTTGGTGGCCATTTTGAATGAAAATGTTCTAGTTCGATTGTATGTAAATCAATCACAAATACCAAATGCAATGTTTTCAGTACGTTTGACAGTGTGTACATGCGATTCTGCAGGCGTTTTATGTGAACGTTTGCAAAACAGCCCTTTTACGTGCAGAAAGGTTTCTCTTAAGTGGGGGGTGGGGGGGCGGGGGCGTCCACTTATAGGGGCATAACAACTTTAAACGAAGACTTATAAATGAAAATGGGATATATACCTTTCAAGACAATATAGTGGCAATTTGCCCCCCCCCACCACCCCCAATTGGTAATGGTGACCCCTCCTGGCTCACCCACTATTAGGGGTGAAAGGGTTAAAGGGCTAAAAACTGATTGTGTCCGACTACTCCAGAATGAGTGCGGTGGTGGACATGGACCCAAAGGTGGCGGCTCTCATGGCGAAATTTGAGCAGGAGAATAAAAAGGAGGAAGAAAAGCAGGAGCCCAAGGAGAAGTTTAAACCACCGACCACTCTTGAAGAATTCATGAAATGTGAAAAATTGGTTAGTGATGTACTTGGCACTGCACGCATACGAATGTGTTGTAGAGCTCCAGATAAGTTTTGTATCTAAAGAGTATTTATACCTCCAGATTTCAAATTAAATATGTATTTTAGATTTAACACATTTAAATATTCAATTATTTGAGCTGCAAAAAGCAAATTGTTTACTTTTTGCAGCTCAACTAAGTGAAGATGTACTTGGCACTGCACGCATGCGAATGTGTTGTAGAGCTCCAGATAAGTTTTGTATCTAAAGAGTATTTATACCTCCAGATTTCAAATTAAATGTGTATTTTAGATTTAACACATTTAAATATTCAATTATTTGAGCTGCAAAAAGCACATTGTTTACTTTTTGCAGCTCAACTAAGTGAATTTTATATTTTGTTTTATTTTTTATCATTTGTTCCCTATTTAATAACAAAGAAAATCAATGATACATTTGTAAAAGTAAAATATTGTCTACTCTCACTTCTGCGTATTCTGCTAAAGGAATATGCACCTTATCTGGAGCTCTGGGGGCCGTTTCACTAAACTTCGTACGACTAAAATGTTCGTCTGTAAATTTCACATTAACATTGTTTTCTTGTAAATAATTATTGGATTTACATTTATTGAGCATAGGCTGCATAAATCCATAAATTGAAATTTACAGACGATCTTAAATTTGCACTTACGAACATTTTAGTCATAAGAAGTTTAGTGAAACGGGCCCCTGGTATTGGGGTGGATATGCTTTACTCGTGCTGTCATCAGTATCAGACTATATGTCCATATGAAGGGGTACACAGAGCTCCAGATAAGGTGCGTATTGGCGTACTTTACACACTTCTTTCAGCAGAATAAGCATTGATTATCAAAAGTGGAGTACAAAATACTCGCAGCAATATGAAGATACGCATTGATTTTCAAATTGAGTAGTGAAAATACTGTAATAAATTTGAAATTTACTTAGTTGAACTGCAAAAAGCAAGCAGTGTTTGCTTTTTGCAGCTCAAATAAGTGAATTTTATATTTTGTTTTATTTTTTATCATTTGTTCCTTATTTAATACGAAAGAAAATCAATAATACATTTGTAAAAGTAAAATACGCGTTGAATTAGAAATCCGGGGGTATACTATTCTTTTAGAGATACAAAACTTATCTGGAGCTCTGGGTACATGGGCCGTCGGCTGATCAAATGTACCTTACAACGTGCGAACAGCGTAGACCCAGATCAGCCTGCACATCCGTGCAGTCTGATCAGGGTCTACGCCCCGTGCAGGCACCGGGGTGGGATCAACTGATCCTGAGAATAGTGCTGCAGTAGCCATTGCTTGTCGTAAAAGGCGACTAAACTGGCTTAACGATTGGGTTCATACTTTCCGGAACCCACTATACCGGATTTGGCCCTCATGTACATTTTTGGCTTTCTTGTATGTGAGAGTTGAGTCGGGCTATGCCCCATATATAAAAGTAAGATTAGCGCTAATCCTATTACTTTTAGGGGATGGGATAAATGATGCTGGTGTGGCGAGGGCCTGGCACCAGATCAGGTTGTTCTAATTTCAGGACTGAATATATATTTTGATTGTAAATATTGAGTTCTGAAGTTGGGATTTACCCCCCTTGGACATGTGGATATGGGACTCGACCTCGTTGACCCGTCTGCGTGTAGACTCCCTGAGGCTTGTACCTCTATGTCAGAAAAGCGGACGTTAAACCCTATTCACTCACTCACTCACTGATCAGGGTCTACGCTGTTCGCTATTTAGTCGGTGAACATCTGTCATGCTTCTGACAAACAGTATACATAGATCTTTGAGGCCGTGGGTATGTTCTAGTGGATCAGGAGCTAGGCTGGCCACATATCTCCACAGGTTGAAGTAATGGACCGGGTCTATAAATACATTAAATATGCCTAAAAGCATCAATAAATGGAAAAAAAAAGCTAACAAATTTTGTTTACTACCTCCATATAGACTACATATAGCTCATGTGAGCTATTGTTACCGCAAACGTCTTCTCCTCGGTAACTATTGGGCTATAGTCACCAAACTTCATGGTCATGGTCCTTAGGTAGGGGATTACAAAATTGTTAAAATGACGTCATTACGTAATCCAAGATGGCCGCCGTCTAAAAATAGCACAAATTCTTCAAAAATCTTCTTCTCAAGAACCGCCAAGCGGATTTCGACAAAACTTGGTAGGAATGATCGATGTACAATGCTCTTTCAAAGTTGTTAAAATGGTGACCCCGGGGTCAAAAAGGGCGTGGCCCGTGGGGTCAAATTTGAATTTTGACAGAATATGGTCATGTTATATATCAAATCGAAGGTATCAACGAGCCGATCACTCTGGTGCATTTATTGTCAAAATTGGATGGTCATGTCATCCAAGATGGCCGCCGAAAGGTCAAATGATTGTCCTTTTATCAGAGATTTCAAAATTCTTCTTCACATGAATCGCTTGGCCCATGGTAGCCAAACTTAAAAGTTATGGTCCATGGGTGAAGTCTTTTCAGATTTGTTCAAATGGAGGTCATCGCTAATCCAAGATGGCCGCCATCTAAAAATAGCATAAATTCTTAAAAAAATCTTCTCATTAACCGCTAGCCGGATTTCGACGAAACTTCGTAGGAATGATCGATGTACAATGCTCTTTCAAAGTTGTTAAAATGGTGACCCCGGGGTCAAAAATGGGCATGTCGAATATGGTCATGTCTATATCAAATCGAAGGTATCAAAGAGGCGATCGCTCTGGTACATTTTTGGTCGAAATTGGATGGTCATGTCATCCAAGATGGCCGCCGAAAGGGTTAAAAGGTCGTTCTTTTATTAGAGATTTCAAAATTCTTCTTCACACAAACCGCTTGGCCCATGGTGGCCAAACTTCACAGTTATGGTCCATGGGTGAAGCCTTTTCACATTTGTTAAAACGGAGGTCGTCGTTAATCCAAGATGGCCGCCGTCTAAAAATAGCACAAATTCTTAAAAAATCTTCTTCTCATGAACCGCCAGCCGGATTTCGACGAAACTTGGTAAGAATGATCGATGTAGAATTCTCTTTCAAAGGTGTTAAAATGATGACCCCGAGGCCAAAAATGGGCGTGGCCCGTGGGGTCAAATTTTATTTTTGACCGAATATGCTCATGCCATATCAAATTGAAGGTATCAATGAGGCGATTGCTCTGGTGCAATATTTGTCGGAATCGGATGATTATGTCATCCATGATGGCTGCCAAAAGGTCCATTTATTCGAGATTTTGAACGTCTTTTTCTCAGGAACCACATGGCCAATGCTGGCCAAACTTCATAGTAAGTTAAGATCCTTGGGTGAAGCATTTTCAGATTTGGTAAAATGTGAGTCGTCGCTTAATCCAAGATGACCACCATCTAAAAATAGCACAATTTTTTTAAAACACATATGAACTCAATGTCACATTCTCCTTTGGTGTTCATGGAGTCAGGTGAGCGAATTAGGACCATCGTATCGTGGCCCTCTTGTTTTTATTGCTTCTTGATACCACAAAAATGTTTTTTACTTTGAAGAAATGGGGCTTACGGCATTTGTGTCTATCTAGCCCCTTGGTTGGTGTTTCCTTTTAGTTACAATAATAACAGATGTTTCACTAACAACTGACAGTGTCGGCCCTGATCAGAATTTGTGGTGGCACAGACAGCCTGACCAATCAAATTATCCGCTTTCCAATTTTGCTCAGAATGTCAAATCGGCCGATGGCCAAATATACACTGGGCCATATCGCTAGAAATATAACAAAATGCATTAACTTGGCTCCCATTCAGTTGGCGTAAATTACAATCAATCAATCAATCACTCCATTGGTGTGTTCTTTCGCCCAAGTATATCAATCAATCAACCAAATCAATCAAAATAAACCAATTACGCCATTCTCAAACTCATTATCTGCTGGTAAACTCTGTCATAATCACTTAATTAGTCGTGGATGTGACTTGAGAAATTGGGCTTATATGTTTTGCGACCACCATTCCATTGATGAAATATCCATCATGCATTGCTTCTAACAAGCAGTATAGATTGACATCAGGCTACACATGTGTGCCATTTGATCATGTGCTACACTGTTCACAAATCCCATTGCTTTATAATGAGCTATATATATTGCTCGTTAGAAGCATGGCAAGGTTTTCATTGATGGTATGGCGAACAGTGCAGATCCTGATCAGACTGAGCGGATCGCAAAACCCATAAGCCCTATTTTCCCACTCGCGGCCACAATCAATTAATCATTGGTACATGATTGCTGATGTTTGACACCGCTCACAACTGTGTTAAAACGTACAGCGTGTGCTGTTTGACCATGGCTAGACAATGCTCATTCCGGGGCCAAGTCAACAGTGTAATGCATGTGGCTGATGACGTTACTAGAATGCACCATTACGTCACCAGACCAGTTCACAACGGTCGTACTGAGCTTTTGAAATTGATGCAGCTGCATCACTCGACGTGTACTGCATACCTGGAATATGTATATATAAATCAGCTGTACGAATGAAATGGGTTATCAAAGTACCCAAAATAACTGTATATATGCTCAAATTACACAATATTTCTGACGGAAATGTAACAATAACGTTCGGTCCTGTCCAGTTGTGAGTAAATGTTTACCCACAGCTGGACATGGTCAAACCTTATAATGGACATGTGCAGAGGGAATGGCCGTCCAAGCTGACGTCCGAGGGTCCAATGGACATACAGGGGGAAGCTCTCTTGCTAGGAAGTAAACAGGACATCTCCGCCCTACTACGCGATGCTGCTCGTATCCTTACGCCAACTCAATGCCATGAAGTGTTACTTTGCCTGTAGGGAAGGGCTGTGGCCCAGGGGATATGGCATTGGACTTCAATACCGGAGGTTATGAGTTCAATCCTCACCCTAGGGATGGGCCGTGGCTGAGGGGATATGGCATTGGACTTCAATACCAGAGGTTGTGGGTTCAATCCTCACCCTAGGGATGGGCGGTGGCTGATGGGATATGGTTTTGGACTTCAATACCGGAGGGTGTAGGTTCAAACCTCACCCTAAGAATGGACTGTGGCCAAAGGGATAAATGGCATTGGACTTCAATAACGGAGGTTGTGGGTTCAATCCTCACCCTAGGGATTGGCCATGGCCAAAGGGATATGGCAGTGTGCACTTCAATACCGGAGGTTGTGGGTTCAATTCTCACCCTAGGGATGGGCGGTGGCTGATGGAATATGGTATTGGACTTCAATACCGGAGGTTGTGGGTTCAATCCTCACCCTAGGGATGGGCGGTGGCTGATGGGATATGGTATTGGACTTCAATACCGGAGGTTGTGGGTTGAATCCTCACCCTAGGGATGGGCGGTGGCTGATGGGATATGGTATTGGACTTCAATACCGGAGGGTGTAGGTTCAATCCTCACCCTAGGAATGGGTCGTGGCCTTCAGGGATATGGCTTCAATCCTCACCCTAGGGATTGGCCGTGGCCAAGGGGATATGGTATTGGACTTCAATACCGGAGGTTGTGAGTTCAATCCTCACCCTAAGGATGGGCCGTGGGGTGGGCCGTGGCTGAGGGGATAGGGCATTGAACTTCAATACCGGAGGTTGTGGTCCCGTGTCTATATGACATTAATCTCCACTTCCTTTGCCTGTATGAGAGACTGGGAGTGTACATGTACCTTAAACGATTAATGCATTCTTATATTGAGACACACCATATGGTTTTGTACCTATCTGCGTAATTTCATTAAATACATTTACGAAATTTACAATATTGTTCATAAATAAAGTTACCCGGCTTTAAATGACGTTAGCTGTTGATATGCCGTTAAACACCAATAAACAAACAAACATAAATAAAGTTAAAAGCTGACAGTTTTCAGAGTACATGCAAAATTATATTCCGTTTGACGCCATTTACGAACATATTGTAAATTTTGTTGACGTTTTCATGAAATGACGCAGATGTCCGAAGGTACAAAATCACATGGCGTGTCTCATATCGTTTTGACATCAGCATTTATGTCAACAAGCAGGAGGATGAGAGTGTATGCATATCTGAGCGATGAATCTGTGACATTCCGTCCTTCACAATTCTTATCTTAATGGTGAATCTTAATGTGATTCACACCTTGGGCCAAGTGACCCAGTGTTATAAGGGTACCTGGCACCGGATCTGGATTGTCTTTCAGCGCTGTCTGGTTTGGCCCTCAGGTACATTTTTATCTTTGGCTCTTTTGTTACGTGGGAGTTGAATTGGGTTATTGCTCATTATAAAAGTAGTAGTACGATTGATTATTACTGATCCTACTGTTGTTGGGAGGGGGCCAAGTGATTCTGGTGTGGCGAGGAACTGGCATCAGATCAGGATTGTTCTGATTTCAGGGCTGAATATATTATTTTTTATTTATTGTAAATATTCAGTTCTGATTTTGGATTTTCCCCCAATTTTTACGTGTACTTGAGTTTGTACATGTACTTGTACAGGTAATATATGGGATTTGGTACTAAACCCATTGACCCGGCCTTAAATGACCGTAGCTGTTGATAGGCCGTTAAACCCCAACAAACAAACAAAGATCCAAATGTTGAATATTTCTTGATCCGTTAGGTTAGTCGGATCATCTCCAAACTTTATAAATAGCTTCTTCACATTGATGGATATGTACCAGTGTACTTCAGCTGTCCTTGATCTTGGTGTCAACAAATTTGGACGTACATCCAAATGTTGAATTTCTCCTAATCTGTTACAGTAGTCATATCATTACCAAACTTGATAAAAAGCTTCCTCACATTAATAGCTATCCATCTAGTGTCATTCCGGTGGTCTTGACCATCACCTTGGTGACCTTGACTTTCATGTCAATAATTTGGATGTACGTCCAAATGTTGAATAATTTTGAACTTCCTCATATTGTGACCTTGGCCTTGGTGACCTTGACCTTCGTGGTGAACACATCATTCAGTGGGTGAGACACTCCTCTGCGATCGCTAAATTTTTTTAATTGACTTGTCTGAAAATTATTTTGTGATGATTGGATTGGTCCTTAACCCTTACTTCGCTATCTTAATTGTTTGTCGTCTGCTGTTTGTTCAAATACATACTTTGACAGCACTTTAGAATAATTTACATGCTTTGACAGCACTTCAGAATCATTTCCATTGGAAATTATTCTGAAGTACTGTCAAACCATGTTTTTATTGAGAAATAAGATATAAAAGCAACAGCAGACAACAATTGTTGTGAGTAGCGGTCTAAGGGTTAAATGAGCATATAACAGTTCATTCCAGTTATTATTCCCTCGTCGATAGGCAAGAGGGGATATAGCGTTAGTCCATGTATGTATGTTAGTGCATGCATAGTAACACTTTTCACTTTTCAGTAACTTACGAAACGCTTCACCGATTTTTGTCTCGCCCGCGAAAGCGGAAAGTGAGACTAAGGTTTTGCTTTTCTGGAGTTGTCGTTGGCGGCGGCGTCGTCATCATTCAATGTTAAGTTTTCGTGTTACGGTCATTACTTCAACACCTTATCAGCTACAGTCATCAACATTTATACATACCTTTACTATGATATGTAGATGAATATAGGACTATTCTCGGGGTCAAGGTCAAGGCCCCAGGGTCAAGGTCAAGGCGGAACATTTGATTCCGCGGAATTCTTGTGATAATATTCGTCCACACTGTGTGTTTATGGATGATGCTTTGTTTTACATACGACCCACATCTGACCGGCCAAGGTCAAGGTCACTGAGGACTTGTGTTCACCTTGTTTGTAAGGCAAAACTGTTACAAAAAAAATATTATCAAGGCTGCCAGCGAGGGGATTAGATTAGTGATAACGATACTATTGTTTAGGGATGAAAGTGTTAAACTGACACCCCAGCTATATATTACCTTAGCTGTTGCTGTGATGTAAAACCCTTTCTCCTTTGTCATCTTTAACCAATATTCAGCATTAGGCCTAGACATGCTGGAAGCGCTACAGGACCGTCTGGATATGCTAGATAAGCGACTGAACAACTACGCGGCTCAGATCGTCACTGAAGACAAACGGCCATCGCGCATGCAGGACAACCTTTTCTATTCCCCATCACGAAGTATGTACAAATGGCTTTTAACCCTGTCAACCCTAAGTAACTGGAATGGACTGTGATATGCCAATTTTCCGATCTACATGTACTTAGTCCATTTATGAAAAGGGGGTGTTTTATTCTAAAAAATATGAAAATTGCTTGCAAAAAATGTAGATCCTGATGAGACGGCTCGTTACGAGCCGGCTCATCTGGATCTACACTGTTTGCAAACCCCGCTTTAGCGGGCTTTCGGGTTCAAGGGGTTAATATGTGCAGGGGTTGGAACTTTCAGGATATATCCTGAAATCAGGATTTATAGTTCCTGATAATTGCAGAAAACTACCAGTGTTTCAACATAGAAAGATGGGGTGGCTGGTTGGGAGCATGTGAGTGGTAATTTAACAATCGGGATTCATCCTTTCCGGAATTCCCACCGTAGACCTGGTTTGGCCCTCAAGTACGTCTTTGGCTTTCTTGTATGTGAGAGTTGAATCTGTTTATACCCCTGATAAGAGTATTACTTTTAGGGGAAGGGGCCAAGTGACTTTGATGCAGTACGGACCTGGCACCAGGTCAGGTTATTATCCCCCGAATACAGCAGGTTAAATGTGGGATCAAACCAGTTGGCCTGGCCTCAGATGAACTTGGCTGTTGATCTGAGGATCAACCCTTGACCTTCCTCTTGTTAATTCCTTTCAGCGTTTATGACAGAAGTCTCTGAGTCGGATGCTGTCAAGTCACACCATAGCTCTAAAGGTCACAGGAGTTTGGTACGTAAATATAATCATTTTGCTTGGTTATTAAGATGGAGCAATTCAGTTATGAAATACATGCGTCACGATCATTGCCAAATTGGGCATTGCAAGCAGTGTAACTCCAGATCAGTAGCCGATTTCACCAACATTGCAAAGTATACTTATCTAGCAAAGTATACTTTGAGGGAGTAATCATTTATTTTTCCCAAAATTCATTATTTCATATAGAACTAACGACTGCATATATTTGATGATTACAAATATGCAGAATTATTATACTGAATTTATTACATTATCACAGCCAAAATGGCTGTGATAATGTAATAAATTCCGTATAATAAAAATTAATAAATTTATCCTAAAATTGAAAATTTCTCTCTCAAAGTATACTTTGCTAGATAAGTATACTTTGCAATGTTGGTGAAATAGGCTACTGATCAGACTGCACTGATCAGGGTTTACACTACATGTAATTAAGCTATCATGCAACAATGTGTATTACTATCATACAACACAAGTGGACACACTTATCAGGATCTACACTTGTCACAAATGAAATAAAACAGTCCAGAGTCTGGAAGATATGAGACAAACCATATGATTTTGTACCTAAGAATGTGTGCGATTAGAGGAAGGGGCGAAAATGGCTTGGGTGTGGTATGGACCTGGCACGAGGTCGGGTTATTCTAATTTCAGGGCTGAATATATATTTATTTTCATGTAAATAATACATTCTGATTTTGGGGTGTTTTTTGCCCCCAATGCAGCAGGTTAAATGCGGGATCGAACACGTTGGCCTGGCCTTAAATGACCGTAGCTGTTAGTAGGCCGTTTGAAAACACCTAAAAATCAAATCAATCACTCATTTACAGAAAATATCACAGTTTCTGTCAATATATCTCGTGCAAAATCATGTTATTCGGTACAAAATCACATGACATGTCTCGTGTGTGAAATATGAACATACACCTTGATATAGCAAATATTGCTCTTTAACCCATTTCATGCACAGGTTGAAGTAATGGACCGATAAATACATTAAATATGCCTAAAAGCATCCATAAATGTAAAAAAAATAAGCTAAGCATTTTTTTTACTCCCTCTATATACACATTATATAGAGGGAATACAAAAAAAAATGTTTAGCCTATTTTTCATTTATGGATGCTTTTAGGCATATTTAACCCTTAGACCGCTACTCACAACAATTGTCGTCCGCTGTTGCTTTTATATCTTGCCTTATTTCTCAATAAAAACATGTTTTGACAGCACTTCAGAATCATTTCCAATGGAAATGATTCTGAAGTGCTGTCAAAGCATGTTGTAAATTATTCTAAAGTGCTGACAAAGCATGTTTTTGATGATACAAATGGAAAATAGAAAATAAACAGCAGACGACAAAAAAATTAGGATAGCGGTCTAAGGGTTAATGTATTTATAGACCTCGGTCTGTTACTTCAACCTGTGATTTCATGTGGGATACCATTCACAGGTATCTAAGTTTACAAATATTTTTGTCTATCTTCTTCACTTTTCAATGAAAGGACATGTGACCACTCATTTGAAAAATATTAAAAAAATTATCTCAGAAAAAATGTGCATGTTCAACATGAAAATACAGGTTGAAGTAACGGACCGAGGTCTATAAATACATTAAATATGCCTAAGAGCATCCATAAATGAAAACAATAATTATTTTTAGCTTTTTTTTTTCCATTTTTCATTTATGGATGCTTTTAGGCATATTTAATGTATTTGTAGACCTTGGTCTGTTACTTCAACCTGTGCATGAAAAGTGTTGACCTACAGTCTGGATTTGGCCTTCTTTCCATTAACGAACAATTGACTGTCGTTTACACATAGTTTTCACATCATTTTCATATTAATTAGAAAAGATGTTTTCGTTGGTTTAAACATCGTTTTCTGATTAACCCTTACACCGCTATCTTAATTTTTTTGTAGTCTGCTGTTTATTTTCTATTTTCCATTTTTATCATCAAAAACATGCTTTGACAGCACTTTAGAATAATTTACAACATGCTTTGACAGCACTTTAGAATCATTTCCTTTGGAAATGGTTCTGAAGTGCTGTCAAACCATGTTTTTATTGAAAAATAAGGCAAGATACAAAAGCAACAGCAGACGACAATTGTTGTGAGTAGCGGTATAAGGGTTAAAAACAACTAAAACTGTTGATGCGATGAAAGACACGATAGTCATTTATATAGTTGAAAGTCGGGTATTTAATGAACATAACATTTTCATGTACAAAAAAAAAGCAAAACGTTAATTGTTTCCATTTATGTTGTTGTAAAAAAAACCATCTTTTTCACTTTGTTTTCCTTTTGTTTTCGTTTGTTTTGTTTGGGAACCTTCAATAAATCAGGAATATTGATTGGTTGAGGTAGCTACATTCATGCAGCTTGTAGAACTCAGTCTCAGCTACTTAAAAGTTTTAATTTGAGCTTGAGATTGGAATTTATTCTCGGATACAACCAGCGCTCCAGATAAGGTGCGTATTGGCATATTTTACTCAATTATTTTAGCTGAATACGCATTGATTATCAAAAGTGGGAGTACAAAATATGCACAGCAATGTGAAAATACGCATTGATTTTCAAATTTAGTAGTGAAACTACTGTCATAAAGTTGAAAATTCACTTAATTGAGCTGCAAAAAGCAAACAGTGTTTGCTTTTTGCAGTTCCAATAAGTGAATGTTTAAATTTGTTATATTTTTTTATCATTTGTTCCCTATTTAGTAATGAAGAAATCAATAATTAATTTGTAAAAGTAAACTACGCAATGATTTTGAAATCAGGGGGTATAGTACGCTTTAGACACAAAGCTTATCTGGAGCGCTGGATACAACATCTATAAATGATTCTCCATGTCAACTCTTAGAATGTTGGAAGCGTAAATTGTCGTCTGCTGTTGTTTTTATTTTGTCTTCTTTCTCAATGAAAACATGGCTTGACAGTACTTTAGAATCATTTCAATAGAATTGATTCTAAAGTGTTGTAAAACCATGTTGTTGATGAGAGAAAAATGGAAAATAAAAAAATAAACAGCAGACGACAAAATGTAATTCAGCATTGTATGGGTTAATGATCATGTATTTTACAGGAAGATCAGTTCAATATGAAGGTAGTGTGTGCGTACACAGGCACTTTGTGGTATGAACAACAAAATCATCTTCTAAATCATACCCGAGTTTACCACAGGTTGAAGTAACGGACCGAGGTCTATAAATACATTAAATATGCCTAAAAGCATCAATAAATGAAAAAAAATAAGCTAAACATTTTTTTTACTCCGTCTATTCTATATACACATATACATTTTAGCTTATTTTTTTTTTTTTATTTATTGATGCTTTATGCATATTTAATGTATTTATAGACCTCGGTCCGTTACTTCAACCTGTGGATTTTACTACTAACTATGGAAGTGGATTATTTATCCTGAGCCCGGCTCGCTAATTCAGTCATTGTAATATATATATATATATATATACGAAGGCTGGGAACCATGTGTTCCTGGCTTTCGTCTGCGTTACAATTACTGAATTAGCGAGCCGGGTCCAAAGTACACAGGTACCACTTCCGTTGGTTGAAAAGATGGCGATTGTCCTACCTTGTATATATGTTTAACCCTTAGACCGCTATCTTAATTTTTTGTTGTCTGCTGTTTATTTTCTATTTTATTTATTTTCTATTTTCCATTTTTATCATCAAAAACATGCTTTGACAGCACTTTAGAATAATTTACAACATGCTTTGACAGCACTTCAGAATCATTTCCATTGGAAATGATTCTGAAGTGCTGTCAAACCATGTTTTTATTGAGAAATAAGGCAAGATATAAAAGCAACAGCAGACGTCAATTGTTGTGAGTAGCGGTCTAAGGGTTAATATAGGAGTAAAATTGGGTATAATTTGGAAGAGGTTTTCCTCGTTTATGCCACAAAGTGCCTGTATGTCTGTCGTTTGATTTTCGCTGCATTATTAATCCCATAATGCAATTGAGATTTATTGTCGTAATCATGTTTTGACTTAACAATTAGAAGGTGAACAATATAAATATGCTAATTTTTGTACGCCTGTATTATGTTGGTTTTTTTTGTGTTTTTTTTGGAGTTCGGACACGTGGATTTATTTTTTTATTTTTTTTACAAAATGGTTTATTTTCAATTTTTAAATACATCATGTATCATGTACATATTGTATAACAAAACATAGTTGAAATCACATGACATGTTACTAGAAAAGAGCATACATAATGTATTTAGAAAGTGAGCTTATTTAAGAAGAGTTTTTTAAGAAGAGAGTTATAGGAAAGAGAGAAAAAAGATAAAGAGGTCTTCCTTCTGTTCTCGTGATTCGTAATACATGTGATGTATAACGTTTATGTCAATACATGTACTATCATATAGTTGACATATAGTGTTAATAAGCATGCAATTAACTTTGCTTTGCTACGCTTGGTACATATTGATCGTCTTTATTATGTTTTACCGTTCGGCAGTAACATTTAAATCACGAGTTGTAAGGGTTAATTTCATCTGTTTTATCTGTATATAAATAGAGATATAATAGATATATATTTGTTTATTAAATGTACACACATAAGATAATACAATATAGATACAGTAAATTAGTACATCACCATTCTATAAGAATTATAAGAGACTAGGTAATGTAGTTTCCAATAACCTCCGAAAGGAAGCACATTTAATACACATAGTTTTAAAGTCACTCTTTTTATTAAATTTTCGACCACATGGTCGAAAATTTAATAAAAAGAGTGACTTTAAAACAATGTGTAATAGGTAATGGTTCGTAACTTTTCTTTTCTGTGGCATAAGATAAAGAAATAAAAACCTGACCTTGTTCTGTGCTAACATAAAGGAAGAACCAAATATTGGATTTTATAACGATAACGGTGCTTCCTTAAAATGTTAACGAACATTACTATTTATTCATTCTCTGTATTTATTTTTTGATGTGCAATGGTCATACTTTATAATCTGTCACAATTATACACTTATTTAATTCCTATAAAGAACATTTTGTGCCTACTGAGTTGGCATGTACCTTTAAATGTGACTGTGCTTTGTTAACCTATAACAATTAAATAGTCTAACTTGATTATGTTTTGTTGGTTCGTTTTAGTTCTGGAATTGTGGCTGTGACTGGAGAAATAGGGCTTATGTGTTTTGTGAGCTGTGTAGATCCAGTAGACGATTTCACCAAAATTGCAAGGTATACGTATCTTGCAAAGTACACTTTGAGAGAGAAATTTTCAATTTAAGGAGAAATTTATTAATTTTTATTATACTAAATTTATTACATTATCACAGCCATTTTGGCTGTGATAATGTAATAAATTCAGTATGATAATTCTGCATACCGGTAATTATAATCATAAAATATATGCAGTCGTTGGTTCTATATGATATAATGCATTTCGCGAAAAATAAATCATTACTCCCTCAAAGTATACTAGCTAGATAAGTATGCTGATATCAACGCGTTTTGTGTAGTCTGATGAAATAATATTTATAGGACGTCGTTCTATATATCTGGGACGTATTTCACCAAATTTTATTAGATTTGCTGCCATATTATTGGCTGTACGTGTCAAACGCTCCAAGTGGTGAAACTGTCTGATAGCATGTACAAACTAAAATGGTGGAGATGGCAACTGAATGCTCTGTATAATATACTCTTAAGAAGAACAGGGTCAGATATAGATATTCAGTCACATGTATGATTCTGCTACATTTGAAACAAAAGGTCATATTCTATATAGTCAGTCCTTAAAGTTTTTAAGTGCCCAATATCTCCAATACCCTAAGTCCATATTTTCAATATATAGACCATCCATGCAGCCCCATGCCCAAGGTCAAGGTTAAAGTTTTTAAGTACCCAGTATCTCCACAATCCGATTTCGCTAACCAGTAGCCTATTTCACCAAAATTGCTAAGCATACTTATCTTGCAAAGTGTCCTTTGAGGGAGTAATCATTTATTTTTCCCGAAATGCATTATTTCATATAGAGCTAACGACTGCATACATTTGATGATTAAAAGTATGCAGAATTATTATACTGAATTTATTATAAAATGGCTGTGATAATGTAATAAATTCAGTATAAATAAAAATTAATAAATTTATCCTTAAATTGAAAATTTCTCCCCCTAGTGTACTTAGCAAGATAAGTATACTTAGCAAGACAAGTATACATAGCAAGATAAGTATACATAGCAAGATAAGTATACTATACATAGCAAGACAAGTATACATAGCAAGACAAGTATACATAGCAAGATAAGTATACATAGCAAGATAAGTATACATAGCAAGACAAGCAGTATACATAGCAAGATAAGTATACATAGCAAGATAAGTATACATAGCAAGATAAGTATACATAGCAAGATAAGTATACATAGCAAGATAAGTATACATAGCAAGACAAGTATACATAGCAAGATAAGTATACATAGCAAGATAAGTATACATAGCAAGACAAGTATACATAGCAAGATAAGTATACATAGCAAGATAAGTATACATAGCAAGACAAGTGTACATAGCAAGACAAGTATACATAGCAAGATAAGTATACATAGCAAGATAAGTATACATAGCAAGATAAGTATACATAGCAAGACTAAGTATACATAGCAAGATAAGTATACATAGCAAGACAAGTATACATAGCAAGATAAGTATACCTACATGTACTTTGTAATTTTGGTGAAATATGCTACAGATCTATACATACTAGGGCCTTGAAATACCTCGGCGTATGTGATATGCTGGTCATGTAGTTGTAAATAGTCAGTTCTGATTTTTGGATTTTCCTCGATTTGTACAGGTGAAATATGGGATTCAACCTCATTAACCCAGCCTAAAATGACGTTGTCTGTTGACAGGCTGTTAAACACCAGTAAATACATAACTTGCCATGCTTGGATGTATGTTAACTCTTTCAACACTGGTGGGTGGTTGGTCGGGCGAACTCGACGGCGTAAATCAACGGTAGGTGTTTCTAGGAATCGCGATTTGCCTGGATTGGCCCTCAGATACTTTTTATCTTTGGCTCTTTTGTTACCTGGGAGTTGAATTGGGTTATTGTCCATTATAAAAGTAGTAAGATTATTACTGATCCTACTGTGTTTGGGAGGGGGCCAAGTGATTCTGGTCTGGCGAGGACCTGGCATCAGATCAGGATTATTCTGATTTCAGGGCTGAATATATAGATTTTTTATTGTAAATATTCAGTTGTGATTTTGGGACCCCCCCCCCCGCCCCCCATTTGTACAGGTAATATGGGATTTAGTGCTAAACCCTTTGACCCGGCATACCTCTATAGTGGTGTCTGCAATGTAGATCCAGATGATCGTAACAAGCCATCTTATCAGGAACTTAACTTTTTGCAAGTAATTTTCATATTTTTTAGAGAGAAAAAAAACACCCTCTTTTTATAAATGGACTAGTCTGAAAATCATATCGTGACTATTGGATTGGACGGAAAATTAACATCAGGGGCCTATTTCATCAACATTGCAAAGTATACTTTACTAGCAAAGTATACTTTGAGGGAGTAATCATTTATTTTTCCTGAAATGCATTATTTCATATAGAACTAACAAATGCATATATTTCATGATCAAAAGTATGCAGAATTATTATACTGAATTTATTACATTATCACATTATCACAGCCATTAAATTGAAAATTTCTCCCTCAAAGTATACTTTGCTACTAAAGTATACTTTGCAATGTTGATGAAATAGGCTACAGATCCATTCCAGTTGATGAGTTCTATCTATCAGTACCAGGAATACCAGAGCTCCTGAGGCTGATAATGCCGAATACGCATTGGTTATCAAAAGTGGGAGTACTGAATTCTCACAGCAATGTGAAAATACGCATTGATTTTCAAATTGAGTAGTGAAAATACGCTAATAATGTTGAAAATTTACTTAGTTGAGCTGCAAAAAGCAAACAGTGTTTGCTTTTTGCAGCTCAAATAAGTGAATTTTTTATTTTTAGCCAGGTTTTTTTTAAAAAAATCCAGGCTATTGGATTGGCGAAAGCCGGGCGGGCGGCGGGCAGGCGGCGGGGGCGTCCACAATCAATGTTAAGTTTTCGTGTTTGAGTCCATTTCTTTGGTACTGTACCACCTAGGACCACCAAACTTTCACAGCTTCATAATCAAGGGGTGCCCACCACATATCACTATCCAACATGTTACTTTTTTTTTAACTTAACCCATTTTTTCCGCGCAGTCGACTTAGCCATTTTCAATGTTAAGTTTTCGTGTTTGAGTCCATTTCTTTTCTTTGTTACTGTACCACCTAGGACCACCAAACTTGCACAGCTTCATAATCAAGGGGTGCCCACCACATATCACTATCCAACATGTTACTTTTTTTTTAACTTGACCCATTTTTTCCGCGCAGTCGACTTAGCCATTTTCAATGTTACGTTTTCGCGTTTACAATGTTAAGTTTTCGTGTTTTAAGTCCATTTCTTGGTACTGTACCACCTAGGACCACCAAACTTTCACAGCTTCATAATCAAGGGGTGCCCACCACATATCACTATCCAACATGTTACTTTTTTAGCCAGGTTTTTTGAAAACAAATCCAGGCTATTGGATTGGCGAAAGCCGGGCGGCGCGGCGGGCGGGCGGTGGGTCGGGCGCGGGCGGCGGGCGGCGTCCACAATCAATGTTAAGTTTTCGTGTTTAAGTCCATTTCTTTGGTACTGTACCACCTAGGACCACCAAACTTTCACAGCTTCATAATCAAGGGGTACCCACCACATATCACTATCCAACATGTTACTTTTTTTTTAACTTCACCCATTTTTTCCTCAGGCGACTTAGCCATTTTCAATGTTAAGTTTTCGCGTTTACAATGTTAAGTTTTCGTGTTTAAGTCCATTTCTTTGGTACTGTACCACCTAGGACCACCAAACTTTCACAGCTTCATAACCAAGGGGTGCCTACCACATACAACTATCCAACATGTGACCATTTTTTTACCTTCACCTATTATTTCTACGTAATTGACTTAGCCATTTTCAACGTTAACTTTTTAACGTACGTCTGGTTAAAGTTTTTTGGTTAAAACTTTTTCGTTATACTATATCTCTGCAACTGCTTCGCCCATTACCTTGAAACTTCACATGGGTGTTTATCATCATCCATATTTTCATTCTAACCCCCAACCGTACGGCCCCTGTGCCCAATGTCAAGGTAAAATTACTTTGAATTTTTTTGTTAATGTTTTTTCGTGTACTATATCTCTGCAACTGCTTCACCCAATACCTTGATACTTCACATGGGTGTTTATCATCATTGTCGCACCTGCTTGCGGAAAGCGCGATCCTGTGCCCAATGTCAAGGTCAAATTACTTTGAATTTATTTTTTTAATTTTTTTTGTGTACTATATCTCTGCAACTGCTTCACCCAATACCTTGATACTTCACATGGGTGTTTATCATCATTGTCGCACCTGCTTGCGGAAAGCGCGATCCTGTGCCCAATGTCAAGGTCAAATTACTTTGAATTTGTTTGTTAAAGTTTTTTCGTGTACTATATCTCTGCAACTGCTTCAACCAATACCTTGATACTTCACATGTGTGTTTATCATCATTGTCGCACCTGCTTGCAGAAAGCGCGATATCGTCGGCATTTTGGCATACGTCCGTCCGTTTGTCCGTGTGTCCGGTTAAAGTTTTTTGGTTAAAGTTTTTCAATCTACTATATCTATTTTTTTAGTGTCCATGCCTCGCCCCAAGGCGCGACATGCAGGCCACGGCCATCTAGTCTACAAAAAGTGGGTATAATTATGTTATCCAAGTGTCTATGCTTGGAAAAAACCTGGCCTTCGTGGCTTTGCCTCGTTTCTTGTTTTTAACTTGACCCATTTTTTCCGCGCAGTCGACTTAGCCATTTTCAATGTTAAGTTTTCGCGTTTACAATGTTAAATTTTCGTGTTTAAGTCCATTTCTTTGGTACTGTACCACCTAGGACCACCAAACTTTCACAGCTTCATAACCAAGGGGTGCCTACCACATACAACTATCCAACATGTGACCATTTTTTTACCTTCACCTATTATTTCTACGTAATTGACCTAGCCATTTTCGACGTTAACTTTTTAACGTACGTCTGGTTAAAGTTTTTTGCTTAAAACTTTTTCGTTATACTATATCTCTGCAACTGCTTCGCCCATTACCTTGAAACTTCACATGGGTGTTTATCATCATCCATATTTTCATTCTACCCCCCCAACCGTGCTGCCCCTGTGCCCAATGTCAAGGTCAAATTACTTTGAATTCTTTTGTTCGGCATTTTGGCATACGTCCGTCCGTATGTCCGTGTGTCCGGTTAAAGTTTTTTCCTTAAAGTTTTTCCATCTACTATATCTATTGTTTTAGTGTCCATGCCTCGCCCCAAGGCGCGACATGCAGGCCACGGCCATCTAGTCTACAAAAAGTGCGTATAATTATGTTATCCAAGTGTCTATGCTTGGAAAAAACCTGGCCTTCGTGGCTTTGCCTCGTTTCTTGTTTTTAAATCATGTAACGGAAATGGTACCATGTGTAATCATGAGTGTGGATATAAATATACCGATCGGCAGCATCGTGCTCCGGTAGCGCAGTTGGTTAGCGCGTCCCGCTGGTATTGTGGTATTGGGAAGGTCCCGGGTTCGAGCCCCTGTCGGTGCACACTTTTTCCGTTGCATTTCCGTATCCTATTACAATCATTTTTTCCCTATTTTATAATAAGGAAGAAAATCAATAATACATTTGTAAAAGTAAAATATGCATTCAATTTGAAATCTGGGGGTATAATACTCTTTAGATACTTATCTGTAGCCCTGGAATACTAATGTTATTTTACCTCGAGGTATGTCGTACCATTTTCAGCCAGAACTAGCAGCTAGAGTGGCACTAGCTGCAGAGGAAGCTGGTGTTAGGCAGCAAACTGTCGCGGTACAAAGTGAAACTAGTCTAAGTGCGGTTGCACTGGGATGATGGATGCAAATTGTTGTGTGATTAGACAGATTTGTGATTAGACATACTTGTGATTAGACCGACTTGTGATTAGACCGACTAGTGATTAGACTGACTTGTGCTTAGACTGACTTCTGATTAGACCGACTTGTGATTAGATCGAGTAGTATACACACTGGGGTTTCTGGGCCAGTTTACCACTTAGGACCCGCCCCTTTTCCAGGGGGCAGTGCGGGTCCTAAGTGGTAAACTGGCCTAGAAGTAGTGTATACTACTGATCGACATGTGGGCTAAAAATAGATTTTTAAAAATAATACTGTTGCGTGAGCACGCAAAGACTATCGCGTGCGCATGCAAAAACTATCATGTGTGCACGCAAAGACTATCGCGTGCGCACGCAAAGACTATGGCGTGTGCACTCAAAGAATATAACGTGCGCACTCAAAAGAATATTATGTGTGCATGTGTACTAAAAGACTATCACGTGCGCACGCAAAGACTATCGTGTGCGCACACAAAGACTATCGCGTGCACATGCAAAGCTATTGCGTGCACATATGAAAGTAAAAAATATTTCCATGTCCCCTCTGTAGAGTCAATTTCCAATTTTTTTTGTTTTTTGATCTTCTTGGTCCTCCTCCCTTTCCCGCATGTTAAATTCCTGTAGGAAAATTGTTTTTTCGCCATAAAATCATTTTTTTTGGAAGAGTGTGACTTTATTGTTATTGATGAAAAAGTACTTACTTTTAAATATTTTTTAGATTTAATGTGTTTAATAGCCGAAAGTTTGTCGGCAGAGACGCGTGGAACAGACAGTAGACTTGTGATTAGACTGACTTGTGATTAGACGAACTGGTGATAGTACAGTATAGAAATGTGCACAGTAGTATTATATTATGGTATATGTGGCTGTGACTGGAAAAATGGGGCTTATGGCATTAGTGACCAGTTTTGCTCCTGATCAGATCACACACTCCTGTCGCCTGATTATTGTCTGTATTGCTTGGTAGAAGCATGATGGGTGTTTCATTGATGGAATGGCGAACAGTGCAGATCCTGATCAGACTGGATGGTCACAAAATCCATAAGCCGCATTTCACAAATGTGACTACACCATAAAACTGGTCTTTTTGGGGTCTGAAAGTAAGGGATTCTCATACATATTTTTTTTCTTCAAAAAATATCCTGAGCATATGAAAATAATGCATCAATTCTCTCAAAAAACTCTTGAGTGCGGGAAACGAAAATTGTCGTCTGCTGTTGTTTCATATTTTGTCTTTTTTCTCTCAATAAAAACATAGTCTGGCAACACTTTAGAATCATTTCCAAAGGAAATGATTCTAAAGTGCCGCCAAACTATGTTTTGTTGATGAAAACAGAAAATAAAATCAGCAGACGACAACATTTTATTCAGCATTGTAATGGTTAAATTGAAATTGAAATTTACAGACTATTCTAAATCTGCACTTACGAACATTTTAGTCGTTCAAAGTTTAGTGAAACGGCCCCCAGTTCACAATGGTCGCATTGTTTCACTCCATTTTATCCGTGTGTAAATGGGTAACCACAAAAATCATTCACACAGTCAACTACTTTCCTGATTCATCGTCTGCTATTCCAAGTAATCACACTAAACTACATTTTAAACAGTACATATTGCTGGAAATGTAATCAAAAGTTCTCCCGATTCGAGAGTGCACATGTCCACCATTAAAGTTTTGAAATTGATGTGGAGGTATGATGAGGCACCTGTATCATGTGACATGTACTGCTGCCCCGGAAGTACTACATGTAGGCTCCAATTACATGATATTTCCGACAGACATGTAACAATAACGTTAGACATTTCCAGCTGTGGGTAAACGTTTTCCGTGGCACTCAGGAAATGTTTGAACCCGCGGCCTATGGCTCTGGGTTCAAACAGTTCCCTCATGCCACAGCAAACCTTTACCCATGGCGGACATTGTCAAACCTTATATTTGCCCTAATAAACAATATAAACATGTTTAGTCTGATTATGCTACAGCTGCTTCCATTGTACGTTATTGTATGGCAATATCAGAAATTCTGCCTTTATGCCCGGCCAATTTGCATTGATTCTTGTTGTTTTTCAGGCACCAGTGTGAAGAATGTTAACCCTTACACCGCTATCTTAATTTTTTGTCGTCTGCTGTTTATTTTCTATTTTCCATTTTTATCATCAAAAAGATGCTTTGACAGCACTTTAGAATAATTTACAACATGCTTTGACAGCACTTCAGAATCATTTCCATTGGAAATGATTCTGAAGTGCTGTCAAACCATGTTTCTATTGAGTAATAAGGCAAGAGATAAAAGCAACAGCAAACGACAATTGTTGTGTGTAGCGGTATAAGGGTTAACACATATATGGACACTTGTGGTGATTTGAACGTTTAATGGCACAATATAAGACATGAACATTCATCTGCAGATAATGTAGCATTTTTGCCTTTTTATGCCCGTGGTCTCGGTAGAGCCCGTGACATAGTGTTTGGACTGTGTGTCGGTGTGTCCGTCCGGGCAACCAAACGGGAGGAAGGGGCCATTGGGAGGAGCCTAATACAAAAGATTGTGATAAACCAGTATAACCCTAAATATTGGGTCAGTCATTTTTACAGGTAAATTGTAATAGCCTACATGGAGTCTTCCATTTGATCATCATATATGGCTGTGACTGGAGAAATCGGGCTAATGGGATTTGTGACCATAATTAGCACACACTTTTAGCCTGATAACGATCTACAATGTATATCGCTTGTTACAATGTAGAAGCATGGCAGGTATTCCATTGTTGGAATGGCGAACAGTACAGATCCTGATCAGACTGCAGATGCACAGGCTGGTCTGGATCTACACTGGTCACAAAACCGATAAGCCCCATTTCTCCAGTAACAGCCACCTGATATTTTTGAATGAATATGTTTTTTGCTAACATAAAAGCATTGTGCATGCGCACAACTTTAATTAAATTTACTTTTCGAATACCAATTACTGTTGCCCATTTATTCAAGGTGGATGGTTGGTCGGGAGCATGCGATGGCTAATTTAACGATCGGGGTTCATCGTTGCCGGAATCCGACTGGAGACCTGTAGCCTATTTCATCAACATTGCAAAGTATACTTTAGTAGCAAAGTATACTTTGAGGGAGAAATTTTCAATTTTATGATAAATTTATTAATTTTTATTATACTGAATTTATTACATTATCACAGCCATTTTGGCTGTGATAATGTAATAAATTCAGTATAATAATTCTGCATACTTTTAATCATGAAATATATGCATTTGTTAGTTCTATATGAAATAATGCATTTCAGGAAAAATAAATGATTACTCCCTCAAAGTATACTTTGCTAGTAAAGTATACTTTGCAATGTTTGTGAAATCGGCTACTGGTTTGGCCCTCACATACGTCTTAGCTGTTGATAGGCCGTTGAACACTAATAAACAAACAAACCATTTATTCAATAGATTGGAGGGTTGTATGGGAGGATATGCATATCTTTATGACGAATCCACCGTTACCTTGCTTATTTATCAGAATGAAAATGTTATTAGGATATACCAGTACACGACTCACAAATTTGTACAGTAAACCTTTTATTCTTATTTCATGACTTAACCCATTTCATGCTGAGGATATGCCATTTTGATTGGGGAAAATCATAAATATTTTCTATAAATGTGCTTAGAAGTATATGTCGCGACCACTGTTTGAACCGTCTCATCAAGACGGTTCAAATGAGTAGTTGCAACATATTCTTTCATTGAGAAATAACAAAAATAAAAATAAAATATTGAAAAGAAATTCATACCCGTAAAGGTGTATTCCGCATGTAATGGGTTAACCAATCTATTACTGTTGATCCCTTATCTTACTTTTATCCTCTTCTAAACCTATATTAATAGACACAGGCATGCACAGAATTACCTGTGAGGGTATGAAGCAGTATGCAGAGATAGAACCCAATTATCTTTCGTTTTCATTTGTAGGACTTTGTAGATTCCCTGATGGAGACGAGAAAGAAAAGTTTGGAATATTGCACCTTTCCTGGTTTCCGCCATGGAGAGCTTGTGGAGTTGCCGGGGCAACTTGAAGCTCCACCAATCCTGCACAGGGTTACAAAGGCACAGGATTTCAATGTGAGTTGCATGTTTAGTGGTTGATAACAAACGATTATAGGACATTTGGCTGCTTGTCTGAGAATTGGAATTTTATGATATACGAACAGTGTGGTCCCTGATCAGTCTGCGCATCCACTGATCAGGGCCTACACTGGTCGCCATTAAGTTAAGTTGACATTGCTTCAGCTGCTGAATAGTATGTTTTGGTCAGTGTATTCTCAGTATGAATCCAAATGATGATCAGGATTTACAGTCATGACGAAACGGCAGTTTATCACAGAAATTGCCATTTAGATTTAAAAGTTGAGACAATGTCATTTTCTTTTTGCTTAATTTATCAAGGTGCTATTGCTTGTAACGAGTTTGCCTTTAACAAATCACACTTATCAAAACCTTGTGTAACCGTGATGGTGTATCGCATTTGATTATATTTTTGTCTCACTCACGATAGTGGAAAGTGAGACATAGCGGTCACAATTCCGGTGGCGTCGGCTGCGGCATTGTCCGTGTCGTCCACAATTTGGGACGTAAAATTTGAACGTAGCCAAATTTCCTATATCTCTTGATCCGTTAGTCGGATCATTACCAAACTTCATCAATAGCTTCCTCACTCTGATGGCTATCCACCCAATGTCTCATTTCAGTGACCTTGACCTTCATGTTAATAAATTTGGATGTACATCTCCAAACTTCATCAATAGCTTTTTCATATTGATGGATATCTACCAGTGTAATTTGGCTGACCTTGACCATGGTGACTTTCACCTTGGTGTCAACAATTTTGGATATACGTCAATATGTGCATATCTCCTGATCCGTTAGTCATATCATTACCAAATTTCTAATAAATAGCTTCCTCACATTGATAGCTATCCATCCAGTGTCATTCCGGTCGAATATCTCTTGATCCGTTAGTCGGATCATTGCCAATCTTCACCAATAGCTTCAATGCTCACTTTGATGACTATCCACACAGTGTCATTTGTGTGACCTTGACCTTGGTGACTGTGACCTTAGTATCAATAATTTTGGACTTCCTCCTATTGTGACCTTGACCTTGGTGACCTTGGCCTTCATTTAGTAGGTGCGATACTCATCCTTGTAGGCCGTTGTAGCAAAATGCTTAATTGACAATTCACAATCGACAATTTATACACATACTTAACTCTTTGCATGCAGGGAAACTTGTGGGCTATAAATAGTTCTAAAATAGCAAATTTTGGCCAATTAAAATTTTGAAATACCCAATTGCTTCAGAAATGATGGACAATACTCAATTACTAAACTGACTCAAGTGACAATACTCAATTACTAATTCCTTATCTGGAGCCCTGGTGGTATACATTTGATATGTTTCTTTTTAGCCTGGTTTCAAGAAGTTCTGGAAGAAGATATTTTTATCGGAAGCCTCTGTAGCGATGATGCAGGATGCATTCTGGTGGTATTTTTTGCACAAGTTTGACGTAAGTAAAAGGGTTGTCTTGGTAGACCAGTGTGCAGAACTGTGTACACCATGGTGTTTTTTTTTTGTCTGGCAGGCACTCTTGTTCTTACAGCCCACCCATGTGACCCCAACCGCCAAAGGTGAAGGTCAACTGCTTAAATTTGCATAAAGTTTTTTTACCTTTAGTCCATGTACGTTCGTACATGTATGAGTGTGTGCGTACGTTCATAACACCTTTCCTTTTTTAATAACTTATGAACCCCTTATCTGATTTTGATAATATTTGGCCACAATGTATGTCTAGCGATGGTGCTTTGTTTTGCATATGACTCACTGAGGACTTATGTTCACCTTGTTTGTAAGGCAAATGCGTTAAAGTTACTTTATTACCATGGCTGCCAACGAGGGGATGAGCTTCCTAATAATGATGCCAATTTTAAGTTCTGTGTTAGAGTTTTTAAGTACCAAATATGTTGCCAACCCGGATTGCCTCTAACCACATACACACACACACACTGGAAAAATACCTTGGTGGCCATCTTATCTAGATCTACTAGTAGTCTAGGATTCCATTCACTACATTAGTTCAAATACTGTTTGCAATATGATTCCCAACATTTCCTAAAAATAAAACAGCTTGTTAATCAGCCAATTTCTAATAATGCCCACCATTTTGGACGCCATTTTGAATTCTGGAACTTGCCCAAAGATGACGGCATGTCATTAATTGCTTTCCTATTTCTCACACCCTAAGCTCCAAAATCCATAAAAAAAAACAAGTGCAATGTTTTTGTTGGCATAAATGGAATCGTAAGCGTGATCCTTAAAGTGGGAGGAAACCCACTTGTCCGGTCTGGACCATACCATCTCACACTAGCCTGGTCGAGGACCGAACCCGGGCCGCATTGGTGAGAAGCGTGCTCATTACCAATTGTGCTAACCGGACAACCTAAATAAATGTTAGTAGTACCCTACTGCAAGGTTGACTAATTTTTTTCTTGTACTGTGCGATATAGCCGGCACATTAGCGTACGTACGTATGTGCGTCCGGGTTAATTTTTTTGGTGTACTATCAAAGCCTCGGCGGGCGCGACATGTGGGTCGCAGCCATCTAGTTCATCTCCCCATGACTTGACTATATTCTAGGATACCAAGAACATTGACAAGAATTTGCTGTACGATAGGATAGCAGACAGTTTTGTGGCGCTATTTACTAGTATCAACAAAGACGTGAAGGACAAGTTTCTCATGGTAAGATGTACAATCACTGTAGCTGATTTCACCAACATTTCAAAGTATACTTTTCTAGCAAAGTATACTTTGAGGGAGAAATCATTTATTTTCCCCGAAATGCATTATGTCATAGAACTAACGACTGCATGTATTTTATGATTAAAAGTATGCAGAACTATTATACTGAATTTATTACAGTATAACAGCCAAAATGGCTGTGATAATGTAATAAATTCAGTATACAAATGTAATAAAAAATAATAAATTTATCCTAAAATTGAAAATTTCTCCCTCAAAGTATACTTTGCTAGATAAGTATACTTTTCAATGTTGGTGAAATAGACTACTGGCCGATATGTCAGTTTAACCAGTGTGTCGGATTGACAAGTTTTCGTGTTTTAATGTAAAGAAATAAATTGACCTGCAAATGTGATATGGGGCAGCTAATTGGAATGTTTTTCGACCGTGCCATAGTAAACCATCTGTGCAACAGCTCGTTCTGACAGTTCGCCATACTGAGAATCGCATTATCTTGGAATCTAAATTTTTCTCATAATGCTCCCTATAAATTCCCTTTTTCTTCAATATGTTTGTAAAAGAAGAACAGCCATTTCCATGTTTATCGGACAAGTCCTTTTGTGTTGGCTAGGGCAAGTATTTGAATCTTTAATCAATTGCAGCTTCTCTTCCAAATTCAGCTCATTCCTTGCCCGTTTTGGCGATGGCGTGCCTGTCTCAGATGATAAAATCTGATTTTTTTTATTTAGGATTTAAAAACGTATCCATTTTTTTTTAATATCGCACTTGCGACATTTTTTGACAAACAAAACAATGAAATAGTTTTACTTACTTGCCACAACTTATTTTCTACTCACCTGAAGAATGTCATTATCGGGTGTTACATTCATTGTTCGCAATTATGGATTAACGACCAAACATGGGTTCCCGCAGTGAGCATTATCAGCTTTTATAGGAATGAATGGCCTTTTTGTGGAATTTATCGGGGTATAAACTTGGAAAAGTCGCGGGAATACTGGACGAAGGCAAACAATACTTGACAAACAAAACAATGAAATAGTTTTACTTACTTGCCACAACTTATTTTCTACTCACCTGAAGGAATGTCATTATCGGGTGTTACATTCATTGTTCGCAATTATGGATTAACGACCAAACATAGGTTCCCGCAGTGAGCATTATCAGCTTTTATAGGAATGAATGGCCTTTTTGTGGAATTTATCGGGGTATAAACTTGGAAAAGTCGCGGGAATACTGGACGAAGGCCGGAAGGCCTCGTCCAGTATTCTCGCGACTTTTCCAAGTTTATATCCCCGATAAATTCCACAAAAAGGCCATTCATTCCTTATAATTCTAGCATTTGAAATAAATTCATCAAGAAAATGTGTTTATTTTCCGTTTTCTTAAGTAGTTCGACGTGGGAGTTTACTGGGATATAAATTTTGAACAGATTCTTGCTACGGGCCAATCAAATATCAGGGAATTGTGTAAATATTTTTGTGCTGGAATTATTCACAAATGGCAATCAAGCTCGGTGATTACGCTTGTCGGAATACACAGGTGGGTTTATATAGTAAAGGTGTTGTCTCGATCAGGAAACCATGTCCGATTACACAATGATCAGTAGCCTATTTCATCAACATTGCAAAGTATTACATTATCACAGCCAATTTGGCTGTGATAATGTAATAAATTCAGTATAATAATTCTGCATACTTTTAATCATGAAATATATGCATTTGTTAGTTCTATATGAAATAATGCATTTCAGGAAAAATAAATGATTACTCCCTCAAAGTACACTTTGCTAGTTAAGTATACTTCGCAATGTTGATGAAATAGGCTACTGGTGTCCGAATACATTAACAAATTAACACAGGGCCGAATGGGCATTTGCCGGGACTATTTAATTGTGTCGGATTCCCCAGTGTGTCGGAATACTCGGGTGCTGTCGGATAAAGCAGTTTTCACTGTATATAGTAACTTGGTATTATATTTGTCATGTAGCGTTTTATCCTAGAGGATGCTCAAATATAATACATAGTTATACGATGTTAATAAAAGTCATATGTTCTCATCGATGAAATAAACAAGTTCCGGTGAAAGTACGACTACCGGTACTTCCGCTATCTATATTCATAACGCTTATTCGCCCCGTGCAGGCACCGGGGCGGGATCAACTGATCCTGAGAATAGTGCTGCAGTAGCCATTGCTTGTCGTAAAAGGCGACTAAACTGGCTTAACGATTGGGTTCATACTTTCCGGAACCCACTATGCCGGATTTGGCCCTCATGTACATTTTTGGCTTTCTTGTATGTGAGAGTTGAGTCAGGCTATGCCCCATATATAAAAGTAAGATTAGCGCTAATCCTATTACTTTTAGGGGATGGGATAAATGATGCTGGTGTGGCGAGGGCCTGGCACCAGATCAGGTTGTTCTAATTTCAGGACTGAATATATATTTTGATTGTAAATATTGAGTTCTGAAGTTGGGATTTACCCCCCTCGGACAGGTGGATACGGGACACGACCCCGTTGACCCGTCTGCGTGTAGACTCCCTGAGGCTTGTACCTCTATGTCAGAAAAGCGGACGTTAAACCCTATTCACTCACTCACTCACTCATAACGCTTATCTGCACAAAACAGCTCAAATATGCTGCAAATACACATTCATTACCGTATACAGTCTAAAAAACTGCTAGTTTCCATGGAGCGGTATATAATAAATAGAATATTCATATTTTTGCAATGAATATGACATATATGTTCATCTCGTGGTGTGACATGTCCATATTTCACACCACTCGATGAACATATATGTCATATTCATTGCAAAAATATGAATATCCTCTATGTCTTCTGTGAAAAGAACAGTTTTACATTGCTTCTACGTTTACGTAATGACCTGTGCATCAGTGCATGATCAATGGGAAAATAACATTGATTTTCAATTTCCGTAGAAAATACTGTAATAAAGTTGAAAATTTACTTAGTTGAGCTGCAAACAGTGTTTGCTTTTTGCAGCTGAAATAAGTGAATTTTTCAATTTGTTTTATTTTTTATCATTTGTTCCTTATTTAATAAGGAAGAAAATCAATAATACATTTGTAAAAGTAAAATACGTGTTGAATTGGAAATATGGGGGTATAAACTCTTTAGATAAAAACTTATCTGGAGCGCTGGTCCTGGTTGCTCAAAACCTCTGTTAGCTTAACAGACTGTTAAACAGTATTTAACAGTCTGTTAAGCTAACAGAAGCTTTGAGCAACCGGGCCCTGGTGTATACCCCTATAAAGTCTCCAAAGATGTTTGTATATGTTTGTATAGTTTGATAATGAATGAGTCGATGATTTGCAGGCGTACCCGGACTGTCTCGCTCAAGCGATGTTCTCGGCATTCTGGGAGGCGTTCCCCGAGTCGCGAACTCAGTTTGACGATAACTTCCGACAGGAACTCCTCAACCTCGTGTGCGAGTGGACGACAGGTAGGTAATTGCGGGACTTGATCATTCCAACATCGATCGGTGTCCGTGACTGGAGAAATGTGTGTACTTGCGAGGAAATCAGACGTTTTGCAAGTGTGAATACAGTCTACACTTTTTAACTCAAAGTCTCTTTAAGTCAAAATTACTGATAACTCAAAGTATATATTTTCCTATATAATAACTCTGGTTAACTCAATTTTTCATTAACTCGTAAGTATTTTTCTCAGTCCCCTGGGGGCCGTTTCACTAAACTTCGTACGACTAAAATGTTCATAAGTGCAAAATGAAATTAGTCTGTAAATTTCACATTAACAATGTTTTCTTGTAAACAATTATTGGATTTACATTTATTGAGCATAGACTGCATATGCAGCCTATGCTCAATAAATGTAAATCCATCAATTGAAATTCCAGACTATCCTAAATTTGCACTTACGAACATTTTAGTCGTACGAAGTTTAGTGAAACGTGCCCCAGGACTTTGAGTAAATGAGTGTAGACTGTATATCAAAACACCCACTGATCATTTCAGTGAATAAAATATGGTAGCTGCATAAACGTTTATCATACAGTTGAACCTCCGTGAACAGCCACCTCTACAACAACATCCTCTCTGTAACAGTCAATATTTTATATCCCAAATTGGCATTTGTTTCTGTATATACCCTCCCTACAACAGCCACCTCTTTTAGAACGTCCAATTTTGTGTCTTCCCATCGTGGCTGTGCCTTTCATTTTTCATGCAGATAATCCAGTATTATTGGATTGTACGGTTTCTTTTGTTGCTCACTATATAATGGGTTCATCAAATTGTGTCTGTGACTGGAGAAATGGGGTTTCTGACCGATTTAACTGTTGGTCAAATAACGATCTATATCGCTTGTTATAAGCATGATAAGCATGATGGGTGTTTCATTGATGGAATTGCAAACAGTGCAGATCCTGATCAGACTGTGCGAATGCACAGGCTGATCTGGATCTTCACCTGATCGTAACCAAATCCGGTGTACATGTTTATCATGGCACTATGAAGAAGCCTATTCATTTTAAAAACAATTCTGATAACTTGTCTCCCCGTGGCGGCCATTTTTTATTATCGCACTCTGTATCCTTGCCTATGGAATAACTCGAGTTCTACTTGACGTATCGTAACCAAATTCAGTAAACATGTTTATGACAGCAAGATGAAGGCCGTTGGCCCGGCCTTAAATGACCTTAGCTGTTGATAGGCCGTTAAACACCAATACTCAATCATTTTAGCAAATTTCATATTAAAAAAAATATATTTTGATTATATGTTGTAATTTTTTTTTTTTACTTCTATGTAAATAACACATTAGAATAGCTTATCTCAAGCCAAACATTTTGATACCCATTTTGCTCTAACTTAATGAAAAATGTATTTTTTCGTTTGTATATACACACGTATATTGTTAAAAAACATACTCCCATATAACAGAAATACTTATATGTTTTACACATATAACTTTCCAACATCTCTCCTATAACTATAACTCCCATACTCCATTTTAATGGCAGTTGTATGTGCCCTATATTGGACATATATGGCACATATATAGCACATATATGTTTGTGCTTTCAATTTCGGTAAGGCCTATTCATTTTCAAAAACTTCCGCTGACTGATCTTCCAGGCCTGAAGCCCGTGCCAGGTACATGGAAGAGGTGGAAGATCAAACGATTGCAATCAAAGCCCCCGAAAGGACTTGAGAAAGAAGCAAGTAAGACTGCAGAGCAGATGATGCACGCGGCCGCCCTTAACCAGGAATGTAAGTCGAATAATAAATTTTCTGTCTGTAACAGAGTCCTACTTACAACCAGAACGCATAATGGTCATTGCACTGTCAAAAGGAAACGGTATGCTCTCCATAAATCCTATTTGACAGAAAATGAACCTTTGAGCATTCTGGCTGTAAGTTACCGGGTGTTACAGACACACAACTTTTGTTTTTTCGAGCCATAATGAGACCTACTGTCTATTTCATGAAACCTGCCCAAATTAGATTTTCGATGATAGTAAAGATGATATTAAATTTTAAGAATGAGCCTACTTTTTATTTGTATTGCGAAAAACCAATTTCCCCATGCTAAATCCCTATAGACATCTTCACTCTATGGGGATTTAATATGGGGATTTTTTTTTTATAATTTTAGAAATAGTGGAACGATTTTCAAAATGTAACTTTTTTAGATCATTTCTAAACTATAGCCAGGTTTCAGAGTCAATTTGCATTTTTTTTACGTTTTTCTATTCCTCCTGGAGCTCCTCCAGCTCTTTTTTCCCCATGTTCAACAGACAGTAGTTGTGGCCGCGACTTGACACATGGGGCTGATATGTGATCAGTGTAGCTCCTGATCAAATAGCACACTCTGATAATGATCTGTGTTGCTTGTTACATGTAGATGGGAGCATGACAGGTGTTTCACTGATGGAATTGGGAACAGTGCAGATCCTGATCAACAACCTAAATGACTTTAACTGTTGCTGAGACGTTAAACCCATTCACTTTCACTTTTTCACACAGTCAACTACTCGCTGGACATCGAGGCGTTTGAGAAGATGGTTGACCACCTTGGTAAGGACCATGCGGTGTTTGCGTCGACACCCACCATAATGTCGCGGGACATGGTGAAGATGCCTGCTGGAGCCTCGTCTCTGGGCCCCACCACCGTGTCTATATCAAGGCTCGCCACCGCCGGTACGCCGCGACGCAAATCAGTCGAGGTAGGGCTCAAGGTTACAGGGGTTATGGCTACAGGGGTCAAGGTTACAGGGGTCATGGCTACAGGGTCAAGGTTACAGGAGTCAAGGTTACAGGTGTCAAAGTTACAGGGGTCAAGTCCATAGGGGTCAAGGTTACAGGGAGGGGCCAAGGCTACATGGGCAACGTTCCAGGGGTCAAGGTTACAGGGATCGAGGTTACAGTGGTCAAGGTTACAGGGGTCATGGTTACAGGGGTCAAGGCTGCAGGGGTCAAGGTTACAGGGGTCAAGGATACAGGGGTCAAGGCTGCAGGGGTCATGGCTACAGGGGTCAAGGCTGCAGCTGAAAAGTATTTACAAAATTTCATGTATTATCACACATCTAAAAATCTCATGGCTTGTCTCACATTATTTACACAATTCTGAGCTTTAGCCCATTTCATTCTGAGGATATGCCATTTTGATTGGGGAAAATCATAAATATTTTCTTTAAATGTGCTTAGAAGTATATGTCGCGATCACCATTCGATGAGATGACGGCGTGTCTCGATGAGACAGTTCCAATGAGTGGTCGCAACATATACTTTCATTGAGAAATGACAAAAATAATAATAAAATATTTTTAAAAAATTCATACCCGTAAAGGTGTATTCCGCATGTAATAGATTTTATCCCGTCAACACAGTGCGCATGTGCCATGAAACACGGTGCCGTGAAACATTTTTGATATCCAGTCAATACTATTTTTGCATTTTACAGCCATTTGTAGGTGTTGACGGGATAAATAGAATAGTAGGTTAGTGCCGTGAATGGGAAAAAATATCTGGCGCGGCACGGAAACGGGATTTATCCCGTCAACACAGTGCCAATGTGCCGTGAAACACGGTGCCGTGAAACATTTTTGATATCCAGTCAATACGACCCAATCACTGCGTATGAATATGTGTTTCAATAATGCTTTAGAACTACTTTGACACAGTAACCTTTGACATTTAGGTGAAGTCTTGTAAACAAAATGATACGCTTGAGAAAAGCGCTGATATTTGAGATTTGGCACTTACTTATGAAATAATGCAAAATGATAATAAAAAAGTACCAGAAAGAAAGAAAACAAAAACAAATTAAAATGCATCTAATTAAGACTAAGAGCATTTGTTTACATTGTTGCTGCATTAACTGACAGCCTTCCAAGTCCCACACTCCATTGTATTTTGCTGTCTTCTGCAAGCAAGAATAAAATTGGAAAAAGCAAAAACATTGATAAATTATAAATTATACTCGAGTTTGGAAAAGTATTGCAAAAAAAAAGATGTCCGATTATTTAGATCCAGGAACATTTGACATTTTCTGGGACATTAGTGGTAGTGGCAGTGCTGAAAATGTTGGTGTTGAAGTAGCAGAGATCAGTGCTGGCGTGTGTGCTGCAATGGGAATTCTGCTATGGCTATGACAAGTGTAAACACGTGTGCAAATGAAACTTTACATACCCAGACTGGCCAGAGGCAGAGTGGTGTCGCACTTCAATCGCTGACAATATCCAGTACTACGAATCAGCAATATGTCCAGTCACTATTTGCCGGAGCCACACTGAACATCCATCAACAACTTCCATGTGTACAAACAGTAACTGTACATGCTGTTAATTGTAAAATATCTGCCCAGTGACAGTGTCTTTGAAACGCAACGAGTAAGTTGCCGCTCCAAAATCTCATGAACACACGTGTTTACACAGCTGTGTAATTATTAAATATACTTTAATATTCATGATTCTCAACATTATTAAAAGTAGAAATACGTGTAAAAATGTTTTTGTGTGAAATATGCCAAACTACCGTGACATTAAGCGATGTTTGCTTCCAAAAGGCACAGACTTATTTTGTGTGTGCGTAGCAACAATAAAAGTTGTGATGTGGTTATCACTCTAGTCGATTCTCCGATTTTGAGGATGTGGCTGGAGTTATCTTTTGCATTTTAAAGCTATTTGTAGGTGTTGATGGGATAAATAGAATAGTAGGTAAGTGCCGTGAATGGGAAAAAATATCTGGCGCGGCACGGAAACGGGATGGGCTCGGCAGAGCCTCGCCCATCCCGTTTCCTAAGCCTTGCCAGATATTTTTTCCCATTCACGGCACTAACCTACTATTCTCTATGTGCTCGGCAGAGCCTCGCCCATCCCGTTTCCTGAGCCTTGCCAGATATTTTTTCCCATTCACGGCACTAACCTACTATTCTCTATAACCAACATTCCCATTGGTCATGAATGGCTAAGTTCGGGCACATAGCAGGATTTCATACGCCAGAAATTTTGTATCAATTTGAAATTTTGAATTTCAAATGCAATATTGAAGAAACATTTTTTAAGAATTTATCGTCGATATAAACTTTTAAAGTCCAATAATCTAGGTTTTAGACTACTGTCTGTTTCACGTTTTGCTGGCAACAAAGTTTTGGCTATTAAACATGGAATTTCACCAATTAAAATGTTTTGGAGTGGGTGAATTTTTTGTTATTGATGAAAAAGTACTTACATTTAAATATAGCCCTGGTAAAATACTTTAGCAGCAGTACTGATTCCCTCGGCCATTGACTGAATGGCAAACAGTTTAATCCCTGATGAAACTGCATAAATATATATCACATCTCCGAATGGGAGCGTTCCACTCGATGTTTCAGCATTCCTCTCAACATATTTGTCACCCAATGTCTCTTTGGATTTTTGGATTTTTATGGCCCCTGTGTTGGAAACCAGGGGCCTGTTTCACTAAACTTTGTACGACTAAAATGTTCGTAAGTGCAAATTTAGGATTGTCTGCAAATTTCAATTGATTGATTTACATTTATTAAGCATAGGCTGCATATGCAGCCTATGCTCAATAAATGTAAATCCAATAATTGTTTACAAGAAAACTTTGTTAATGTGAAATTTACAGAATATCATAATTTTGCACTTACAAACATTTCTCGTACAAAGTTTAGTGAAACGGGCCCCTGAAGTTAATGTGGTCCAAACATAGGCCAAGCACACGTTTCCTGTACTCCTATAAGCCAATTAATCCTTTCACCCCTAGGTAACTGACATGGGTTATTTCATGTTATGTTTGAGACTGTTCCATTATGCCAAAAAGGGGGTCATTTTGTAGAAATAAAAAATATATTCACAAATGGTGTAGATCTTGATAGAATGCTCGTTACGCGCCGGCTTATCATGATCAACACCATTTTTGTCGCGCCTGCTTTGGCAGAAGGTGCGACTATAGTCGTCCGAAATGTCAAAAAGTTTGTACAAGCTTCGTAATCTTGATATAACTTTAATATTACTTGACGGATTGCTTCAATATTTGGACACTTGATACATGTGAGCATTTGGAACACACCTATGCCCCCATTAACATGTGCCTTATTGGGAGCTCTGTATTGTATTTATCCCCCCATCGTTTCAGTCCCACCAGATTGGTCCAGGCCCAGTGTACGAGCGAGTGAAGTTCAACATGGAGGGCCGGAGCCCCCTGATATCGCACTACCTGCACCTGAGGCAGCTTAAAGACTTCCACCAGCCCGGACGGAAGGTCCGCCGTACCGAGATCGTCAAGTTGCCCTCGCCCGGACCCACCTACAAACAGCTCATTCGGAACACGCTGAATATGTCGGAAGCCTTAAACAAGGAGTATCAAAAGTACATGTCAGGATTTGTTGAACCCTTTGTTGGTTTACCCTTACAATATAAGGTTTGATCATGTCCAGCCGTGTGCAAACGTTTGCTGTGGCCCGAGGGAACTGTTTAAACCCCAAGGCCGCATTTCCAACAAAAAACTGATGTAATTTGAGCATTATATTCAGTATTTTCAGTACTTTTATAAAATCGTCCCATTCACGTAGATAATTTTCGGTATGCATATTCCGGGGCCGCGTCATGAACGTCATGAACGTCATGAAGGCACTTCCGCGTAGTGACGTCATGAAGGCACTTCCATTACGCGCGGCCCCGGAATGAGCATTGCCTAAAGCCATGTGCAAACAGCACGCGCTATTTGTTTGCACATATGTGCAAACAACGGAAACCATGTAACAATGCTGAATTAAATTTTGTCGTCTGCTGATTATTTTTTATTTTCCATTTTGGTCATCAAAAACATAGTTTGTCAGCACTTTAGATGGAAATAATTCTAAGGTACTGCCAAATCATGTTTTTATTGAGAAAAATGACAAAAATTCAAAACAACATCAGACTATCTCACTATGTTTCGTATGAAGATATAATTATGCTTCGCACCAAAACATGCATATCTATGCAAGACCTACACTATTTTTGTGGCGCCCGCTTGTGGACAGCGCAGTATAATCGGCACATTGGCCTGCGTCCGGGTTAAAGTTTTTCGGTATACTGTCAACGCCTAAGTGCGTGCGACATGCGGGCCGCAGCCATCTACTTCATTCTAGATCTAGACCTATGATCTACCATTCAATCAGTCATTTATTTAACCAACCAGTCAATCAATAATTTAATCAACCTATCAATTAGTGAACTGTTTAATCAACCAATCAATCAATCAATCATTGAATCAACCTATCAATTAATGAAGAATTTAATCAATCAATCATTTAATCAACCTACCAATTAATTAAACATTTAATCAATCATTTAATAAACTTACCAATTAATGAACCATTTAATCAACCAATCAATTGATCATTTAATCAACCTACCAATCAATCAGTCATTTAACCAATCAATTAATCACTTCACAAACCTACCAATCAATCAGCACTTCAATTAATCATTTAATAAACTAAGCAATCAATTACACAACCAACCAATCAGTCATTTAATAAACCAATCAATTAATCAATCAGTCAATCAATCAATTAGTCAATGAATTTACCAATCATTTAATCAACCAATAATGTAATCAACCTAGAAATCAACCAGTTAATAAACCAATCAACCAAGCATTTAAACAACAAACCAATAAATAAATCATATCAATCGACTAAACAACCAATAAACCAACCAATCAACCAAACAATTACCCAACCAATCAACCAGCCAACTAATCACCCAACCAATCAATCAACCAATTAATCAACCAACCAATTAATCAATCAACCAGTTAATCAACAAATCAACCAACCAATTAATAAACCAACAAACCAATCACTCAACCAACCAACCAACAAATCAATTCCAGGATTTGTGATCAGACGGACCATGAGATAATGGAGCTAGAGCGGAAGCAGCGAGACACCAATCGCGACTTCAACAATCTCACTCGCGAACTCATGTTTACCAAGAACCCCATCGACGTCCGATTACTCAACGATAAAATCCTCGGAATTCGGGTAAGATGTATTCCGTAACCCATTTCATGGTGGAATATTTTCCTTATATTTGCTTAGAAGTAATTGTAGCGACAAGCAGTTGAACTGTCTCATGGTGACAATGTTTTCTATATATTTGGCTGTGACTGGAGAAATGGGATTTATGGATTTTTCGACCAATGTAGATCCAGCATCCGCACAGTCTGATCAGGATCTGCACTGTCTGGCATTCCTTCACTTAACGCCTGCCATAGTTCAAACAAGCAATATAGATTGTTATCAGGCTACTGGAGTGTACTATTTGATCAGGAGCTACACTGGTCACAAATCCCATAAAATAAATGCTTACAATCCCGGATTCAAATAAACAAATATAACTCTCTCAGGATCCAGATACGGAATTAGTAATTGAGTATTGTCACTCCATCATTTCTGAAGCAATTGGGTATTTCAAAATTTTAATTGGGTAAAATAAAATCACACTACTGTTTACACATCAACATTATTGAATAGTTGCTTCGAAATGAAAACATGTCTTGGCATTTCATTAGAATTGTCTCCTTGGAGACAATTCTGATGAAATACCAAGATGTGTTTTCATGGAAAATAAGAAAAATATGCTATATTTGTGGTCTGTTTATTGTTTTCTGCAGCATGATAAAGGTACCACAATTTTTTTTATTGCTTCTTGATACTCACTACTTCTGATTTCAATTGGGTTTTTGGCAATTTTAATTGGGTGTTTAAGCAAATATGCAGCTTATCTGGAGCTCTGCTCTCTTGTAATGTATCTTTTCTGAAGCCATGTTTACCGGTTAATATAGATGTTTTGACTTTGTCTTGTAATATTATGCAAATTATAGTGAAGATTCTGGTGTAAATCAGCCTATGCTAGGTTCTGTAGTTTAATTTTCAGTCGGTGAAACAAACGTTATGCTAATAATTTCTTGTTTTCCTGAATGTCAGTCCGTCAGTAACTACTGTCTGTTCCACGTTTTAATGTGTGTAATAGCCAAAAGTGGAACGTGGAACAGACAGTATATATTATGCTGATCTCTGATTCTTCATTAATATTTCTTCAATTCCTTGCAATTCTGTGAACAAATGATACACCTACATGTTATTTACTGTCAAATGTTTTGTAAAACTATATTGTGTTAACTTGCAGGCCAAACCTATACAGGTAAATGAATAGTAAATGTGTTTTTAATGACCCTGCTGATCCATCATAATTAATCTGACCATTAATACTTGTAGTACTGTCATGTCGGCTAATTCTGCGCATAATATAGGAATGAATGGCCTTTTTGTGGAATTTATCGGGGTATAAACTTGGAAAAGTCGCGGGAATACTGGACGAAGGCTGGAAGGCCTCGTCCAGTATTCCCGCGACTTTTCCAAGTTTATATCCCCCATAAATTCCACAAAAAGGCCATTCATTCCTTATAATTCCAGCATTTAAAATAAATTCATCAAGAAAATGTGTTTATTTTCCGTTGTCTTAAGAATTATTTTAACTGCGCCTCACGGTTACGGAAAGTAGTTTGGCGTGGGAGTTTACTGGGATATAAATTTTGGACAGAGACTTGCTACGAGCCAATCAAATGTTAGGGAATTGTGTAAATATTTTTGTGCTGGAATTATCGGCTAATGCGCAATTCACGTCAAATTTAGCCTTGCGTATGTCATAATAAAATATGTGGATTTTGGAATAAACAAGCTGATTAATTGCTACACTGTGGCACAATTTGATCACATTCCGATAGTTTGGTAAAAGGTTATTCAGAATATAGTAAAAATGTGTAAAATCCTCAGACCCTGCTGATGTAATAGCTATCTTATTTACTAAATTAACTGTTCAACTGAGATTCTAACCTGTCATGATGTCACTGGATAGTTCTGCTTCAAGTTTAATACCAATTTTGATATGCTGATCTAGAATGCTGTTCGCTATTGATCACGCATGTGATGTCATACATCATACAATTTACGCCGCTTACTGACGTCAGAACGTTATGACAGTTTACCTGCACAGACTTCTTTGAATTTCATTGAATATTCAGGGAATTTTGACTGAATATGGGAATGTCAATGACATTTAAATTTGTTTGGAAAGCCTTAGGTGCGCAGAATTAGCCGACACCATTGTACATTGCAGTTACAGTCGAACCTCCCTGAACGGCCACCTCTCTAAAATAACACCCTCTCTATAACAGCCGCTATTTTATATCCCAAATGGATGATTTCCTCTGTATCTAACCCTTAGACTGCTGAGCACGAAAATGCTCGTCTACTTTCGCTTTGCTTTATTTCTGAATAAAAACATGTTTTGATAGCATTTTAGAATAATTTCCATTGGAAAATAGTCAAATAGTCTTTGATGTAGAACTGGTAAATTGCCAAAAATACTATAACAGGGAAATCATTTTCTTTTCCCATGGAAGCCATATTTTCTCGTGTTGTTGTTCAACATTCAACATAACGAAATGAAGCTTTCAACTTTATAAGACATACATGTAAATGTCAGATAAACACTGTGACATGGTAAGATAACCAATTTCTGCATGTGTATGTTCTTTATTAATACTTTATTGATACAGCTTTGACAGTTTTATATCGCCAACATATCAAACACGCCGAGTAACGGATTGCAAAAATCACTCTTCCATGTGTTACATTAAAGAGATGGGGTTAAATTGCTATGGAGGGGGGTAGCAATTTTGTTTCTAGGATACACCTTGTTGGTAATGGTAAATACTGACATGGTGTAAATCACTGGTCACAACACATACATGCAGAAATAAAAAACAAATACATAGAAAAAAAACCATGGGATGTTGCGTTTACCGTAGTATGGACAACATTTGGTCCGTTTAAAGTGCGTGGAATTAAAAGGATTAAGAATCATCTTGTTTTACGTCATTTTGCTGCAATTCATGGATCAGCGACGTTTCCGCTCAATAGCGTGCCGTTATTGACAACGTCATGATTAAGACTTTAGCAAATAAACAATGTCGTGTGACGTCATGTGTGGCTGCTTTAATGTACTGAGATATAAACGCAATACGTTGAATTGGCGTTTCCATTATAAATGTATGGATAGTGTAAATATTTCAAAATATTGATACCCATGCATATGTATAACGCTTAAAGTGTTACCCCACTGTAACAGTCACGGAGCCCCGCAGGGGACGTAGAATTTTTTTTTTTATTAATTCGTTCCCACGAAATAACAATTTGTTCCCTAAATTTAACAGTTTGTTCCCACGAAATAACAATTTGTTCCCACGGGAACAAATTGTTAATTCGTGGGAACAAATTGTTATATCGTTGGAACAAATTGTTAAATTGAGGGAACCAAATTTTAATTTTGTGGGAACGAATTGTTAATTCGAAGGAACGAATTGTCATCTCATGGGAACGAATTGTTAAATTGAGGGAATTTATTTTTATTTTGCGGGAACGAATTAATAAAAACAAATCCATGTCCCCTGCGGGGCGCTCCATAAACAACTAACTGGAGCATCATTGATAGTTCATGTTTGTCAGAAATTATGTTTAACACCAACTTTAATAGAGTAATTCTCGTATCGAGTGAGACAATACGTGCATGACTACATTTACATGTATAGTCAAAGGGATATTTTTACAATTTTTCATTTTTTGTTGAATGAGAAAGACAAACTGTCCGTTCCACGTTTTTCTGCCGACTTTTGGCTATTAAGTACATAAAATATAAAACATATAAGGTCACAATATTCGCCCGTCGAGGTGTAGCCAGTATGCAAGGGGGATAACTCCATGGAAAAATAAATGAGAAAAACTGATGGGTATACCCCTCAGAAACTAAAACTTAAAGAAAATAATTTTTAAAGCAAATTGAACAAGAATGTCGAAGGTCACAATATTGAGGCACGTCGAGGCATGGCCAGTTAACAAGGGGATATAACTCAATGAAAACTTAGTTATGATCTGTCCAGTAGAACTCTAGATATTGTGCGGACAGTAAGAAAATTTATAAAAATGGTCACCAACGGGAGATAATTCATAAAAAATGTTGAAAAACAAGAGGGTTCTTCATCTTGCCGTGGTAGACTTGTATGCCAAATTTGGTTGCGATCCGTCAAGTAGAACTTGAGTTATTGCATGGACAAGGATACAGAGAGCGAAAATTAAAAATGGCCGCCAAGGGGAGATAAGTCATTGGAATTTTTTAAAAAATGAATAGGATTCAGGGAGAGGATTAGCTCCGTTTAACCATTCCATTTAATGTTAATTTTCTCACTCTGTATCCTTGTCCTCACAAGAACTAGTTCTACTTGACAGATCATAGCCAAATTTGGTACACATGATTGTCATGGCAAGAGGAAGAACTCTATTGGTTTTTAGTGAGGTATCTCCCCTTGTTGACTGGCCATGCCTTGATGTGCCTTGATATTGTGACCTTCGACACTCTTTTTCAATGTGCATTAATTCTTTTTAGCTCACCTGAGCTTCGCCGTCGTCGTCCGTGAATATTTTCAAACGTCTTCTCCTCGGTAACCATTGGGCCTATAGTCACCAAACTTCATGGTCATGGTCCTTAGATAGGGGGATTACAAAATTGTTAAAATGACGTCATTACGTAATCCAAGATGGCCGCCGTCTAAAAATAGCACAAATTCTTCAAAAATCTACTTCTCAAGAACCACCAACCGGATTTCGACAAAACTTTGTAGGAATGATCGATGTACAATGCTCTTTCAAAGTTGTTAAAATGGTAACCCTGGGGTCAAAAATGGGCGTGGCCTGTGGGGTCAAATTATATTATTGACCGAATATGGTCATGTCATATATCAAATCGAAGGTATCAACGAGGCAATCACTCTGGTGCATTTTTTGTCGAAATCGGATGGTTATGTCATCCAAGATGGCTGCCGAAATGTCAAAAGGCCGTTCTTTTATTAGAGATTTCAAAATTCTTCTTCACATGAACCGCTTGGCCCATGGTAGCCAAACTTAAAAGTTATGGTCTGGGTGAAACCTTTTCAGATTTGTTAAAATGGAGGTCATCGCTAATCCAAGATGGCCGCCGTCTAAAAATAGCATAAATTCTTATAATCTTATAAAATCTTCTTCTCATTAACCGCCAGCCGGATTTCGACAAAACTTGGTAGGAATGATCGATGTACAATGCTCTTTCAAAGTTGTTAAAATGGTGACCTCAGGGTCAAAAATGGGCATGGCCGTGGGGTAAAATTTTATTTTTGACCGAATATGGTCATGTCTATATCAAATCGAAGGTATCAAAGAGGCGATCGCTTTGGTACATGTTTTGTCGAAATTTGATGGTCATGTCATCCAAGGTGGCCGCCGAAATGTCAAAAGGTCGTTTTTTTATTAGAGATTTCAAAATTCTTCTTCACACGAACCGCTTGGCCCATATGCATGGTGGCCAAACTTCACAGTTATGGTCCATGGGTGAAGCCTTTTCAGATTTGTTACAACGGAGGTCGTCGCTAATTCAAGATGGCCGCCATCTAAAAATAGCGCAAATTCTTAAAAATATTTCTTCTCATGAACCACCAGCCGGATTTCGACGAAACTTGGTAGGAATGATCGATGTAGAATTCTCTTTCAAAGGTGTTAAAATGGTGACCCCGAGGTCAAAAATGGGCATGGCCCGTGGGGTCAAATTTTATTTATGACCGAATATGGTCATGTCATATATCGATGAGGTGATTGCTCTGGTGCAATATTTGTTGGAATCGGATGATAATGTCATCCATGATGGCCGCAGGCTGATGCTGGCCAAACTTCATAGTAAGTTAAGATCCTTGGGTGAAGCATTTCCAGATTTGGTAAAATGAGAGTCATCGCTTAATCCAAGATGACCGCCATCTAAAAATAGCACAATTTTTTTAAAACACATGAACTCAATGTCACATTCTCCTCTGGTGTTCATGGAGTCAGTTGAGCGAATTAGGGCCATCATGGCCCTCTTGTTTAAGTTTTAGTTTCTGAGGGGTATACCGATCAGTGTTACTGATTTCTTTTTCTATAGAGTTATCCCCCCATTGTATACTGGCTACACCGCAGCAGGTGTACATATTGTGACTTTCGGCACTCTTGGTACCTTCATTTCGTTATCATGTTCAATATGCTCTGGTTAAGTAAGACATTAATAGGTGTATTCTGTCTGTTTCACGAAAGCTGCCCAAATTTTATGGCTATATAAACAATGTAAAAACAATATTTTTTTTGATAAGATTAAATTAAAGGAAAATTTAAGAATGTGCCTTCTCTTTATTTCATGAAATTTGGTCCAATATTGATTTTATTACGAAAATACAATTTCACCATGTTAAATTCTATGGATTTAGCATGGGGAATTTTTTTGTTTTTTGACTGCTCCCTCAGCTACTCAACCTCCTTTTCCCCCCATGTTAAATTCCCATAGAGAAATCAATTTTTCGTAATAAAATCAATCAATTCACAAAATAAAAAGAAGGCTCATTCTTAAATTTTGATAAAATTTTATATTATTGAAAAAATTACTTTGTTCGCATTATTTATATGGCTGTAAAATTTGGGCAGGTTTCGTGAAACAGACAGTAGTCAAATTGGTCATCAGACATTGTGTGTGCCTTCCTCAAATAGACATGATCTGTCACTAACCCACTGTGTGTGACCTTGGATGACCTTAACCTACACAGACCTAATCATAATGATCCACTAACTGATTCTATTAATGATGTCAATTTTATTCCTACAGGGGTCTTAGTAACTGGTAATTTACTACACAGTTGATCTATGGTCACTACACATTCTGATATGTGGTCACTGCACAGTCTGATCTATGGTCACTACACATTCTGATATATGGTCACTACACAGTTAATCTATGGTCACTACACATTCTGATATGTGGTCACTGCACATTCTGACCTATGATATATGGTCAATACACATTCTGAGCTATGGTCACTACACATTATGGTATATGGTAACTGCACATCCTGATCTATGGTCACTACACATCCTGATCTATGGTCACTACACATTATGGCCTATGGTCACTACACATTCTGATCTATGGTATATGTTCACTGCACATCCTGATCTATGGTCACTACACATCCTGATATATGGCCACTACACATCCTGCTCTATGGTCACTACACATTCTGGCCTATGGTCACTACACATTCTGATCTATGGTCACTACACACTCTGATCTATGGTCACTACACATTTTGGTATTTAGTCACTACACATCTGGTATTTGGTCAATCTGATCTATGGTCACTACATATTCTGATATATGGTCACTACACAGTCTGATCTATCTATGGCCACTAAACAGTCTGATCTATGGTCACTATATACGCGTCGTGATCTATGGTCACGTCTGTGGCCGTGACTGGAGAGTTTTGCGCCCAGTGTAGATCCAGATCCGCCTATGCATCCAGACACTGATCAATATCTGCACTGTTTAATGAAACACCGGTCATGCTTTAAAAAAGCAATATAGATCGTTGTCAGGCTACAGGAGTGTGTGTGCTATTGATCAGGAGCTACACTGGTCACACAACCCATAAGCCCCATGTCTCCAGTCACAGCAACATTTTACCATATATGACCAGTGATGTTGTCTACACAACTGCCTGTGTTAATCTTGCCCAGATTATCAACAGTTCTGTAGCCTATTTCACCAACATTGCAAAGTATACTTTGAGGGAGAAATTTTCAATTTTAGGATAAATTTATTAATTTTTATTATACTGAATTTATTACATTATCACAGCCAAAATGGCTGTGATAATGTAATAAATTCAGTATAATAATTCTGCACACTTTTAATCATCAACTATATGCAGTCGTTAGTTTCAGGAAAAATAAATGATTACTCCCTCAAAGTATACTTTGCTAGAAAAGCATACTTTGCAATTTTGGTGAAATCGGCTACAGAACATCTACTGGCAATGAAGCAATTTGATTGTCTGACCCTGAGCTGTAGCACAGCTTAGGCTCAGTCAATCAAACTGATTGATTTAAGCATAATATTCAAGTATTTGGAAATAAAGAAATTGACATATTGGTAAGATTAGCGCCAACTGAATTCATAAGAAACGAGGCTATTCCAAGTAATATGAAATCAGTGAGTGAGGTTAATAAATACCAAGGCTCCAGATAAGGAATTAGTAATTGAGTATTTTCACTCCATCATTTCTGAAGCAATTGGGTATTTCAAAGTTTTAATTCGGTAAAATGAAATCACACTACTGTTTACACATCAACAGACAGCAATTATTGAATAGTTTTCTTCTAAGTGAAACATGTCTTGCCATTTCATTAGAATTGTCTCCTTGGAGACAATTCTAATGAAATACCAAGATGTGTTTTCATGGAAAAACAAGAACATATGCTATATTTGTGGTCTGTTTATTGTTTTATGTAGCATGATAAAGATACCACAAATCTTTCATTGATTTTTGATACTCGCTACTTCTGATTTCAATTGGGTTTTTGGCAATTTTAATTGGGTATTTACGCAAATACGCAGCTTATCTGGAGCTCTGAAATACCATATTAAATTGTCACAAATGTTACATTGTATTTATTGCATAAGCAAACACCATAAATAGAAAACTGATCTCCTAGCATGCTTTCTGTAGCAAGCTCATTTGCATATTTATTACACTAGTGTAGGAATGAATGGCCTTTTTGTGGAATTTATCGGGGTATAAACTTGGAAATGCCACTTTCGCAATTGGCGATAAAAATAAACAATTGGCGATAAAAAATGACAATTTTCGGAAAAAAAAAAGAAGTGTTTTTTTTCGAAAATTGTAATTTTTTATCGCCAATTGTTTATTTTTATCCTATTGGTTATTATAGGAATGAATGGCCTTTTTGTGGAATTTATCGGGGTATAAACTTGGAAAAGTCGCGGGAATACTGGACGAAGGCCGGAAGGCCTCGTCCAGTATTCCCGTGACTTTCCAAGTTTATATCCCCGATAAATTCCACAAAAAGGCCATTCATTCCTTATAATTCCAGCATTTGAAATAAATTCATCAAGAAAATGTGTTTATTTTCCGTTTTCTTAAGAATTATTTTAACTGCGCCTCACGGTTACGGAAAGTAGTTCGGCGTGGGAGTTTACTGGGATATAAATTTTGGACAGAGACTTGCTACGGACCAATCAAATGTTAGGGAATTGTGTAAATATTTTTGTGCTGGAATTATTGTATTATGATTTCTATTGCACTGTGTTTATATACTGTGGAAGCATGTGTTATGCAATAAAATAAACAAATAAATGTTTCATTCCAGGACAGAGACAGGGACACGCCTCTGCTGGATGATGAGACAAGATCGAAGTATAAGAAACCATCGGCCAATAATTAAGATGATGATTATGATGAAGATGATGACGATGATGACTTTTGATGGTGATATATCATGGCACCCGGAGCTGATAAAGTTTGGACAAATGTCTGTGTAAACCACTTATCTCTCAGTAGCTGGAATAATTATATTCTTCCATGTTACTTCTTTACCTACGGCATTAGCTTATTACTGCCGATGCTGCGTGATTTTTCACACAAAAATGAAAATATTTTAATTATGCACCAAACTATATGTTGTTACCACTCATTTGAACCGTCTCGCCGAGATGGTTCAACTGAGTGGTCACAACATATACTTTTGAGAAGATGTAAGAAAAATAATGAAAATTATCACACAAAAAATAATAATAATTATGCACGGAACTATATGTTGTTACCACTCATTTTAACCGTCTCACCGAGACAGTTCAAATGAGTGGTCACAACATATTCTTTTGAGAATACGTAAGGAAAATAGTGAAAATTATTTCAATTTGTTTATACCCCATATATGGGTATGGCAGCAGCAACTCTCAGTAGATGGAATACATATATTCTTCCATGTGACTTTTTTCAAAACAATTACATGCTGAGGCTACACAATTTGTCATACAAAAAATAAATAATGCTTTTTTTTTTAGCGAAGGTACCATTATCAGTAGCCTATTTCACCAACATTGCAAAGTATGCTTTTCTAGCAAAGTATACTTTGAGGGAGAAATTTTCAATTTTAGGATAAATTTATTAATTTTTAGCCAGGTTTTTTTTTAAAAAAATCCAGGCTATTGGATTGGCGAAATGGCGGGCGGGCGGGCGGCGTCCACAATCAATGTTAAGTTTTCGTGTTTGAGTCCATTTCTTTGTTACTGTACCACCTAGGACCACCAAACTTTCACAGCTTCATAATCAAGGGGTGCCCACCACATATTACTATCCAACATGTTACTTTTTTTTTACCTTCACCTATTATTTCTACGTAATTGACTTAGCCATTTTCAACGTTAACTTTTTAACGTACATCTGGTTAAATTTTTTGGTTACAACTTTTTCGTTATACTATATCTCTGCAACTGCTTCACCCATTACCTTGAAACTTCACATGGGTGTTTATCATCGTCCATATTTTCATTCTAACCCCCAACCATGCGGCCCCTGTACGCAATGTCAAGGTGAAATTACTTTGAATTTATTTGTTAAAGTTTTTTTGTGTACTATATCTCTACAACTGCTTCACCCATTACCTTGATACTTCACATGGGTGTTTATCATCATTGTCGCACCCGCTTGCGGAAAGCGCGATATCGTCAGCATTTTGGCATACGTCCGTCCGTCCGTACGTCCGTGTGTCCGGTTAAAGTTTTTTTGTTAAAGTTTTTCCATCTACTATATCTATTTTTTTAGTGTCCATGCCTCGCCCCAAGGCGCGACATGCAGGCCACGGCCATCTAGTCTACAAAAAGTGGGTATAATTATGTTATCCAAGTGTCTATGCTTGGAAAAAACCTGGCCTTCGTGGCTTTGCCTCGTTTCTTGTTATTATACTGAATTTATTACATTAGGATAATGTAATACATTTGTAAATTCAGTATAATAATTCTGCCTACTTTTAATCATCAAATAATATGCAGTCGTTAGTTCTATATGTTATAATGCATTTCAGGAAAAATAAATGATTACTCCCTCAAAGTATACCGGTACTTTGCTAGAAAAGTATACTTTGCAATGTTGGTGAAATCGGCTACAGGCTAGTGGAGTGTGCTATTTGGTCAGGTAACAAATCCCACACTGTATTACTATATCCAATGATTTGTGCGTTTGTTTTTTGCATTTTGGTACTAATTTTTGTGCTTCACGTCACGTCAAGGTACAGCATGTGGTATAAATATTACACATTATGCATGTACTCTTTTTCTTGGTACAGCTTCTCTATCTGTAAATACTGGTACACCAGAGCTCCAGATAAGCTGCGTATATGCTTAAATACCCAATTAAAATTACCAAACACCCAATTGAAATCAGAAGTAGCGAGTATTAAAAAGCAATAAAAACATTGTTGTACCTTTATCATGTTGCAGAAAACAATAAACAGACCAAAATTATAGCATATTTTTCTTATTTTCCATGAAAACACATCTTGGTATTTCATTAGAATTGTCTCCAAGGAGACAATTCTAATGAAATGCCAAGATATGTTTTCATTTTGAAGCAAACTATTCAATATTATCCCGTCAACGCAGTGCCTATGTGCCGTGAAACAAGGTGCCGTGAAACATATTTGATATCCTGTCAATACGACCTAATCACAATTCGTACGCGTCATTCGTGTTGGTGACTACTTTCCCCAGTATATTTCTTGAGTTGACTGAATAATCTGATGGAAATGGAACTGTTTACAGTGTGAGGGTTAAATTTGGCAAATAAAAACGATATCGCCAGAAAATAAAATTAAGTGCATGCCATTTTCTGAATGTCAAATCAATTTCCCTTACGATCCTCAATTTCCAATTGCGTTTGCTCTCTACCCATTCCGTGCGTCATTCAGACATGACTGACGTCATACTTATATTTACGTTAATAAGTCTACTACGTCATTTAAAATAAAAATGGCTGCTCCCGGTGATTCCAGTCGGGTAAGGAAATAAACGAAACAAAATGGTGTTTGTGTTGTTGATTTTTATTTTGGACAGATCGCAATTGTTGCAGAATCTGCCCCAAATGGAAATTGATGGGTCTGGTGAATTTTGAGAGTGCTTTTCGTTGAACAGAAGCTGTAATTTCACATTGTCGGTGACAAAATATAAAGTATCAACAGTTGAACAGAACATTTATCTGTTGACCCTGCCTGAAGTACACGTTTTAATGGTTAATTCGGGATGGATGGTTGCCATTCTAAATAGGATTAAATTGTAAAGCTGCCATCTTGTTTTTTTTTTCATTTGCATGAATGCATGATTCACGAACGGTGAAAAGAACAGAAACAAAATCGTTGTAACATTTTAAGATTATTCGTGAAATATTTAGATGTGTAAAGTTCCTAAAGTCTAAAACAAATATTGATCAATTGACTGTCATGACTGTTGATTAGTGGATTTTACAACCATAGTTTATCCAACTATGTTCTGTGCGCCAATGAGTGTTTGATGTAATTCGGTTCTAACTTATCTCGCTTTTGAAGGCTAAATTATTTGATTTAAATGCTGTTTTAGAATGTTGTCAGGATAAATAGAATAGTAGGTTAGTGCCGGGCATGGGAAAAAATATCTGGCTCGGCATGGAAACTGGATAGGCTCGGCAGAGCCTCGCCCATCCAGTTTCCTAAGCCTCGCCAGATATTTTTTCCCATTCACGGTACTAACCTACTATTCTCTATATTTCTGTCTGTTGATGTGTAAACACTAGTGATTTTATTTTACCCAATTAAAATTTTGAAATACCCAATTGCTTCAGAAATGATGGAGTGACAATACTCAATTACTAATTCCTTATCTGGAGCCATGTACACATTACGAGAGAATACGCATATTATACAAAGTATGTCGATGGACATATAGTTTTTGTCATTCTGTCTGTCCGTCAGATTTGCGTTAAAGTTTTCTAGTACCCATTATCTTTTCAACCATAAGTCAGATTGACTTGAAACTTCGTATACTTTGTTATCATCATCAATATTTTCATTCCATAGCTTACCCATGTGGCTTTCATGCCAATGTCAAGGTCAAATGGCTTAGAAAATATTTGTTGGTCGGACAAGGTGTCCGCCGGGGTATCTGTGAGCCTCACTTGCTCTAATTTTGCAATGAATATGACATCTGTGGCTGTGACTGAAGAAATGGGGCTTATGGGTTTTGCGGCCAGTGTAGATCCAGATCAGACTGTGCATCCGGATCTGCATCAGGATCTGCACTGTTCGCAATTCCATCGATGAAACACCTGACATGCTTCTAGCAAGCAATGAATATCATTAGCAGGCTACAAGAGCCTGCTATTTGTCACAAATCCCTTAAGCCCCATTTCTCCATTCACAGCCACATGTTCATCGAGTTGTGTGATGAATATGTATGCCATATTTGTTGCAAACAATTGCATATTCTATTTATTTATACTTTACAAAGCAAATTAGTCAGTTTTACGGAGCCCCGCAGGGGACATGGATTTTTTTTTTTATTAATTCGTTCCCACGAAATAACAATTTGTTCCCTCAATTTAACAATTCGTTACCAAGTGACTTTGGTGCGGTATGGACCTGGCACCAGGTCAGGTTATTCTAATTTCAGGGCTGAATATGTTGTATCTCGATGTAAATATTCCGTTCTGATTTTGGGATTTTCCCCCCAATGCAGCAGGTTAAAACGGGATCGAACCTGTTTGCCCGGCCTTACATGACCTTAGCTGTTGATAGGCCGTTAAACACCAATAAACAAACAAATTAACAATTCGTTCCCTCGAATTAACAATTTGTTCCCACGATATAACAATTTGTTCCCTCGAATTAACAATTTGTTCCCACGATAACAATTTGTTCCCTCAAATTAACAATTAATTCCCACAAAATGACAATTTGTTCCCTCTATTTAACATTTCGTTCCCTCAAATTAACAATTTGTTCCTGTGGGTCTGATTGACCTGGATATGCTGGTTTATCACCATCTAGATTTTTAGTCCATAACCTATAAGCCCCATTTCTCCAGTCACAGCCACATAATACTTCTGCAACCATCGGTCTGATTGACCTGGATATGTTGGTTTATCACCATCTCAATTTTAATTCCATAGCCTACTCGTGTGACCTGCATGCCCAAGGTCTAGGCCAAATATAAATTTGAACATTTGTGGCTGTGACTGGTTAATGGGGCTTATGGGTTTTGCGACCAGTGTAGATCCAGATCAGACTGTGCATCCGCACAGTCTGATCAGGATCAACACTGTTCGCAATTAAATCAACGAATGACCTGCCAAGCAATATAATATTGTTACCAGGCTACATAAGTATCGTATTTGATCAGAAGCTACACGATCACAAATCCTGTATGCCTCATTTCTCCAGTCAAAGCGACATTGGTGTTACAATGTCCTGGCAGTGGAGCTGCCCCTGCCTACTTGCTCTGTATGTATTGCAATTTACAAAATTTGTGTCCCATCTTAGTACAGATTGTGTTATGTGTTGGTACCAAGTGTATCATGTGCTGCCATTCGAAGCAACCCTGTCTGTGATAGATCTGTACAAGCATGAATCCCTTACAACGCATCCTGAAGCCTATTTCACCAACATTGCAAAGTATACTTTGAGGGAGAAATTTTCAGTTTTAGGATAAATTTATTAATTTTTATTATACTGAATTTATTACATTATCACAGCCATTTTGGCTGTGGTAATGTAATACATTCAGTATAATAAGTATGCATACTTTTAATCATCAAATATATGCAGTCGTTAGTTCTATATGAAATAATGCATTTCAGGAAAATAAATGATTACTCCCTCAAAGTATACTTTGCTAGAAAAGTATACTTTGCAATGTTGGTGAAATCGGCTACAGGAATCTGTTGATTGAATAAGGAACACAGATGGAAGACTCGGACCTGTGACATACAAAACAATGCCCATTGAAAAAATACCATTACCCCACCACCTCGATCATCGACAAATCCACTCTTCCACTCGTATTGACGAGTGAATTTAAATCTGGACGAGCGGTATTTTGAAGAGACAGTGCGGCATAAACATTAAACCATATATGAATGTATGAACTGAAATCCAATCTGGATGAGTGGAACATTAAGTATTTGTTGAGGCCTGCAATTGGTGTAGTACTGTATGCTACATTATCTATAGACAACGTAGCATACACTATGACACCAGGCGGCTGGAACGTAGTGTACGTTACGATACCAGTAGCCTATTTCATCAACATTGCAAAGTATACTTTAGTAGCAAAGTATACTTTGAGGGAGAAATTTTCATTTTTTTTTTAAATTTATTAATTTTTATTATACGGAATTTATTACATTATCACAGCCATTTAATGGCTGTGATAATGTAATAAATTCAGTATAATAATTCTGCATACTTTTAATCATGAAATATATGCATTTGTTAGTTGTATATGAAATAATGCATTTCAGGAAAAATAAATGATTACTCCCTCAAAGTATACTTTGCTAGTAAAGTATACTTTGCAATGTTGATGAAATAGGCCCCAGGCAGGTGGAGTAAAGGAGTAATGGGATATTTTCCTTGGCCATTTTTTTTATGTCCGAATCGTCCACCTGAGATAAGGAAGTGTGTGAAGACATAGTTTCAGCATGTGGTATGTAACGGCATTGTATATTTATCTAATGCAAATACTTTAATAAATACATGTACATGTGTATTTATTAAAAATAATTGTGTCACTTCTTGTAGTGTGAACACATATGTGGCTGTGACTGGAGAAACAGGGCTTATGGGTTTTGCGACCAGTGTAAATCCAGATCAGCCTGATCATCCGCGCAGTCTGTAGTCTATTTCACAAACATTGCAAAGTATACTTTTCTAGCAAAGTATACTTTGAGACAGTAATCGTTTATTTTTCCCGAAATGCATTATGTTATAAAGAACTATAGTAACTGCATATATTTGATGATTAAAAGTATGCAGAATTATTATACTTTGAGAGAGAAATTTTCAATTTTTAGGATAAATTTATTATATTTTATTATACTGAATTTATTACATTATCACAGCCAAATTGGCTGTGATAATGTAATAAACTCGGTATAATAAAATATAATAAATTTATCCTAAAATTGAAAATTTCTCTCTCAAAGTATACTTTGCTAGATAAGTATACTTTGCAATGATTGTGAAATAGGCTACTGATCAGGATCTGCGCTGGTCGCCATTCCATGAATGAAACGTCGTCATGTTTCTGACAAGTCTATTATATATGCTTTTGATCGGGATCTACAGTGGTCACAAATCCCATAAGCCCCATATCTCTAGTCACCAGCCACATATGTCGTTTTTGTGAAGAATCGATTTCCGTGTCATATCGTTGGTCGTGGAAACCTTTCTTTACCTACATTCAAACTACATTTTTAGCAACTGTGTATGTAATTTTTTTTTATCTGTTACACCCTATGATCAAGTGACATAAAACCATAATAATTATATTACTTTAATCAATTTGTCTACTTTATATAACTGACAGGTCCGGTTATTCCAATTTCAAGGCTCAATGTATATTTTTTCTGTAAATATTCAGTTTTGATTTTGGGATTTTCCCCACATCCGTAAAGAAGAAATATGTATTTGGCCAAATAGGTCGACTATAGTCTGTTTCGCGAAAGCTGCCCAAATTTTACAGGCTATATAGACAATGCAAAAACAATATTTTTTTCGATAATATTAAATTAAAGGAAAATTTAAGAATGAGCCTTCTTTTTATTTCGTGAAATTCGGTCAAATATTGATTTTATTACGAAAAATTGATTTGTCTATGGGAATTTAACATGGGGGAAAAAGTGGTAAGGAAGTGTGGGAGGAGTCAAAAAACGAAAAAATTTGGAAATTGGCTCCGAAACCTGGCTAGATAGCTTGGATATGATCTAACTAAGAGAACAAAAGTTAAATTTTAAAAATCGGTCCAGTATTTCTAAAATTCAAAAAAATTTCCCCATGTTAAATCCCCATAGACATCTTCACTCCGTGAAGATGTCTATGGGGATTTAACATGGGGAAATTGTTTTTTCGCAATAAAATCAATATTTGACCAAATTTCACGAAATAAAAAGAAGGCTCATTCTTCATTTTTCCTTTAATTTAATATTATCAAAAGAAATCTTGTTTTTGAATTGTTTATATAGCCGTAAAATTTGGGCAGCTTTCGTGAAACAGACAGTAAGCATATTGCAAAAAACACATGATGAGCTGTAAAAGATGTAGAGGGTGAGGTTTTTACAACGAAATAATAGATATTGACTCCAATATAAGGCTATATAGCTAGCTTGGGAATAAGAAAAACACTTTTTTATATCGATCCACAAATCATAAAATTTGTACATGTATGTAAACATATATTGCTTGCCACGATCACTGCCCATGTTAAAATCTCAAATAAAAATATCATTTGCAATAAAATGAATTTTTGACCAATAATTTGAAATTCTAATTTCAGGGTGACTTTGTCTCACACACGTTTGTGGACAGTGAGCCACCTTGGTAAATATTCCGGTGTCATCGTCGTCTTCGTCAAAAATTTTGGGCGTGGGTGGCAGGTGGGAGCATGTGATGGGTAATTTAACGATCAGGGTTCATCCTTACCGGAATCCCGACTGGAGACCTGGTTTGGCCCTCACATACGTCTTTGGCATTTTGTATGTAACAATTGAATCTGGTTATACCCCTTATGTGAGTATTATGATATTCGTAATCCTATTTTAGGGGAAGGGGCCAAGTGACTTGGTGTGGTATGGACCTGGCATCAAGTTGGGTTATTCTATTTCAGGGCTGAATATATTTGTTCTTGATGTAAATATTCAGTTCTGATTTTGGGATTTTCCCCCCAATGCAGCAGGTTAAAATGGGATCGAACCTGTTTGCCTGGCCTTACTTGACCTTAGCTGTTGATAGGCCGTTAAACACTAATAAACAAACAAATAAACAAACAACAATTTTGGGCATACATGTACATCAAAATGTGTTGGTCGAATCTTTACCAAACTTGACAATGCCTTCCTCACATTGGCGGCTAACCATCACGTGTCATTCGGGTGACCCTGACCTTCGTGGGTGAGAAACTCGCTATTGATCGCCTGTTATTATTTAGCTACTTTTGGCATGTAATGTGTGTATTGGCCAAAATTAGGTCAGCAGGAAAATGTTGAACCGACAAGATAATTTAACCCTCACTACGCGGAAGACGAAAAGTTTTGCCTTAATTCTTAACAAAAAAAAGACCTGTTTTGACAGCACATGAGAATCGTATCCAGTGGAGACGATTCTCATGCGCTGCCAAAACAGGTTTTTATCGAGAAATATTGAAAATAAAACACTTCCAGCAGACAACAAAATTTAATTTGGCGCAGTAATGGTTAAAGGCCCTGTGTCTCAGATGTCGCGAATTTTACCTATAATACTTATAATACTGAACAATAACGTGTTTAATAAGCATGGTTTTCAAGCGATGGTTACAAAATTATTTTATTTAAATTAATTATACTAGTGTCTACTATGGGAATTTTTTTCTAAATGTGGTATTGTAATATCATTTCACAATCGAAAAAAGAAAAATGCCAAATTATGCCAAGCCAAATTATCTCCCCTGCTTGTCACAGTTTCTGATAGCATGCATTTGAATATGACACATGATTGTTGGGGAATTTGATCAAATGAAATGGTACAATTGGTTGAGTTAGATCATTTGCTGTGCATGAAACGAAAAAACATATATTGAATATCTGAGACATCATCTGAGACACCGTGCCTTTAAAGGTGCATACCCACTCAGTAGTCACAAACTGTTCTTTATAGGAATTAAATAAGTGTATAATTGTGTCACTATTCCACCAGTTCCAAAGATTACAAGTGCCCGCTATACATATATAATCATTTAGTAACGTTTATTTTACTGATAGTGACGCGCAGTGGTATCAGTCTATTTTCATATGCATATGAGGCATGATATTTTTTAATTATTTATACTAATTAAATGTGTCGCCTGAATTTCTTTTTTCTACAGATTATAAAGTATGATCATTGCACATCAAAAAATAAATACAGAAAATAAATAGTAGTGTCCGTTAACATTTTAAGGAAACACGGTTATCGCCCCTGATATCAGTGTGGAAATTTATGTCTGATATAAAATGTATAATAATGCCAATCAATAGGTGGGGTAATGGTGAATGAATGTTTATTTTGCCTGAAAATGTCTCTGATCTAAAGAACATTTTGTGTCTACTGAGTGGGCATATACCTTTAAGCATCTTTCCGTGATTAAATGGGGAACTGCACTGATCATAAATTGGCAAGCTGGCACTATACGCTGATAGCCAACATTGTAACTTAAATGTGGCTGGGCCTGGATAAATGGAACTTGGGCATTTGCGACTAGTGTAGTCCCAGATCAGCCTGCGCATCCGTGCAGTCTTGCAGGGTCTACACTGTTTGCAATTCAGTCGGTGGTCAAATACCTGTCGTGCTCAAACATTCTAGATTATTATCAAACTACAGGGAGTAATACCGGTACTCGAGGATCTGGGGCCCGTTTCACTAAACTTTGTACGACTAAAATGTTTGTAAGTGCAAAATTATGATAGTCTGTAAATTTCACATTAACAACGTTTTCTTATAAACAATTATTGTATTTACATTTATTGAGCATAGGCTGCAAATGCAGCCTATGCTCAATAAATGTAAATCCATCAATTGAGATTTCCAGACGATCCTAAATTTGCACTTACGAAATTAGTCGTATAAAGTTTAGTGAAATGGGCCCCTGGACCACAGAGGGGTGCGGGTACAAATTGTGTAAGCCCGATTTCTCCAGTCATAGTCCCATATGTATACCAGTAGCTCTTTGGCTAGACAGAAATCCCAGTGGTGTGAGATTGCACCAGATAGAGCTGGCCATAGCAAATCCTCTGCTGTCCACCATGACAAAAGGGGGCGTAATTAGTTGTTGACCAGTCTTCTGTCTGTTTCACTTTTGACTATTAAACATAGTAAATATTTAAATGCAACTACTTTTTCATCAATAACAAAAAAGTCACCCTCTCCAATTTTATTGTGAAAAAACAATTTTCGTATGGGAATTTAACATGGGGGATACAAGGGCTGGAGACCGAAATAATTTGGAAAATGACTCTGAAACCTGGCTAGATAGCTTGGAAATGATGTAACAAAGAAATCAGAAGTTAGATTTTGAAAATCCAAAAGTAGTTTAAAAAATCTATTTTTAACCACCAAGATTTTGAAAATCGGTAAACAAATTCCAATTTTTTTTTAAAACATCTATTTTTAACCACCATGTTAAATTCCAATTTCCAGGAAAATAGTTTTTTTCGCAATAAACTCGATGTTTGATGGAATTTCATCAAATAATTTATTTTCAGTTTTTAGCCAGGTTAACCCAGGCTATTGGATTGGCAGAAGCCCGGCGGGCGGGCGGGCGGGCCATCGTCGGGCGGTGGGCGTCCACAATCAATGTTAAGTTTGAGTCCATTTCTTTGAACAAACTTTCACAGCTTCATAACCAAGGGGTGCCCACCACATATCACTATCCATCATGTTACCTTTTTTTGAACTTGACCCATTTTTTCCGCGCAGTCGACTTAGTCATTTTCAATGTTAACTTTTCGCGTTTACAATGTTAAGTTTTCGTGTTTAGGTCCATTTCTTTGGTACTGTACCACCTAGGACCACCAAACTTTCACAGCTTCATAACCAAGGGGTGCCCACCACATACAACTATCCAACATGTGACCATTTTTTTACCTTGATCTATTATTTCTACGTCATTGACTTAGCCATTTTCAACGTTAACTTTTCAACGTACGTCTGGTTAAAGTTTTTTGGTTAAAGTTTTTCGTTATACTATATCTCTGCAACTGCTTCGCCCATTACATTGAAACTTCACATGGGTGTTTATCATCATCCATATTTTCATTCTACCCCCCCCCCCCCAACCGTGCGGCCCCTGTGCCCAATGTCAAGGTGAAATTACTTTGATTTTTTTTCTTAAATTTTTTTCGTGTACTATATCTCTGCAACTGCTTCACCCATTACCTTGATACTTCACATGGGTGTTTATCATCATTGTCGCGCCCACTTGCGGAAAGCGCCATATAGTCGGCATTTTGGCATACGTCCGTGCGTCAGTACGTCCGTGTGTCCGGTTAAAGTTGTTTGGTTAAAGTTTTTCCATCTACTATATCTCTTTTGTTTAGTGTCCATGCCTCGCCCCAAGGCGCGACATGCAGGCCACGGCCATCTAGTCTACAAAAAGTGGGTATAATTATGTTATACAAGTGTCTATGCTTGGGAAAAACCTGTCCTTCGTGGCTTTGCCTCGTTTCTTGTTGTTTTTTATGAAAAAGTACTTACATTTAAATATTTTTTAGATTTAATTGTTGGCAGAAACATATGGAATAAACAGTAGTCTGTGTTATAGTGAAACCTTTCCAAACTGGACAAGCAATCGTTTTAGACTTCGTTTTCGTTGTTTTTAATTAGATATTGATGTTTTCGTTGGTTTAAATGCGACATGTTTGAACCAACGAAAACATCCTATACGATGTCAAAACGATGTGTAAATGATAGACAATAGGTGGGAGCATGTAATGGGTAATTTAACGATCAGGGTTCAGCCATACAGGATTTCCGAATACACCCTCGCATACACCTTTGGCATTTTGTATGTGACAGTTGAATCTGATTATGCCCCTTATGTGAGTATTACTATTTGAGGGGAAGGGGTCAAGTGACTTTGCTGTGGTACGGACCTGGCACCAGGTCAGGTTATTCTAATTTCAGGGCTGAAGATATTTTTTCTCGATGTAAATATTCCTTTCTGATTTTGGGATTTCCTCCCCAATGCAGCAGGTTAAAACGGAATCGAACCCGTTTGCCCGGCCTTACATGCCTTACATTAGCTGTTGATTGGCCGTTACACACCAATAAACAATGCGAGTAACAGAAGTGAACTAAATAATATGAAATGCTTTATATCAAATAGTGTTATATTCTGATCTATAATGCATACTTGATGTGCGCAAAGATCCATTGGTGATCTTCAAACTATATAATACATGGTACGCTACAGGCATTGCACTATTACATACTTATAGTTGCTGTCATTGCCTTAGTGTGTATATGCGAAAGTGTCTACAACGAAATGTATAGGATCTGAACCGTGTATGCGAATATTTTCAGTTTAATTTGTCAAAATCGCCCTTTGGCTGATCAATGGAATAGACCAAAATGCATAATACAGTGTTCACCCAGTTATTTATACGGGTGAAACAACAGCTAAGAAAATGCACCTAACGACGGATGCGGCCTGCATATACCCAGATCAACCTGCGCAGTGATGCAGTTTGATTAGGGCATATACAGTTCCACAGTCATAGAAGGTGCATTACTGGCGCTAACAAAATAAAAAGATTATCCCATTTTGTTACCTTGTACGAGGAATGACCAACACTATCTCAGAAAGTGTCGTATCTAAAGTTACGTGCCTTGCGATTTACGCGACCTGCATACTCCCTGATCAGCCTGAGCATCCGCGCAGTCTGATCTGGGCCTATGCAGTTCGCCATACCGCCATGTCTTGTCCACCTGATATTTAAGCATAGAGGGGAACTATAACAAGCACCGTGAGTATGCCGACGAACATGAGGATAATATAGACAATAAACGCCGTAGTGTCGATCACATCAGCCACAAAAAACCATTGGTACTTCATGTTCAGGTTAGAAACCTCCGACGCGGTTTTAGCCAATGTTCGATGCTGTGGCTGTGTCTCTTCATCATTTTCATCATTCATAAAACTCCCTGTGCTGATTGCGCGCCTATATGATGCACGTTTCGGAGGTTGTGTCCAGCTGTCCAGTTGGTTATTGTCTACAGTATCTTGATGATTTAGTTGCTTACTCGCTGTAAATATGTCACCAACGTTATGCTCATCGCCAGGGGAAAATGACATGTTGACATTCGATGCGACTGGTTTCGTGTGTTCATGACCAAATGTACATGCTCTATTGATCTCTCCAAGAAGTCTATCCGTACACGATACATCATCAACAAACCGATCTCCCATACTGGCGCCGGAAAATGACGACTCGGCGGTCATGTTCCTCTGCAAACATTCCGACGTTTTACAACTTGCCGGTGAAAGGTCACATAATTGCATATACTGGGCAGTAGTCTCACCCGGCGTGTCTACACTTGGACCATGTCCTATTGCATTATGAAGGGCATCCTCTGTGTCGGCTATAATCGTAGATTTGACATCCGTGACGACGTCCACCGCCATTCGCTTCCAGTCGGTGATGCTGGTGCAGGTGAGGCGACTGAGGTATTTCTCACAGACGTACAGCAGGAAGGCGGACACCCGCGGCACTCGTTCGTACTGACCGCGCCGTTTGATATTCATCACCAGCGTCGCCATGATCAGCGACACACAGTTCAGGGACATCACCAGCAGTAGGAACACTCCTGAAAGTTTAGGAGGCTGTCAGAAATCATGCACTGGTCTATAAATTAAATAAGCCTAAATGTATCCGGTGTCTAGACTATCAGGTGTCGACACGAATACGGCCCATTACACCATAGCCTGAAAACTTAGGAGGCTGTCAAAAATCAGACAGGCCGGATAAACGTCAATGGCAGTATTGTGTCTTTTCATATCGTGTTTATCAGGCAAGGCTAGGAAACGGGTAGGAATTCCGAGGTTTGCTGAGGAATTTCTACCTTTTCCGAGCTGAGCCTGATAAACTTCATAACAAAAAGACGCTAGCTAAGATCATATTAAGGTGATGGTGACATATAAAATAGTTTTCGTTGAAAAGGATGCATACTTCATCATCAAATGATGATCATGGGTAAATTAAGATAAATTAAGCTAAGTGGTCACTATGGGGCGCCGTTTTGAACTTTAATACCATTTCTTGATATCATCTATTCAAATGGGTGATATCAAATATTGAGTGTAATATCACCAATTCAAGATATATTTAACTTAATTTGAAAAGGTACTATCACTCATTTGAATTAGTGATATCACCATTTCGTGTTGAATCAGTGATCATCACCCATTGGAATGAGTGATATTACCAATTAAACATGGGTGATATCACTCTTTGGAATGAGTCATATCACCAATTAAGCAGCATACATGTCTAGATGTAGCCCATTAAAAACAAATCAAATGTTTGATATCACCCAAACAAATGGGTAATACCACTGATTTGTGTCAAATCGGTAATATCACCCATTCGGAATGGTGATATCACTCATTCGAATAGACGATATCACACATTCAGATAAAAATATGTGATAATTGGATCACCAATTCGAATGGGTGATATCAATCACGCAGTCGAATAGGTGATATCACCCTTTCAGATTCAAATAGGTGATATCGCCTATTTGATTGCCTGGGTGATATTACCTATTTCAATTGGTGATATCACAAAATGATGTTTGTCCCTGGAGCGGATCCAGGATTTCAGGTTCGGGGGGGGGGACTTCTTAATTGAAATAGTTTACTATGATTTCGAACTAGCACCGCTTGCCCTCCGGAATATTGTTTTTATATCTACATCCCATTTTGCTGCGTTCTGGAGCAAAGAAATCCGGGTTTCCCCTACCTGAATCCGCCCTTAAGTCCAAAACGTGACCACATAGCTCTCACCTATAAGCGGCGTGGAGTTGGTATCCGGCACATTCTCGGCAATCAATAGCTGCAGCACGTAGAGCGTCAGGAAGACGGTGAGTCCTATCGCCACCTTCCAACCACACTCGCACGGCAGCAGGAACGTCGCTAATGTCAGGATGCACAGGTTGATTGTCGGCGCTATCACGATGTAATCGTAGTAGATCGTCTTCCGACGCAGATATATCCTCATGCGAACCATTGGATGATGGCCGCTGCCAGGGCAACACCTTTCGTCCACAACGACACGTTCCATGCTCGTGTGGTCGATATCAAACTCGTTGTTTACGACGTATTGTGAGAGATCGGGAGTCGACGACGCAATATCGATGTCGATCTGAGAAATATCGTGTATCCACGACCCAAATATGATCTCGCACGACTGTTTGTCGTACGGGAAGTACGTGGCGTCTATGGGGCACGTGCTCTCTATGAGGATTGGTATGGTCCACTGCACGCGCCCTTCGTGGGTAACGACCACGTAACTTCCGCTTACGTTAATGTAGCCGTCCAATGCCGAACCAGCACTGAAAACCAAGGTGACCAGCGATGTATCTCAGGATGTTGTGAAGGTCAGTGTATCTCAACGATGAATCCATCCGTACATGTATGACTTAGTAAGTGAACATGTACATATAATTAGGGAGAGCAAACGATACGGTCCCTCTGTAGCCGATTTCACCAACATTGCAAAGTATACTTTGAGGGAGTAATCATTTATTTTTCCCGAAATGCATTATTTCATATAGAACTAATGACTGCATATATTTGATGATTAAAAGTATGCAGACTTATTATACTGAATTTATTACATTATCACAGCCATTTTGGCTGTGATAATGTAATAAATTCAGCATAATAAAAATTAATAAATTTATCCTTAAATTGAAAAATTCTCCCTCAAAGTATACTTTACTAGATAAGTATACTTTGCAATGTTTGTGAAATAGGCTACAGTGTTGACAGCTTGTATTGCTGTTTCAGTGCATATTGGACATACACAATTAATTAATCGTTTCACTAAAGACGTTTCACTAAATACCATTTATTGCCTATGCTCAATAAATGTAAATCCAATAATTGTTTACAAGAAAACATACATGATATAAGGTGCATTATATATACAGATATAGAGAGAATCGTACGTTACTGGGGCACGTTTCACTAAACTTCGTACGACTAAAATGTTCGTAAGCGCAAAATTATGATAGTCTGTAATTTTCACATTAACAATGTGTTCTTGTAAACGATTATTGGATTTACATATGCAGCCTATGCTCAATATATGTAAATTCATCAATTTAAATTTTCAGGCGATCCTAAATTTGCACTTACGAACATTTTAAACGAAGTTTAGTGAAACGGGCCCCTGGTCCATGAGACGGTTAGCCCCCTTGACCCGTGACCCTTTTACTTTCACATATATAATAGCAGGGTAGTGTCTTTGGTATCAAGTTAGTTTTCAATTCGCTGTAACTATGGTAACCGGGGTATTCCTATCAATTCAATGTCTGATACGACACTATATTATCACTCAGTACGTATTCGGCCAATGCAAAGTTCTTTACCCGATACAACTCTTGCTCATACCAATGCTTGAATATGTCACGCATATAAACACATTCCAAGATGACCGCCATATCCAATACAATAGCACACATTCGCCATTTATCCCGTCAACACAGTGCGTATGTGCCATGAAACACGGTGCCGTGAAACATTTTTGATATCCTGTCAATACGACCTAATCACGGCGTATGAATATGTGCGGTTGATGGGGTTATTTTTATTTTGCATTTTAAAGCCATTTGTAGGTTTTGACGGGATAAATAGAATAGTAGGTTAGTGCCGTGAATGGGAAAAAATATCTGGCGCGGCACGGAAACGGGATGTGCTCGACAGAGTCTCGCCCATCCCGTTTCCTGAGCCTTGCCAGATATTTTTCCCATTCACGGCACTAGCCTACTATTCTCTATCTATTTTACTTATTTCTGAACCAAAGTATATGTTGTGACCACTCATTTGAACCGTCTCGGCGAGACGGTTCAAATGGTGGTCACTACATATACTTCTGATGAGAAATAAAGAAACTATTGAGCCTTGCCAGATATTTTCGCCATTTCCTATACTTACACGTTAAATATATAGATGTCTGGCACCCATAGACGGGTGGCGGGGAACATCAAGCGCTCGAGGTTGTTGAACTCCGAAGGACGCCAGTTTATGTTCTCATCATTCCATTTCTAAAAATTAATATGACCATTTCAACAATGAAAGTTTGCAGGGGGCCGTTTCACTAAACTTCATACGACTAAAATGTCCGTAAGTGCAACTTTAGGATCGTCTGGAAATTGATGGATTTACATTTATTGAGCATAGGCTGCATATGCAGCCTATGCTCAATAAATGTAAATCCAATAATTCTTCACAAGAAAACAATGTTAAATAAATGTAAAATATACAGACGTTCATAATTTTGCACTTACCAACATTTTAGTCGTACGAAGTTTAGTGAAACGGCCCCAGATGAGACGGCTCATTACGATCTATGACATTTGTGGATTTGATTCTACTTTTTTGTTTACCAAATAACGAAATAACCATGTTTTGTCTGATTAATGGAATAGTCTGAAAAATAAGACATGTCGATGCAAATTACAGGTTGTCAGCCAATGAATTACCCGGTGTCGTCATGTTCTATTTATTGCACACCATTGAAATTATTGTTCTTCAGCAACGATATTAAAGTGGCCGTTGAAAGCAGGGCTCCAGATAATGCTCCAGATAAGGAATTAGTACATCAACATACCGCATTTATTGAATAGTTTGCTTCGAAATGAAAACATGTCTTGGCATTTCATTAGAATTGTCTACTTGGAGACAATTCTAATGCAATACCAATATGTGTTTTCATGGAAAATAGGAAAAAATATGTTTTCTGCAACATGATAAAGGTACCACAACATTTGTATTGCTTTTTGATACTCGCTACTTCTGATTTCAATTGGGGTTTTGGCAATTTTAATTGGATATTTAAGCAAATACGCAGCTTATCTGGAGCGCTGGAAACAATTCACATAGTCGCTATATACATACCTCCGAGATCCACAAATAGGCGGACAGGACCTGGCGCTTTTCATCCTGAAAAGAAAACCTTGATACATTTTACAAATCTTTGGGACAATTATGTTAGCCGTTTCAACACCAAGTAACTTAATGGGCTGTTCCATGCCACTGTTTCATGCTATTTCATTGATCCATTCAAATTTTCAGGCTATTCCATTCTTCAGAAAGGGTAATATTTTTCAAATTTGATAACTATTAACAAACAGTGGAGATCCTGATGAGACGGCTCGTTACGAGCCGGCTCATCTGGATCTGCACTGTTTGCAAACATTGTCTCTATAGAGGTCTGTGGTGTTGAAAGGGTTAACCTCTAATGACCCACTGTAATTGTCCCAAAGTAATGTTCGGGCTGAAAATAATAGATGTTCGTGTACCTTGCATTACATAATAACGTGGTACATGTATACATGATATCGTTAGGCATAGTATTGTCTTCCGAATTATTGTTGACCAGGGTCTGTACTAATTGAACAAAATATCCATCTGGGGCCATATGTCCAAAACCGTTTGGTGATTATTTCGAATTTATCCCGTCAACACAGTGGATATGTGCGGTGAAACACGGTGTCGTGAAACATTTTTGATACCTTGTCAATACGACTTAATCACTGCGCATGAATATGTGCGGTGGCTGTGATTATTGTTTTGCCTTTTAAAGCCATTTGTAGGTTGTTGACGGGATCAATAGAACAGTAGGTTAGTGCCGTGAATGGGAACAAATATCTGGCGTGGCGCGGAAACGGGATGTGCTCGGCAGAGCCTCGCCCATCCCGTTTCCTAAGCCTTGCCAGATATTTTGTTCGCATTCACGGCACTAACCTACTATTCTCTATCTATTTTCCTTATTTCTGAACCAAAGTATATGTTGTGACCACTCATTTGAACCGTCTCGGCGAGACGGTTCAAATGAGTGGTCACAACATATACTTCTGATGAGAAATAAAGAAATTCTTGAGCCTTGCCGGATATTTTTTCGCATTCACTGCACTAACCTACTATTCTCTATAACTGCACACACATGTTCATCATTAGCAGCACGTGTAAGACACAAGTTCAATGTTAAAGGGGCATGCCAGGATTTTTTGACAAAAATATTATAAAAATTAAAAACGTGTTATCATCATGGCCCTGTGTAAAGTGGTTTAATTTAAGATATATCGATGGTCTAGTAACATAAGGTCGTAACTGCTATGCTAAAGCATAGCAGTTACGACCTTATGTTACTAGACCATCGATATGACGATACTAGGACTGCTGTGTTGTTTCGATTTTTACCCATATAGGTACATACGCATTAAAGGTATATGCCCACCCTGTAGGCATATGTTTTTTTATAGGAATTAAATCAGTGTATAATTGTGTCACTATTCCACCAGTTCTAAAAAGTATGAGTGGCCGCTATACAGGTATAATCATTTGGTAATATTTATTTTACTGATAGTGACGCGCGGTGGTGTCAGGCTATTTTCATATTCAAATGAGGCATGGTATTTTTATTATTTATACTAATTAGTGGTAGTGGTGTGTGAATGTTTATTTTGCCAGAAGATATCTCAGATGATGTCTCTAATATAAAGAACATTTTGTGCCTACTGAGTGAGCATGTACTTTCAAATATGATCGAATCGACTAAGGATTTCACAAAATCGGCTGCTAATGCGAACTTTGTTGCACATTTAAGTTTTTTGCACTACAAACTTCTTAGTCATGCGATGTTTAATGAAACAAGCCCCAGGTTAGGTCACGATCACATTTGGAGGTCAAATATAAAAACATGGACAAAATGTGCTTCACTCGGCATGGCCATATACACGTATACAAAACTATTTGATGGACTCTCTAACACAATACGCCTTGTTTCCCCGTGTCACAAGTAAAGTTCACTGTGCGTTGGCAAACATAATACGCTATGTTCCCCCGTGCCACAAGTAAATCATATTATGCGTTGGCGTTTCGGACAATCTCAATGCGCCGCTCGCGTGTATATTGCCTTGTTAGCCCTGCCTGGTTAGATGTTTAGCTGGCTAATGACGTCTTGAGAGAGGCAAACACGTTCTAATTGGATACCTCCGCACATAATCCGTCACGGAGACTGTCTTGCAATATGTACACCAATATCCGTCAGCGTAAACCAGAGTTTTCTGACTGTCTCGCAGGGCGAAATCGCCCTGCGGGACAGTCAGATAATTCAGGTCGGGAGGGGGGGGGGGGGTGGGATAAATTACAACACAACTGCACATACACTGTGTCACGGATAGCCGTGAATAAAAACGTTTATATTAAATGTCATTGATAGTTTATATGCAAAACTGTATATTGTTGACTTAGAGTTGGTTTAAGCAGTGTATTATTTCAGGAGAATTTCATGAGAGTTCATTTGATGAATGTAACCAAATGAAAAGAGAAGCACCAAGTTACAGTTTGACAACCATAAAATCCGGGAGACGTTTTATATATGAAACAGATGTTTACATGTAAACTGCATGCATGTGGTATTTACCGCTTCGCAAATTTAGTATTAATAGTTTTTAGATTCAAATAGTAACTAACTCCAAGAGAGTGTGTTGGTTTAATGCTGAACTAATTTGTTTCAACAGGCGGTAAACTGATTTGCACCAGAGGCAGGTTGATGTAATGTATGGAAAGCCAAATGCACAATAATTCCTTAAGCCACTGTTTGGAGCTTAAACCCTAGTTTATGCTCCTCAAACCCAAGTTTGGGATTAAACTGCCATTTGAGATACCAAAGAGTATTTTTTTTTAAACCCTGGTTTGGGCAATTATTGTGCACTAGGCGGCTCAGACCACCGTTTCGACTCTCAAACTAGGGTTTCTGATAGCTTAAACCACGGTCTGAGCGCAAACCCCAGTTTAGACTACCCAAACCCTAGTTTAGGCTCGCCAAATGCACAATAATTCACTAAACCCCAGTTTCATAGTCTAAACCATGTTACACCAGCATGTGTGTTCTTTCGTCTTCTGAATGTATGGTATGTTGAACCTTATATGTCACAGAAACGAATATATCACACGTGTGATATATTCGTGCGAATGCTTCACACATGGTGAATAATACGTACGAATACATCACACAAATGTGTGACGTTTACGTTTGGCATCACTACCCCTTGCAACAAAAACGAATGTGTCACATGTTACAAAAACTCGAACAAAAATTAATAAAATATTGTCCAGACGATATGTCACATGAACATTCGAATGGGGGATAACAGTGCGATAAAATAAAACAAAATAGAGCAGGCATATTCGCCGGGTTATTTGCAAGTCATGCCACGCATGCAGACAAGGTAAATGTAAATGCTTTGATTTAAACACGGCACTGGCTCGATAACCTTGCATGTCGATACCGACTATTTAAGTCCCCGGCCGATATGACTATCACGAATGTGTCTTGTCTTGCCCAAGGACACGCCGAATCGACCAGTGGTGGGATTCTAACTCGGGGTCTCCCGATCCGGAGTCCGATGCTATGCCCACTGAGATATTCCAGCTGATTTCAGACAGCACTCGTGGCGTATCATGTTATGGCGCATATCGTCTGTCCGTCTGTTAGCGATTTGGTTTGCGCTCAAAATAATATTGACATAGGATACTCAGACTTGGTATGCAGGTCAGTAACGACCAGTGTATGACTTGACTACGATGTGTCAAAAGTCAAAATCGCGGCGACTTTAGACAATAAAACAGTTGCCGCTCTGTAACTCGAGAACGCCATGACCTAGGATGCCCAGTATTGGTTTTCAAGGTCAAGGTCGCGGGGTGACATTGGACAATAAAACGAGTTCGGCTCAATAACTCAAGAACAGTTGGTGCTAGGATGCTCAAACGTTTGATTTTGAGGTCACTATGCACATTGTGGCACCACTGCTTGTCTTTTTGAGAAGGGGGTGGGGTGGGGGGGGGGGGGGTGTGCTTATATGTTTGACAAACAACTCTTGTTAAACGAATATGTTAAAAATAAAACTCTATATCACAGACATGGAGAGGAGATTAAAAAGTAATATATCAAGAGCCCCAAATGGGCCTGCTTCGCTCACCTGAAATTATTATGAAAATAAGACGTTGAAATCTCTAATAAAATAATGACCTTTTGACCTTTCGGCGGTAATCATGGATTACGTAATGATCAGATAAATGCTCCAAAGTGATCGTCTTGTCGATACATTCGATTTGATAATGATATGACCATAAATTATTCGGTCAAATTTGAAATTTCCGATTGTGTGACACATTCATTTATACCAAAATGTGAAAAATACCAATGACCAATAGTAGGGATGGAAAATAGAGAATAGTAGAAAAGTGCCGTGGATGGGAAAAACATATCTGGCAATGCTTAGGAAACGGGATGGGCGAGGCTCTGTCGAGCACATCCCGTTTCCGTGCCGCGCCAGATATGTTTCCCATTCACGATACTAACCTACTATTCTATTTATCCCGTCAACAACTACAAATGGCTTTAAAACGCAAAAAAAATAACCCGAGCCGCATCGTAAAAATCGGAGAATCGACTAGTATGACAACCGAACATATTCATACGCAGTGATTAGGTCGTATTGACATGATATCAAAAATGTTTCATGGCACCGTATCTCACGGCACATACGCACTGTGTTGACGGGATAAAATATGTACAATTCGCATATTGATGCTTATTATCCAAATTATAAAGTAAGTCAGAAATGGTCCAGACTGTCTATTACATGTATATATATACCATCACAATTGTTCTATCCACCATAGTAATAGTAGTCTTGAAACATAAAAATTGAGAACAATGTAAACAGTATAATGCTTATAAAACAGCATTAACAAATGTGATGCAGAACAAATATGAATAAATGATAAACGGTATATATAACAGACAGTCTGATGCACAAGGAAAAGACGCTTGAAATAACTAATAAACTTTATGTAATCATCCGATGTCGACCAAAAATGCTCCAGAGTGATCGCCTTGTCGATACCTTTGAGTTGATATATGACATGACCATAAACGGTAAAGTCTGAAATTTGACCCCTACTTGACCCTCCGGCCCGCCCTTTCTTGACCCAAGGGCCACCATTTGAACAAATCTGAAACAGCGTTAACGATCGATCATTACTACCAAGTGTCATCGAAATCCGTCTGGCGGTTCGTGAGAAGAAGTTTTTTTTAAGAATTTGACATACTTTTTGACTGCGGCCATTATGGATTATGCGATGATCTCCATTTTAAGAAATATGAAAAGTCTTCACCCACGGACCATAACATCGAAGTTTGTCCAAATACCCGCCCGGCGGTTCATGAAAATAAGACGTTTGAAATCTTTATTAAAATAATGACCTTTTGACCTTTCGGCGGTAATCTTGGGTTACGTAATGATCAGATAAATGCTCCAAAGTGATCTTCTTGTCGATACATTCGATTTGATAATGATATGACCATATTCGGTCAAATTTGAAATTTCTGATTGTGTGACACATTCATTTATACCAAAAAGTGAAAAATATTTGGGTGAGATTTTCGGTTTGTGATATATTCGGCCGAATTCGGCCAGTATTCATCGCACGAATACTTCACACGTGTGATATATTCGTTTCTGTGACATATAAGGTTCAACAATGGTATTATCCACAGACCAATGACCATTAGTAGGGATGGAAAATAGAGAATAGTAGAAAAATGCCGTGAATGGGAAAAACATTTATGGCAAGGCTTAGGAAACGGGATGAGCGAGGCTCTGTCGAGCACATCCCGTTTCCGTGCCGCGCCAGATATGTTTCCCATTCACGACACTAACCTACTATTCTATTTATCCCGTCAACAACTACAAATGGCTTTAAAACGCAAAGAAAATAACCCGAGCCGCATCGTCAAAATCGGAGAATCGACTAGTATGACAACCGAACATATTCATACGCAGTGATTAGGTCGTATTGACAGGATATCAAAAATGTTTCACGGCACATACGCACTGTGTTGACGGGATAAAATATGTACAATTCGCATATTGATGCTTAGAAGCAAGATATGGTCAGTAAAATACACCTAGCTCTGAAAATAAAGAATAAAACGTCACTAAAGGCCATTTCTAAACAAGTAAACAGACAGAAAAAATACACCTAGCTCTGAAAACCAAACAAAAACGTCACGAGCTTTGAAAATTAAAATCACTTAACATGCTATTTTTTATTGACGTTTATTGGTTTTCAGAGTTAGGTGTATTTTTCTGACATTTGCTCTCACCAAATCTAATATTTGTTTGAGGGACACTCCGAACTGTAGCTGAATGGGGAAGCTGGCATTCCGCACGGGTCGAGACAGCGGACTGTAGCCCGAGGTTATGTTCTGGTATAGCCGCTTTTCCTGTCCGGTCAGACCGCCTGGAATGACACAACGCATGTACACAGCCACCTGCGTTAATCTTGCCCAGTAGCCTATTTCACCAACATTGCAAAGTATTCTGCTTATCGAGTAATCATTTATTTTTCCCGAAATGCATTATATCATATATAACTAACGACTGCATATATTTGATGATTAAAAGTATGCATACTTATTATACTGAATTTATTACATTATCACAGCCAAAATGGCTGTGATAATGTAATAAATTCAGTATAATAACAATTAATAAATTTATCGTTAAATTGAAAATTTCTCTCTCAAAGTATACTTTGCTAGAAAAGTATACTTTGCAATGTTGGTGAAATATGTTACAGATCATCAACGTTTCTGAACATCTGTTAGAAACACCCCTATATAAGCTCAATAATATGAATGATTGCTGCGCTATTTTAAGTGAGAATTTAGCTCGATAAAACGAATATGACATATGTTCATCGAGTGGTGTGGAATGTCCATATTTCACGAGTGCCGTTAGGAATATGGACATTTCACACCACGAGATGAACATATATGTCATATTCGTTGCAAAAATATGAATATTCTATTTATTATATACCGCTCCATGGAAATTAGCAGCTTTTTAGACTGCATACGGTAATGAATGTGTATTTGCAGCCTATTTGCAGTCCGGCACTGCACGTGCGCGTTATGAATATAGATAGCGGAAGTAGTCGTATTTTCACCGGAAGATGTTTATTTCATCGATGAGAACATATGACTTTTATTTACATCGTATAACTATGTATTTCATGGGTAGGTATATAATAAATAAGTTTCCCAAGACATTCCGCAGTGCTGAAATGTGCATTGTGTGATGAATTTTGTTAACACAACCTTCAGCAATCGACCATTTTTCGAAAACGTTCACAGTTGAGCTGTAAAGTCGAACTATTTGATGCGTTGACATTATAATGCATTTTAATTTGATGCGCGGATATAAGGTTTGATGTGGAGCATTGATGACGTTCAAATTAAACGGAAATAATGTGTGGAAACTGTTCACCATGACGTTTGTTTATGCACGTATATTTTTCTTATTCTGTTTGCTTCAGACAATTCACTTGACAGTACAGTTGTTACGCCTTGACATACGCATTGAATGTATGCAAAGGTGCAATCAGACAATAAATTATATTTATATTAACTGTTAAACGTTATTTACTTTCATAGAATTGATCGTATTTTTATAGTAACTGTGTTAATATTTCTACGTCTTCACGACGGTGACTGCTTACTGCGATGCTGGCATCCCTCATTCGGCCATTTCATATTCTGACATGGGCCATTCTGCGTGCTTGCATGCGTCATTCGGCGGAATTCATATAGTCATATACGCATCCCAGCAAGCAGTAAGCAGAATGACACATGGCAGAATATGGCATGTAACAATGTGAAATAGCCAATCGAGGTATGCAATATGCAATGTAATAATGCAAGATGGAGTTGTCATTAAGCAGTATTGTATAGCCAATATGCAGGATGACATGTAACAATGTCAATTAGCCAATCGAGGTATGCAATGTGAAATGTAATAACGCACGATGGAGTTGTCATTAAGCAGTAACGAATGGCCGCAGTGCATGATGACATGTAACAATGGTCGACTGCATTGTCATGCAGCAGCATGCAATGTAGTGTGGATATCCCCTTCCATAAATGTAAACGTTACATGCATTTAACCCTTAGAAGGCGGGAACCGAAAACTGTCGTCTGCTGTTGTAACTTATTTTGTATTTTCTGTAAATAAAAACATGGTTTGGCAGCATTTTAGAATCATTTCCATTGGAAATGATTCTAAAGTGCTGTCTACCATGTTTTTGATAAGAAAAATGCAAAATGAAAAATAAACAGCAGACGACAAATTTTAATTCAGCACTGTAAGGGTTAATATACATATATAGTGACAGGTATAAAGTAATTACGACAATCAGACATACAGGGTGTCGCACGCTATACATATCATAGGAGGTTTCCGGTATGGACAAACTCGGCGTACGCACCCCCTCCCACTCACGCCATAGCCCAGTACACAACTAGGATTTGAAAACAATTAGCAATACTGCTGCTTATATAAATTCACCTCCAAGAACAAAATAGTTTAATGGTCAGTGCGGAATCCCCCACCACACGACCCGCTTCCAAAAAATGTCGGGAACGTTCCTTTATAAAATCCGTAAATATACAGTTAGGGTGTCTGATTTGCTGTTTTTAAACATTTGTTATGAAAAACAGTGAACAGTGTCGGAATTATTACTGAAACACGTCAGAACGTATGACATTACATTACAATTTTCGTGACGAGCATGTCCCGCCCACGCCGCCTCCCTAGCACACCCGATCGTAGCGATCGGGTGTGCTAGGGAGGTGGCGTGGGCTCGGTCGATAGGCTACATTTAAATAATATTATTTTGGTCATGACCCGAAGTTTGTAACTAGAAGTCCTGAATCCGCGCCTAGATACAACGTTGAAACGTGCACATTAAACAATATCTTCAGTTCAGCTTGAATTTAACGCCCGTAATTGGTCTCGGACTTTACATGGCGTGAAATAATTTAGAGAGAGAGAGTGAGTGGGTGTGTGTTTGCGTGTGAGAGAGAGATTTATCCTCTTATGCAGATTGTCAGGCGAGGAAACAGCTACAAGTAGTGCCATTATTTCGTCTTCGGTTGACACGGCCGCTTTCTCGCATACGAGGCGGATGCTAAACAATATATCACACACCGTCTGCTCCTGCAGTACCGACGTCAGTGCTTTCAAACGGAAAAGTTAAAGAGTACCGCCGTTTTTGTTGTTCAGTGCAAAATGATAAAACACCTTTGATTCTTTGGTCGGCAACGCCCCAAAAACGTTTGAATATGTGAGGTAATTTGTGTTCAAACGTAGCCTACCGTCTCCGCTACGTTGGTTTATTATATCTGCATCCCATTGCTTCATAACCATATTAGTCTTTGGAGAGCATGACAGAGAACACAATCAGGTAATCTGGGCATTTTATACATTTAATTAATAATGTGCGTTATATAATGCACAGGGTGACCATCATTTCCTTAATGAAAATTCGCAGATTTTGGGTTTTATGCTAAAACTGTTGTTATTTGTTTTCTTGTTTCTAGCATAACAAATGTCTTTTTAAAAACAAACTAATTGTGTTACATCAAGTCCCCTGTATAAACGTCCTATAACGTTGCGTGAGCTATTCTTACTGTTTTACCGGGCTACATAAACATCCTATACCGTTGCGTGAGCTATTCTTGCTGTTTTACAGAGCTACACGGTATAAATAAAGTCCGTTACCGTTTTTGGCGTGAGCATTATTTCCTGATTGTTTTACGGGTACAGTATAAAACTTCCTATACGGTGTTTTGACCCGCCTATTCTTACTGTTTTTACCAGGCCCTACACGTATTTTTAAAATCCCTATACCGTTGCGTGCAGCCTATTCGTCTTGTTGTTTTACGGGCTTCACGTATTAAACCTTCCTATACCGTTGGCGTGAGGGCTATTCTTAATGTTATACCGGGCTACACTATACCGTTCCTATGCGCTGAGCTATTCTTACTGTTTTACTGGCTACACGTATAAACGTCCTATAAACGCTGCGTGAGCTATTTCTTACTGTTTTACCGGATCAACACGTATAAACGTCCTATACCGTTGCTGGAGTTTTAAATTCTACTGTTTTACCGCCGGACTCGTATAAACCGTTCTTATTAACGTTTGTCGTGAGTTATTCTACTGTATAACCGGGCTACACGTATAAACTTCCTACCTTACCGTTTGCGTGAGCTATTCTTAATTTGAATTTTGCCGGGCTACACGTATAAACGTCCTATACCGATTGCGTGAGTTATTCTTGACTGTTTTACCGGCTACAACGTATAAACGTCTTATACCTTGCGCGAGTTATACTACTGTTTTACCGGTGCTACACGTATAAAACGTCCCGTATACCGTTATTCGTGAGTTACCCTTCATTACTGTTTTACCGGGCTACACGTAATAAACAGTCCCTATACCGTTGCGTGAGCTATTCTCACTAGTTTTACCGCTACACGTAGTAAACGTCTCTATCCCGTTGCGTGAGTTATTCTTACTGTTTTACCGGGCTACACGTATACACGTCCCTATACCGTACCTTGCGTGAGCTATTCTTACTGTATTAACCGGGTTCCTATAAAAATGTATAAACCGTCCTATACCGTTTGCGTGCCGTTATTCTTACTGTACGCCTGCTACGTATAAACGTCCTTATACCGTTTGCGTGAGCTATTCGTACTGTTTTTTACCCGGCTATCACGTTATAAACATCTTATACCGTGCGTGAGATATTCTTACTGTTTTATACCGGGCTACACGTATAAACGTCCTATACCGTTGCGTGAGCTATTCTTACTGTTTTACCGGGCTACACGTATAACGTCCTATACAGTTGCGTGAGCTAATTTCTGACTGTTTTACCGGGCTACACTGTATAAACGTCCTATACCGTTGCGTGAGTTATTCTTACTGTTTTACCGGCTACACTGTATAAAAAATTCGTCCTATACCGTAGACGTGAGCTATTGTTACTGTTTTTATTTACCGTGCTACACTGTATAAACGTCCCTATACCGTTGCGATGAGCTATTCTTACTGATTTTTAACCGGCTACACGTAAAACGTCCTATAGCGTTGGGTGAGCTATTCTTAATGTGTTACCGGGCTACTCGTATAAACGTCCTATACCGTTGCGTGAGCTATTCTAACTGTTTTACCGGGCTACACGTATAAACGTCCTGTACCGTTGCGTGAGCTATTCTTGCTGTTTTACCGGGCTACACTGTATAAACGTCCTATACCGTTGCGTGAGCTATTGTTACTGTTTTACCGGGCTACACTGTATAAACGTCCTATACCGTTGCGTGAGCTATTCTTACTGTTTTACCGGGCTACACTGTATAAACGTCCTATACCGTCGCGTGAGCTATTCTTACTGTTTTACCGGGCTACACTGTATAAACGTCCTATACCGTTGCGTGAGCTATTCTTACTGTTTTACCGGGCTACACGTACAAACGTCTTATACCGTTGCGTGAGCTATTCGTACTGTTTTACCGGGCTACTCGTATAAACGTCTTATACCGTTGCGTGAGCTATTCTTACTGTTTTACCGGGCTACACATATACACGTCCTATAACGTTGCGTGAGCTATTCTTACTGTTTTACCGGGCTACACGTATAAACGTCCTATACCGTTGCGTGAGCTATTCTTACTGTTTTACCGGGCTACACGTATAAACGTCTTATACCGTTGCGTGAGCTATTCTTACTGTTTTACCGGGCTACACGTATAAACGTCGTATACCGTTGCGTGAGCTATTCTTACTGTTTTACCGGGCTACACGTATAAACGTCCTATACCGTTGCGTGAGCTATTCTTACTGTTTTACCGGGCTACACGTATAAACGTCCTATACCGTTGCGTGAGTTATTCTTACTGTTTTACCGGGCTACACGTATAAACGTCTTATACCGTTGCGTGAGTTATTCTTACTGTTTTACCGGGCTACACGTATAAACTTCCTATACCGTTGCGTGAGCTATTCTTAATGTTTTGCCGGGCTACACGTATAAACGTCCTATACCGTTGCGTGAGTTATTCTGACTGTTTTACCGGGCTACACGTATAAACGTCTTATACCTTGCGCGAGTTATTCTTACTGTTTTACCGGGCTACACGTATAAACGTCTTATACCGTTGCGTGAGTTATTCTTACTGTTTTACCGGGCTACACGTATAAACGTCCTATACCGTTGCGTGAGCTATTCTCACTGTTTTACCGGGCTACACGTATAAACGTCCTATACCGTTGCGTGAGTTATTCTTACTGTTTTACCGGGCTACACGTATACACGTCCTATACCGTTGCGTGAGCTATTCTTACTGTTTTACCGGGCTATAATGTATAAACGTCCTATACCGTTGCGTGAGTTATTCTTACTGTTTTACCGGGCTACACGTATAAACGTCTTATACCGTTGCGTGAGCTATTCTTACTGTTTTACCGGGCTACACGTATAAACATCTTATACCGTTGCGTGAGATATTCTTACTGTTTTACCGGGCTACACGTATAAACGTCCTATACCGTTGCGTGAGCTATTCTTACTGTTTTACCGGGCTACACGTATAAACGTCCTATACCGTTGCGTGAGCTATTCTGACTGTTTTACCGGGCTACACTGTATAAACGTCCTATACCGTTGCGTGAGTTATTCTTACTGTTTTACCGGGCTACACTGTATAAACGTCCTATACCGTTGCGTGAGCTATTGTTACTGTTTTACCGTGCTACACTGTATAAACGTCCTATACCGTTGCGTGAGCTATTCTTACTGTTTTACCGGGCTACACGTAAAACGTCCTATAGCGTTGCGTGAGCTATTCTTAATGTGTTACCGGGCTACACGTATAAACGTCCTATACCGTTGCGTGAGCTATTCTAACTGTTTTACCGGGCTACACGTATAAACGTCCTGTACCGTTGCGTGAGCTATTCTTACTGTTTTACCGGGCTACACTGTATAAACGTCCTATACCGTTGCGTGAGCTATTCTTACTGTTTTACCGGGCTACACGTATAACGTCCTATACCGTTGCGTGAGCTATTCTTACTGTTTTACCGGGCTACACTGTATAAACGTCCTATACCGTCGCGTGAGCTATTCCTTACTGTTTTACCGGGCTACTGTATAATAAACGTCCTATACCGTTGCGTGAGCTCTTACTGTTTTACCGGGCTACACGTATAAACGTCCTATACCGTTGCGTGAGCTATTCTTACTGTTTTACCGGGCTACACGTATAAACGTCCTATACCGTTGCGTGAGCTATTCTTACTGTTTTACCGGGCTACACGTATAAACGTCCTATACCGTTGCGTGAGCTATTCTTACTGTTTTACCGGGCTACACGTATAAACGTCCTATACCGTTGCGTGAGCTATTCTTACTGTTTTACCGGGCTACACATATAAACGTCCTATACCGTTGCGTGAGCCATTCTTACTGTTTTACCGGGCTACACGTATAAACGTCCTATACCGTTGCGTGAGTTATTCTTACTGTTTTACCGGGCTACACGTATAAACGTCCTATACCGTTGCGTGAGCTATTCTTACTGTTTTACCGGGCTACACGTATAAACGTCCTATACCGTTGCGTGAGCTATTCTTACTGTTTTACCGGGCTACACGTATAAACGTCCTGTACCGTTGCGTGAGCTATTCTTACTGTTTTACCGGGCTACACGTATAAACGTCCTATACCGTTGCGTGAGCTATTCTTACTGTTTTACCGGGCTACACGTATGAACGTCCTATACCGTTGCGTGAGCTATTCTGACTGTTTTACCGGGCTACATGTACATAAACGTCCTATACCGCTGCGTGAGTTACTCTTACTGTTTTACCATGCTAAATAAACATCCTATACCGTTGCGTGAGCTATTATTACTGTTTTACCGACCTACATAAACGTCCTATACCGTTGCGTGAGCTATTCTGACTGTTTTACCGGGCTACACTGTATCCCGGTAAAACAGTAAAAATAGCTCACGCAACGGTACAGAACGTTAATACGGGGGACTTGATGTAAGGTATAGTAAAGAGTTTTATTTCACTGAGAAAACCCACTAATTCGTTGGTAGTCATTAAATAAACCACTATAACCTTTTAACGCAATGGCATATTTGCATAAGGTTTTCGCCAGTCTTGCTAAATTATTGATGACTATAATGTGCGCATGAAACAAATGAGCAACATGGGGCAGTATTTCATAGCACCAATGGGTGGGTTGTTTCAGGTGAAGCACTCAATGAGTGTGGTGTTCAAGTTTGGTGGGCATAGCCCCATAGTTCTTCGTAAACTGACTCGAACACAAAGGTTAACCAAGATTTGAAAACACTAATTAAGGCGAAACTTGGGTGAAAAGTAGTTCAATGACGTTTCATAGATGGGTGGCTTGTGGTGAGGCATCCAATGAATACGAGGTGGCTAAGTTTGGAAGATCTTGTCCTAGTAGTTATTGAGGAATTGACTCGAAGACAAAGGTACCAATATGCGGTCCACAGTCTCAAACTCTGTCTTCAGATACGGACATTGTATATGTCTTATTTTGTTTTAGCAGGAGTATCATGTATACTTGGTCAGATGGGTTTGTAGGCAACTTCTCGAAGATCTGATTGTATCATCGAATACTAAGTAGGTGCACTATTTTTGGAATACGTAGGTGGAAGTCCCTTAGATATATACCGTTAAGGAATATATGCACAATGTCTGTATCCGATCTCCGTACTCAACTGCAAATATCTTATTAAATGTCAGACGTTGTTCTCCATGTGTCGATTCTGGATACGCTTTTAGCCACTGAACCGACGGTAACCTGCTGGATTGGATACGCAACCTCCTCCAAATACTCAATGGTGAAAAATCAGTGGAGTCCATCAAGGAACTGTATTAGGCCCTTCATTAATTTTAACATTTCTATACGATTTACCAGAAGTAACACATAATCTGGTAAAACTATATGCAGACGATACTATGCCCTTATAGTGAATTGCCAGAGTGAGCGTGAAAGCGTACATGTAGATGTGGCTGCTTTGTCACGATGGTCGGATACATGGTAATTACAGTTTAACACGGGAAAGTGTAAACGTTTGCATATCGGGAGAGACAATATCCATAACAAGTTATTTTTGTGTGAAAGCGAAGCCAATAATATAACCACGATTATTTCAGAAGTACAGCATTTGTGCTTGACGCTCGCATGCAATTCAGTAAACACATTTGAAACTCCGTCAAGACAGCAAACAAAGTGCTAGGAATCATTAGAAGAAACTTCACATTCAAGGAAAATGAATTGCTCCTACAACTCTACAAGGCTCTAATTAGACCTCATTTGGAACACACATCCCTCATTTGGACACCATTTTTTAAGAAATACATTTACAAGAATGTGGTTGAAATTGTACAGCGCCGTCACCATGTAAGGTATTCGAACCAATTACGGGCGTTAAGTCCAATATTGAACTGAACTCAACTGTACAGTGCGTTGCAACAAAACTCGCGAACATCTTTATCTTTAGATTTACCATACAGAGATATACGAAAACTTTAGGTCTACTAACGTTGAAATACCGGCATGGTACACATGCACACCATTTTAAACGACATAGACAAATTGAACTCCGATATATTCTTCAATCAGCCAACATGTGACATAACAAGGAGGTATGAACAAACATTAAGTAACAGCCACAGTAGACTTCGTATCAGACAAAACGTATTGAATGTCTCTATTAACCGCGTCATCAACAACTGGACTACATTACCAAGTACCCGTGTAATCAGCGACTCGCGCAGCTCCTTCACGAGGAAGACGAGACCCGAGAAATTCAGTTTATGATATTAACATTGATAAACTGCGCGCACCTTATAACATTTAACATAACATATCTGCTAAGTTGCTATAACATGCAAGTACAACCCCATCTTGCTGGGTAACGGTAATCAACCCAAATGTGAATACATATAGGTCTTCTCGTGCACAAGCACTCATAATCCCATACTAAAATGCATATCACATGGGTCACAATTATACACGCACATGTGACTTTAAACTAAGACAGTAACATCATTTAAAACCCATTGGCAACCAACTTACGTAGCCAAGTAGACTGTCTTCGCATCAAACTAAAACAAGTATGCTCCAAATCAAGGGTAAAACGGGTATGCTGTCAACGCATCAAACAAAGTGACTTCACATCTCCACTGTGAACGTTTTAGAGAATCCATCGACTGTTGGGAGCTGTTTTAGAAATATTGACGACACAGTGCACATTTTAGCACTGCATAATGCCTAGGGAAACGTGTATATTCGTGATTTTGACGGCTGGGAAAATGAAAAAAATAAAAAATCGCTTCATAGACGGGCATGTCCGGAAGTTTTCGCGAATGATCTGGGAAACTAGGAAATCTTGTATGAAGTATAAATATTCTGCTGAAATCGGAATCATTGGCGGTCCGGATAAGACTAATGTCATGTCCATAGGACGTCTCTACAAAACTATACAATATATGAAACAATGTACTTACCTGTGTTTTGCCATTTTGAAATCGCATTGAACAACCGGAAGTATTTTTATTGAGCCAAATTCTCACTTAAAACATCGCAGCAATCATTTCTATTCTTGAGCTTATATTATACATGGATGGAAATACCAACTCGCAATCAAGCAATAAACAATTTGGAGGGTGACTTTTTTGTAATTGATAAAAATGCACTTAGTTGCACGTTAGCATGTACCTGTAGGGTATAAGCCTGGGAGTGGCTGGCCCTGCACAGACATCACCCAGGCTACATATGTCACAATCCATGGCGCTGCCATATGCCGTACTGCAACCGATAACTCCATCCCGCCGGATACCGTTCCTGGAAATAATCATTATACAGTATAACCTATCTAACCGACCGGACACACAGACAGTCTCTGTATCGTTACCTTTATGGATTTCATTGTCACCTATCTCTGATGATAATGCCTTTTCAAGTTCGTAAAACGCAGCCTCAAGCCTTGGCATAGTCATGTATCATTTACAGTGGAACCTCTCTAAACGGGACATGTCCGGTTTAGAGAGGTTCCACTGTAATAGACAGTCGTTTTATATACTATCCCACTGTTCAACACAACCGTCTGCTCTAATATATTAACCCTTTGAACCCGAAATCCCGCTATAGCGGTTTATGCAAAAAGTGCAGATCCATATGAGCCGGCTCGTAACGAGCCGTCTCATCAGGATCTGCACTTTTTGAAAGTAATTTTAATGTTTCTTAGAACAAAAACACCACCTTTTCATAAATGGACGTATCTGAAAATCATTTTGTGACCATTGGATTGGTCGGAACATTAGCATATCACAGTCCATTCCAGTTCCTTAGGGTTGAAAGGGTTAATGTTTGTCACTTTCTTTATTTCAAAATACTTGAAAAGAAGCAGCTTGATCTATTAGCATATAATGGCAATGCCAACTAGCACTCAATCAATTTGATTGTCTACGCATGTGCTGTAGCTCAGCCAATCAAGCTGCTTGATTTCGAGCGCAATATTAAAGTATTATGAGCTAAGAAAAATAGGCAAATGTTGGCAAGATTAGCACTGGCGGTAGTGTAATATCAAACGAAACACACCACAACCACTACATCTAAACCATGGTAACACCAAATACGCAATTCGAGCCGTCAATACAGAACAGGAAAACAACTTAACGATCACCAGTCTGCGCCGACAGACCACATTATTTTTTCGGGTGTTCGCCTTCAGCTCTTAATTGAGTTCATAAGATCAAGTGAGATATTGATTTTACGACAAACACTCGAGACTACGTATGAAAATGTAACTCTTGTGTGATTGATATTTTCCGCAACAGAGCACTGTAACAAATTCGGGATTAATTTTACGCCCCGGAGTCATTTCCAGTAATATTGCTGCTTGTCGAACGAGCAGTAGACTATATGGTGTATAATATGTAAGGTGTCCTGTTAGGGCTGTGCTACAATCTCGCATTTTCGCGATCTCGACCTGCAAACGGGGCAAAATCACGAGGTTGCGAGATCGCGAAAACACGAGATACTATTGTATTACTTAAAGGTACATGCCCACTCAGTAGGCACAAACTGTTTTTTATATCAGAGACATCATCTGATGCATTTTCTTGCAAAGTAAACATTCATTCACATTACCCCACGTATTGATTGGCATTGTCATACATTTTATATCAGACGTAAATTTCCACTCTGATATCAGGGGCGATAACCGTGTTTCTTTAAAATGTTAACGGACATTACTATTTATTCTCTGTATTTATATTTTGATGTGCAATCGTCATATTTTATAATCTGTCAGGTGACGCATTTAATTAGTATATAATTAAAAAAGAGCATGCCTCATTTGCATATGAAAATTCTACCACAGCGAGCGAGTCACCATCAGTAAAATAAATATTACTAAATGATTACATCTGTATAGCGGGCACTCGTAATGTTTAAAAATGGTGGAATAGTGAAACAAGTATACACTTATTTAATTCCTATAAAGAACAGTTTGTGCCTACTGAGTGGGCATGTACTTTAAATATCGAGTTTTTACGATTTCGCGTTTTCGCCTCGCGATCTCGCGCATTCGCCTCGCGATCTCGCGGCGTTTTCGGCTCGTGGTTTCGCAATCTCGTATTCCGCTTTTGGAAATACGTGTGTAGAAAGCATGCGTGTTGGAACTGCGATTTTTCGAAATCGCGAATACTCGAAGTTCAATATAATAAAATCTCGCGTTCCCGCCTTGCGTTTTCGCTATCTCGCAAGTTCGCCTCGCGTTTTCATGAACACTCGATATCGTGTATAGGTCGAGATTGCGAATGCATGTAACATGGCCATAACAGGACACCGTAAATATGAGCCAAACCATGTTTTACATATACATGTACATATACTAAGGAGATGTGCGATACGTCATGAAAGAATATTTACAGTGATATTTTCCGTAAATGACGATGAAGGTTGACGAAATGTTCGCTCGTCGGACCAGCCGAACGAACTCATACGCCGAAATATTTCGGCGTATGAGTTCGTTCGGCTGGACCGACTAGCGAATATTTCGTCAACCTTCATCGTACAAATCCAATAACCAATTAATTAACCCCTCACCGATATGCAAGATGGGTTATAGAGAATAGTAGGTTAGTGCCGTGAATGGGGAAAAGTATCTAGCAAGGCTTAGGAAACGGGATGGGCGAGGCTCTGCCGAGTAAGTGACTTGCAGTACATATTGGTGTAATAATTGATAGGAGTCTGTTGTCCATGTTTTTCCATGTATGAATAGCCGCGGCTCCATGTATGTCAAGGCTTGGGGCTGTTTCTTACGAACTTGAACATGCATTATCATCAGAGAGATAGATGACAATGAAACTCATAACATAAAGGATACAGAGACGGTCCGTGTGTCCGGTTTAGATAGGTTATAATGTATAGCAGAACCGCCCTGATTTCGTCACCTCTACCAGAGACATTGCCCCAATTCCGTGAGATCTAGTAGAGACTGTGCCCCAATTCCGCGATATCTAGTAGAGACTGTGTTCCAATTCCATGAAATCTAGTATAGACTGTTCCCCAATTCCGCGATATCTTGTAGAGACTGTGTCCCAATTCCGCGAAATCTGCCACAGTGATAGACAGGAAGTAAGGACCAGGGGCCCATACCACTAAACTCCGTACGACTGAAATGTTCATAAGTGCAAATTTAAGATCGTCTGGAAATTTCAAATTATGGATTTATATGTATTGAGCATAGGCTGCATATGCAGCCTATGCTCAATAAATGTAAATCCAATAATGGTTAATTGAAAACATTGTTAATGCGATATTTACAGACTATCATAATTTTGCACTTACGAACATTTTAGTCGTACAAAGTTTAGTGACACGGCCCCCAGCCCGCGGCCATTACATGACAGAGTGCATGGCTGACACAATTAATAACACGGGCTGATACTGTCGCAATGCATCGCTCCAGACTCGTGGGACACGGCACATGTAACTGACGGGACAGATTTATAGTGCGACAAGAATTGAAAGGCTAACTCTCACATTAAGTTCTGGACCTATACTGGTCTCAAAACCTATAAGCCATAGTTCTCCAATATCAGCCATAATTTAGTTCCATTTCCGTCAGTTGCTACAATTAACACATTACACTATATTGAAAAAAATGGGGCTTATGATTTTGGTGCCAGTTTATCTACAGATCAATAACACGCTCATGTAGCCTGAAAATGAGCTGTGTGGCCTGTTAGAGCATGAAGGATGTTTCATTGATGGAACGGCGACCAGTGCAGATCCTGATCTATTTCTCCAATCACAGCCACATATTTTTCAGTGGGCTGACACACTGCGACGATCGTCTTGTTTTTGTTAATGTGTAGCTGATATAATGTTATATAATATTATATTACAGTCGAACCTCTCTAAGCCGAACACAGAGACAAGTTATTTGTTATTTAGTTTCCATTTATCTCCGATGATACTGTCTGTTCATGATCGCAAAACACCCACGCGTGTCTTGAAGTAGTTATATGCATGTTTCACAGTGGAGCCTCTCTAAACCGGACATCATGGGATGTCCCCAGGGTGTCCGGTTTAGAGAGGTTCCACTGTAATTATATATATTAATAATATTATATACAACCGTTTGCGTTAATCTTGCCTAAATTAGCAACGTTTCTGCGCAGGCTGATCTGGATCTACACTGGTCGCAAAACACATAAGCTCATTAGTCCAGTCACATACAAGTTTTAAAATGGTGCTATTTCCTCTTACTCTCGCATACAAAATGTGCACTATTTTCCGTAAATGACGTCAAATGTTGACACCAATTTCAGAGTACATGCGGAATTAAATTCCGCATGTACTCTGAAATTTATGTCAACACTTGAGTTTATTTATGCAAAATATTATAAATTTTGTAAACGTATTTCATGAAATTACGCAGATGCCCGAAGGCACAAAATCCCATGGCGTGCCTCATATGTGAGGACGATCTTGTTGAAGATGGTGCAATATTGAATATACTGCTCGTAGCCTGCCCTTAATTTACAACAGAAAAACAAACACCACTGCTCATGATTTTCATAGCATGTCCTTAATTTTCCACAAAAAAAAAAAGAGAATAAAATATGGCTGATATTTTTAGCATGTCCTTATTTTTAAGAGTAAATCGTGGCAGCTTTTTTCGTAATTTACGAAAACATGCGGAAAAAACATACATGTATCTTATTTTCGTAATATTACCTTAATTTACCAAAATAAACATGGCTGATTTTAGAAATCAATATTGGCAAAAAAAAGACAATGATGTGATAATGGAGTTAATGAATCCCAGAGCCAAGGCGAAATTTAATAATAGTGTCCTATACAAACATACGGTCCGGCGGGCTTAGCTGTGCGAGACGCTGATGCCAGACAAATTCGTATAACAAATTGAGTTTTCTTGTACACTAAGATGCAAATAGGGCCTTAATGGGCGAGATAATTTCTAAGCACTGTCGCCCTTAATTCCTGGCCGTGAATAAACGAATAATCTACTCCCAGTTCCGCAATATAGCCATATCGTCTGCTTTTCCGTCGAGTCACTTCGTCGGTCTACGCTATGAAATCGCCTCCCTTGTTTAAAAGGCCAATTTCGCCGATATTGATTTAAGAAATTAATAACATTTTCCGTAAATGACGTCGAAAGTTGATACAAATTTCAGAGCATATAAATTCCGCATTTGCTCTGAAATTTGTGTCATCTTTCGGAGTTGTTTATGAAAGTTATCGTATTTTCTCCGAATCCGTTCCGATAAGGGTAGCAATTCCAGAGTCTTGTCATAAAATGTGATTATTTACATCGGCACGAGAGAAAACACACCTGTGCAGTCAAATCATTATTTACCTTAAATGCAACTTAATCAAGGAAACGTACCTTTTGTTTTATTAAAACTTTATATGAGCACATGTGTGCCAGATTGCAGTTTTGAGTTGTGTCAATAAATATACCGGTAAAAGACTCAGGGGCGGATCTACAGGGGGCGTGGGTTCCGGGGTTGCACCCCCCCCCCCCCCACCCCGTTGGAGTCTGAATTTAAATGCCGTAAAACACAGGAAAGTGCATTTCGAAGAGCTCAATAATGGGACAAGTAGATTGCAACAGTTACCTTCGCCACTAGACACCCCCCGTTCCCCAAATGCTGGATCCACCCCTGATGCTCTATATATATATATCGTCTCTTAGAAAGGTAATGTCAAACACACATGTTAAAGCTATGCTCAATCAGAACATGACAGAAATGCATTTGACAACCGTGTGTAGCCCAATATCCACATACATGTAGTTTGATCACGGTCGACACTGTTTGTCATTCGGTATAAATCGATACACGATGATACGAACAATGTGTGTTTACATCCACAGTCTGCCATGCAGGCTACTGGAGCGTGCTAGCTGGTCCGAAACGTCACTGGATTAAACCGCAAATGGAGTCATTATGTCATGATCTGTGAGAGATTGCTAGACGCTCTCATGAAGCGCCCGGGGGATGCTGATGACGTTTATTAAGCAGTTGGAACGGAGGATGTTGTGGAGGCTTGAGATCGCCGAGTGGTCGGCTATTGATTTGATTTGCATGGCATTTGCATGGTAGCATAACATCAGTAGGGAATCTACGTCACGGGCAACTGTACTTTAGGCAGGCTTTTCCTGCAGTAGATCCTCAAGTCAAGAAACGTTACACCACCCACCCATGTCTGTAGACTATACACGGTATCGAAGACTCGGATAAGCCCTATTTTGTATGGTAGCTCGTTAATAGGGATATTTCGTCCATAACGGAGCCCCGCAGGGGACGTATAATTATATTTTGTTAATTCGTTCCCACGAAATAACAATTCGTTCCCTCAATTTAAAAATTCGTTCTCACGAAATATCAATTCGTTCCCATGGGAACGAATTGTTAATTCGTGGGAACGAATTGTTATATCGTGGGAACGAATTGTTAATTCAAGGGAACGAATTGATAAATTGAGGGAACGAATTGTAATTTCGTGGCAACGAATTGTTAATTCGAGGGAACGAATTGTTATATCGTGGGAACGAATTGTTAATCCGAGGGAACGAACTGTTAAATTGAGGGGACGAATTGTTATTTCGTGGGAACGAATTAATAAAAATAAAATACATGTCCGCTGTGGGGCTCCGTATCCATTAGCGTAATGGAGGCGTAAATAGCATAGCGAATAAACGAAGTTTAACAATTAAACTGCGTCCCATCGCCACGCTCATTATCATCGCTTCGCCAAGAAGGGACGATACTTATCGCCCTATAAATGTGCGCCCCTTATTCTTCGTCACTCGTTTTTTTTTGGCCACGCTGTGGACGCTAAGTAAAGAAGAGACGAAATTTACTGTCGTTATTATTTTCCTTCATTTCTTTGCCTCGCTACGTTTCGTTTCTTCGTGTCATCGCCACGAATGAACGATAATTATCGCCTCTTAAATATTCGTCTTTTCGTTTTTTCGCCACGAAGAAACGCTAATTATCGTCTGTTCGTTCCGTTGCAACGCTGTTTTTCGTTTCTTCATTCCTTCATTTCTTCGCGTCTTCGCCACGAAGAAACGACAGTTATCATATTTTCGCCCATTCGAAACCACAGGGCGACCGACACTGTCACAAAATTGTGCAGTTGCTCAGTATAGATTGTGTCTAATTTTGTGCAGTATACATACCTGTACTATTGATTGCACAGGTAAGTTGTACCCAGGTGCATTTTACAGGTGAGCTGCATTGTTAACAATTACTGGTAGTGGATATCACATACAGTGGTCAGTCATGCTGGACAAGTATTGAGCATTTTTATGTGAATAGTTCACTGGGCATGCATGTGTGGTCATTGCTTAGAGAGATCTGATTGTGGGAAGACCTATTAGTGCTTTGTGTGGAGAACGTTGTACAATTTTATTCCTGTATATGTGAGCTAGATCTGTGGATTCCAGACACTGTAAGTTATTTTACCCCATATTTAACCAAGGTGGAGTTTGTGAATTGTAATGCAATTTTAGCCATTTAAATCGCGTGGAATTTGGTGAATTCTCTTCAAACGACACTGGTAGTTAGTTAGTGGTAATGACCACTTAATTGCAGGTGGCTTATGTTGATGGGGCGATTCCTGGGTGTCCATCCTCTGGGGATTCCTTTCCATTCCACGGCACGGGCATTGCCATTCCTGAGCAGCATATGGCGGGTCGAGACTGATATTTCCATAGATGGAAATAACCGAGAATGACATGAGGCGATGTCATTTGTGTGAATGAGAGATATTGTATCCTTTGGGAGTGAACTGATGTGAACATTGATGAGATAGACTAACATTACTGGGGTATTATCACCATTATGACAGATTGTCGGTGGAGTGAACACGTGTGAATCTTAGTGACATATTGTCCTTAGTGGACATCTTTGTGGGTATGCAATCCTGAGTGGAATTCTTCGTGGCATCTTAGTGACATATTATCCATATTGGACATCTTCGTGGTATATTTTTTCTTAGTGGACATCTTTGTGACATCGTACTACATGTGGTTTACTGTCCTCCATGACACCAGTGTGACACCTTAGTGTACCATTTTGAATGTTAGGATTCTCAATTCATATTATTTAGTCTCGTGGACATACCATGGGGGTGAATATTTATTTGTTGTGCATCTATGAACATTTGTGTATTCAGTGACAACCTAGGACTCATGCATTCACAGGGAAACTTAGCTATGTGGAACGTTTAGAGATACTGTAACTTGTGTTTTGCTGGATAAATAGTGCAATAGTTATCATTGACTGATTAAAAATGTGTAAATTGACTTTGACTATTTGTCTATGCCTATGTACAGCCACACCAGATCTATATTAAAAGAACCTGTCTCACAATTGTGTGATTTCGGTTACACAATTTTGTGACATATGGCGATCCCGGCAGGATCTGGAAATCGCTTTGCATAGTGCATGCATATTAAAGTCTTAGTCTGACCAATAACAAAAAAACATTTAGGAACATGGCTAGTTATGAGAAATTAATTGACTGTGGGAAGGCATTAGGCTTACAGGGAGAGACACTGTTAGCATTTGTTGAGAAGAAAGAGGCAGAAAGATTAGATAGAGAGGAAAGGGCTAGTGAAAGAGAAATGCATAAGTTGAAGTTGGAGAAAGAGGCGAAAGAGAGAGAGCACGAGTTTGAATTGGCTAAGAAAGAGACTGAGGCAAAAGTTAAAATGCTTCAGATGGAAGTAGAGATGGAGAAGCTGAGGAAGATTGATGGCTCCCATGTTAGTTTCAGTTCAGGTGTTAGTCACGTAAAAGCAAAATCGCCCAAATTACCTGCTTTTAATGAACGGCAAGATAAAATGGATGCATATTTGAAACGGTTTGAGAGGTTTGCTGAAAACGCGGGTTGGGATAGAACTGATTGGGCTACTAATTTAAGTGCTCTTGTCCAAGGGAAGGCACTAGACGTGTATTCACGTTTATCCCCATCTGATGCATTGGACTATGATATATTGAAGGAAGCATTGTTAAAACGGTTTCAGCTGACGGAAGACGGGTTTCGACATAACTTTAGGAATAGCAGACAAGAGGTCGGTGAAACCGTCCCTCAGTTCATTGTTAGGTTGACAGATTACTTGGCAAGTTGGATGGAATTGGCTAAGGCACCCGAGTCTTTTGAGGGTTTGCGAGATGTGATTATCCGTGAGCAGTTCATGCAGACATCCAGCAAGAATTTGCAGGTATTTCTCAAGGAGAGAAAAATTAGTTCAGTTACAGAAATGGCGGAACTCGCAGAACAGTATCAGGAGGCACATGGTGTAAATGAGACAATCCGTCAAAAACCAGACTCAAAAGGCAATTTTGAATGTTTTGATCAGTCATCACAGTCTAAGTCGTTCAGTTCAGATGCAAAGGTAAGAGAACGAATTTGTTACCATTGCAAATCCAATACCCATTTCATTAAAGATTGTCCAAAGAAGGGAAATTTCGGGCGTGGTCCCCTTCCTTCAAAGCAGCATGTTTGACAGATCATGCTCAAGACCAGGCTAGAGGTCGCGGTACACAACACCATAATAGAGGTGGTTATAGAGGTAGAGGTGGTTTCACAAGAGGGTTGAATTCAATGGGCTCAGATCATCGTTCTGATGAAGATACTGAGGTGAAGACAGTTGTTAGTTGTGGTATTGAGGAGGACTTGGGTCAGTTTGAAGAGTGTTGTGTGAGCAACAGTAGAGTTACATTACAGTGCGGGCATGAGTTTCCTGTAATGACGGCGGCTTGTAAGAGTACTTCCAAAGATTTGAAGGTTGACAATCTACCAGTACATTATGGTTTCGTCAATAGAATGAAGGTCAAGGTACTAAGAGATACAGGTTGTTCTGGCGTCGTAGTTCGGAGAGATTTAGTACAAGCAAATCAGTTGACTGGGAATTCCAAGGGCTGTATGCTATTAGACGGTACAGTGAGGCAGCTTCCCATAGCAATGATTCACATAGACACACCATTTTTTACAGGTGATGTAGAGGCCCTATGTGCGGAGAATCCTGTTTTTGAACTCATCTTAGGTAATATCCCGAATGCCAGAGATCCTGGTAATCCAGATAAATTTTGGTCCTGTCAAACCAGTGATGATGGTCAATGGGAAGTGAGTGCAGTACAAACCAGATCTCAAGTTGCTAATGAAGGTAAGTTTAAACCACTTAATGTGACGAATCCAATTTGCAGCATCGACATGAATGAAGTTAGAACTGGTCAGGAGACTGATGATACATTGCACATTGCAAAGGAGCGTGTTGTTACAGGTGAGAAGAAGGTAGCAAAAGGCGGAGGTGTTCATTGGTTTGAGAAACAAAAATGGTTTGATTTACAGACGTTTCCAATCCGAGAGGGTAGATGGCGGAAAGGTGTTTAAGCAGCGGTTGGTTCCAAAACATTTGAGAGAACATGTTTTGAAGTTGGCACATGATTCCATTTTAGCAGGCCATTTAGGGGTCAGAAAGATGACTAGCAAAATTCTGGCACAGTTTTATTGGCCCGGTGTACAAGGGGACATTAATAGGTACTGTCGTTCCTGTGATTTATGTCAGAAGACATTTTCTAAAGGTAAGGTCAGGAAAGTACCCGTTGGTGAGTTATCACTGATAGACACTCCATTTGCCAGAGTTGCAGTAGATTTGATTGGTCCTATACATCCTCCTACAGAGAAGGGAAACCGGTTTCGCATTGTAGCGATCAAAGGATCAGAGAATGTCGGAGCAGATTTTCTCAGTCGTCATGTGTAGGTAGAGAATATTCATGTAGCCACAGTGTTTGAAGATCAAGGCAGGTAAGCTCGAGCTAGAGGAGATCAACAGATTTTTGTTTTCATTTGTTTTAAGCCGATTTTAATTTGTGATTAGGAGTGAAAAACTATGTTTTTCATCTTGGAAACGGAGGTATGTCACAAAATTGTGCAGTTGCTCAGTATAGATTGTGTCTAATTTTGTGCAGTAACATACCTGTACTATTGATTGCACAGGTAAGTTGTACCCAGGTGCATTTTACAGGTGAGCTGCATTGTTAACAATTACTGGTAGTGGATATCACATACAGTGGTCAGTCATGCTGGACAAGTATTGAGCATTTTTATGTGAATAGTTCACTGGGCATGCATGTGTGGTCATTGCTTAGAGAGATCTGATTGTGGGAAGACCTATTAGTGCTTTGTGTGGAGAACGTTGTACAATTTTATTCCTGTATATGTGAGCTAGATCTGTGGATTCCAGACACTGTAAGTTATTTTACCCCATATTTAACCAAGGTGGAGTTTGTGAATTGTAATGCAATTTTAGCCATTTAAATCGCGTGGAATTTGGTGAATTCTCTTCAAACGACACTGGTAGTTAGTTAGTGGTAATGACCACTTAATTGCAGGTGGCTTATGTTGATGGGGCGATTCCTGGGTGTCCATCCTCTGGGGGATTCCTTTCCATTCCACGGCACGGGCATTGCCATTCCTGAGCAGCATATGGCGGGTCGAGACTGATATTTCCATAGATGGAAATAACCGAGAATGACATGAGGCGATGTCATTTGTGTGAATGAGAGATATTGTATCCTTTGGGAGTGAACTGATGTGAACATTGATGAGATAGACTAACATTACTGGGGTATTATCACCATTATGACAGATTGTCGGTGGAGTGAACACGTGTGAATCTTAGTGACATATTGTCCTTAGTGGACATCTTTGTGGGTATGCAATCCTGAGTGGAATTCTTCGTGGCATCTTAGTGACATATTATCCATATTGGACATCTTCGTGGTATATTTTTTCTTAGTGGACATCTTTGTGACATCGTACTACATGTGGTTTACTGTCCTCCATGACACCAGTGTGACACCTTAGTGTACCATTTTGAATGTTAGGATTCTCAATTCATATTATTTAGTCTCGTGGACATACCATGGGGGTGAATATTTGTTGTGCATCTATGAACATTTGTGTATTCAGTGACAACCTAGGACTCATGCATTCACAGGGAAACTTAGCTATGTGGAACGTTTAGAAGATACTGTAACTTGTGTTTTGCTGGATAAATAGTGCAATAGTTATCATTGACTGATTAAAAATGTGTAAATTGACTTTGACTATTTGTCTATGCCTATGTACAGCCACACCAGATCTATATTAAAAGAACCTGTCTCACAATTGTGTGATTTCGGTTACACAATTTTGTGACAGACACATACGTGCGAAAATTAAGCCTTAATATTCGTTTCCGTTTCTTCGTCCCGGAAGGAGAAGATACGAACATTAGCGCGTTCCTGTCGCACATGAGCACGCACATGTGCACTGCCATTTTATGAATACACATGTGACACGTTTTAACCCTTAGACCGCTGCTCAGACCGCTGCTCACAACAATTGTCGTCTGCTGTTACTTTTATATCTTGCCTTATTTCTCAATAAAAACATGCTTTGACAGCACTTCAGAATCAATTCCAATGGAAATGATTCTGAAGTGCTGTCAAAGCATGTTGTAAATTATTCTAAAGTGCTGTCAAAGCATGTTTTTGATGATAACAATGGAAAATAGAAAATAAACAGCAGACGACAAAACATTAAGATAGCTGTCTAAGGGTTAAGTAAACTGCTTCAAATATTGTTTTGTGACTACCGACATGTAATTTTATATCGAATCTGGCAATTCTTATAATCTTAAATATGTATACAGTACCTTTTAAAGCGGTATATAGAGGGTCTTATGACATTTGTGGAAATATTATATTATATTCAGAATGTGTAATTGTATATGCATAGAATAATTAAAAGTGTTATGCAGATACATAACCGTGTTCTATTGGCGGAATGGCGATCAGCGCTAGACCAGATATGGATAACAGAACTACTGTCTGTTTCATGAAACATGCTTACATTTTACGGCCATATAAGCAATGCAAAAACAATATTTTTTTCGATAATATTAAATTTTATTAAAATTTAACAATCAGCCTTCTTTTTATTTCGTGAAATTTGGTCAAATATTGATTTTATTACGAAAAATGAGATGGACAATCTGGATGAGGAGATGAACAACAAAACATTTTGGAAAATTGATTCTGAAACCTTACTAGATAGCTTGGAAATGATCTAACTAAGAAAACGAAAGTTATATTTTGAAAATCGGTCCACTATTTCTGAAATTATAAACATTTCCCCATGTTAAATCTCCATAGATGTCTATGGGGATTTAACATGTGGAAATTGTTTTTTTTCGCAATGAAATCAATAGTGGACCAAATTTCACGAAATAAAAAGAAAGATCATTCTTAAATTTTGCTAAACTTTAATATTATCGAAACAAAATATTGTTTTTGCATTGTTTATATGGCCGTAACATTTGGGCAGCTTTCGTGAAACAGACAGTAGTCAATTTAATTCCCGAACGAACTACCGATACGAACAATAGCGGTAATGGAATGCAGTTTACATGACGCCATGAACATGGCTAGAGCGTGCCGGCGTCTGCCTCGTCATTAGCTTGCTGTATAAACAACGGCCCCAGTTAAAGGCGCATATATCTGGATTTTTTTTTGAAAAAAATACTAGAAGAAATAAAAACGTGTTTTCTTTATGGACCTGTGTAAAGTGGTTTAATTGAAAATATATGCTACTAGATACTAGAACCGCCGGGTTGTTTATATTTCCACCCATATAGTTAAACAATATCGGATTTCTTCTGATACTTATGCACCGATATCGGTGAAAATTGAAACAACCCAGCAGTCATATTATCTTCATATACATTGTATCTTCAATTAAAACACATTTTATTTTTTATATTATTTTTTTCATCGTGAATTTTTTTTCGACTGTCCTAGTATCGTCATAAAAAAACTATGTCTTCAATTAAACCACTTTACACAGGGTCAACATGAAAACACGTTTTTATTTTTGCATAATATTTTTTTCTCAAAAATCTTTAATCATGCTTGCAAAGTATACTTATCTAGCACAGTATACTTTGAGAGAGCAATCATTTATTTTTCCCGAAATGCATTATTTCATATAGAACTAACTACTGCATATATTTGATGATTAAAAGTATGCAGAATTATTATACTGAATGTATTACATTATCACAGCCAAATAAATTCAGTATAATAAAAATTAATAAATTTATCCTAAAATTGAAGATTTCTCCCTCAAAGTATACTTTGCTAGGAAAGTATACTTTGCAATGTTGTTGAAATAGGCTATTTTCAATGTTGGTGAAATAGGCTATTTTCAATGTTGGTGAAATAGGCTATTTGCAATGTTGGTGAAATGGGCTATTTTCAGTGTTGGTGAAATAGGCTATTTTCAATGTTGGTGAAATAGGCTATTTTCAATGTTGGTGAAATAGGCTATTTTCAATGTTGGTGAAATAGGCTATTTTCAATGTTGGTGAAATGGGCTATTTTCAATGTTGGTGAAATGGGCTATTTTCAATGTTGGTGAAATGGGCTATTTTCAATGTTGGTGAAATGGGCTATTTTCAATGTTGGTGAAATAGGCTATTTTCAATGTTGGTGAAATAGGCTATTTGCAATGTTGGTGAAATAGGCTATTTGCAATGTTGGTGAAATAGGCTATTTGCAATGTTGGTGAAATAGGCTATTTTCAATGTTGGTGAAATAGGCTACAGATGTCAACGTTTCTGAACATGTATTGGCAAGCTCAAATCACAATGAAGCAGTTTGGTCGGGTGTGCCTGAGCTGTAGCACAGCTCAGTCTCAACCAATACTGCTGTTTGATTTCAAGCACAGTATTCAAGTATTTTGAAATAAAAAAGATTATCACAGGCGGCGGTGTAACGTTTCACCGTGTCACTAGTAAGTATGAAAACGTTCTGCTCATGTATTACTGCTACACTGGTTGCATAACTGTAGCCGATTTCATCAACATTGCAAAGTATACTTTACTGACAAAGTATACTTTGAGGGAGTAATCATTTATTTTTCCTGAAATGCATTATTTCATATAGAACTAACAAATGCATATATTTCATGATTAAAAGTATGCAGAATTATTATACTGAATTTATTACATTATCACAGCCAAATTGGCTGTGATAATGTAATAAATTCAGTATAATAAAAATTAATAAATTTATCATAAAATTGAAAATTTCTCCCTCAAAGTATACTTTGCAATGTTGATGAAATAGGCTACTGGTTGACCACACACTGGATGTCGGTTTACCCGGGTGATGCTAGTTCAAGAAGGCGTCTAACGCAATTTTTCTAGAGCGCATTAAATGTTTTTTTTCTGTCATACTGTACAGATTAATGGGGCTATAAATCAGTCTAGAAGACGAATATTATGTAGCCGCCGGTGCTTGGTCGTTCTGCTATTGATTTCCACCAGACCGGTACTGGCATTTCATAAACTATGTGCATTCGAAAATGTAAATGTTGCGTAGCATGTTACATGTATTCGCCGTAGTAAAATATATTCATGGACACAAATCTGGGGGCCGTTTCACTAAACTTCGTACGACTAAAATGTTCTAAATATGCACCTACGAACATTTTAATCGTACGAAGTTTAGTGACATGGATTTATTTTTATTAATTCGTTCCCTCAATTTAACAATTCGTTGCCAATTCGTTCCCTCAAACTAACAATTCGTTCGCTCGAATTGACAATTCGTTCGCACGAAATAAAATTTCGTTCCCTCAATTTAACAATTCGTTCCCTCGAATTAACAATTAACAATTCGTTCCCACGATGTAAAATTATGTTCCCACGAGATAACAATTGTTATATCGTGGGAACGAATTGTTATTTCGTGGGAACGAATTGTTAAATTGAGGGAACGAACTGTTAATTCATGGGAACGAATTGTTATTTCGTGGGAACGAATTATATATAAATTTAATTTACTAACTTTCGTTATGCACGGGTTGGCGTCACATATGGCATTACGTTAAAGTGTGACGTCATGGGCTGCGTAATATGTAAAATGGACACTCAGATCACGTGACCCATAACAAGCTTTCATTTGCACAAACTCGTCCAGTAAACGTTCTAAAACACACAATTTCAAACATGACGCTAGCATGGTGTTTACGACGGCAAGTCAAAGCTGTGAGAAATTGTCAGAAAATGACGTCACCATTTTAGAAATTGTTGCAAACAATATTCGGATAATTCAAACGTTACCAACAAACACCCTACCGTAACAACGGAATGACAAAAATGCCGTTGACGTCATAAATTAATTATAATGCATCGAAAATAGAAACGACGCATCTGATTTGTCAATTGTAATCACAGCCTATAAAATATGAAAATATCACAGCATATAAAACCTCTGTTTTACTAGTCTGTGTTGTACAATTTGACATATTTATGTAGCCCTACGACCTTTTGTAAACAATGGTGGCGGGAACCCAAATTGTACCCAACTCATTTTCAGCACACTTTCAGTTATCTATTCTGTTACTTGATTTGTACAACCCAAGGCCAAATAATAAAATTGACCAACAACTGACGAAAATTACTTCAGGGTGGCCTTTCAACAAATGTTCAAAAATAGTACCCCACCCACTCAAAATACATGTATCCATAAGAATTGAGCAATTAACTCAAATGCAAACTCAATATGCCAGTACCAGCCTTCACTTTTACTAATTCCAATGTCACATGACTGTGCATAACAAGCTGTATTGCAGATGGGGTAATCACCTGAATTAGGCATAAACATCGTGTTTAAACTTGTTGACAGTTCCGTTGTAAATGTCTCACGACCAGACAGTTCGGCAGAAATGTTGGCATGCTTTTTAAATGAATAAACACAATTAACTGTTGAAACTACACAGAGAAAACATTACAATTGTTAAACTAAACATTAGAGTTTATTACGTGAAAACGTGTGTACAAAACGTCCAGTAAATCTCAATTTGTGATGGGAATATTCTTCAGCGGAGTGCGAGTGCGAGGCGGTTATCGATGTCAACTAGCTGACGTATTGAATCAAAGTACTGAAAGTACTGAAATATGTTATCTCCACAAAAACTGTTCACTTGCGGAACTAGAGACTGAAAGTTGCATATTTTCTCCATCATCATCCAGAGGCAAATGTACTGTGATGGTGCAAACCCATTCCCATCCATACGTTTTCTCTAGCATAAATTACTGTTTGAAACTCCCAGAAAAAAATTGCACGAAACTGACGGCTAACTGGTCACTGCTAACTCACTGTGAGAATTAAAGATAATATCTGCTGTATTCATACTAACGTCGCCATCGGATTTATTTTTTAGATAATAACAGAAACTTACAGATTATGCAGATTTCAATGTTGACCGCTTGCATTCGGCAGAGACCTGGGGCCCGTTTCACTAACCTTCGTACGACTAAAATGTTCGTAAGTGCAACATTATGATAGTGTGTAAATTTCATATTAACAATGTGTTGTTGTAAACAATTATTGGATTTACAGTTATTGAGCATAGGCTGCATATGCAGCCTATGCTCAATAAATGTAAATCCATAAATTGAAATTTCCAGACGATCCTGAATTTGCACTTCCGAACATTTCAGTCGTACGAAATTTAGTGAAACGGCCCCTGTATCACGCTACATGAGTTTTCTAGCACACCAACAGCTAACTTGAGCACATTTCCCATAAGCATCATTTCCCCAGTTTCAGCAGCATAATTAAATCGATGTTCAATGTATTCAATGGTTTTAATGAATTGCGTGACTTCACCTAGTTGCAATTACAAAACAATCGCGTATAATCAATACTAATGTCAAGAATGTCACATATTGCATGCAACAGTGTTCTTATCCACAGGCTGTCATTCCGCCTGCGACCTTATAATAATACTGCTGCAGGTAGATGTGACGACAAAGGCACCGTCTTGGAACGGTGACAGTGCAAATGTTGTGGGATAAAATCATGGCGCCGTGAACATGGCTAGCGTGGCACTAGCCCAGCGCCATTAGTCTGCTGGTGCTACACTCCGCGCCGGCGCAAAATGTTTCACGTCGAAAACTTTACCGGTTTCCTAACGAGATGCCACTCAGCTCTACTTAAAAGTATCAATAAGTGGGGGAAAAATCAGTTGAACAAAAATTGTTTACTCCCTGTTAGAACACAATTCGGTATTGTGTCATATCGCCTCTATTTGAAATCGTTGCTCACATCCCTCCGGGAATTAGACAAACTACACCGTGTGTCCAACCCGACCACGCCCCATTACCCCGGGATGCTCATCTCTTCAACCAACCCACCCTGAGAGGGGAAACGATTGGTAGGTACATTCTACGTGGCTTTATAGTTCGCCCTACTTTCTAGACCAATCGTTGGGCAGCAATGTGCTCCCCCTATTTCACATAGTGCAACGTTTAGAAATGGAAATATCAATTCTCAGATTGCATTGTGAACTTGGCTGAACTATAACAGTGATTCCGCTGGGGAAAATAAAAAAATCGCCACTTCAAAAAATTGGCGATATGTAATTTTCTTTTTTTTTTTTGATTTTTTTTTTAAAATTGTATTTTTCTTTCGCCAATTGTTTATTTTTATCGCCAATTGCGAAAGTGGCGATCGCCAGCGGAATCCCTGCTATAAGTATGTTATTGCTTACATATTGGATTTTTCAATTAAATACTGCGGTTGCTAGCACTCCCTCGCATTTATTTAATTTTTTAAAACATCAATATGTGAACAAAAACTTATACATATTGCACTACCAATATTGGTCAATTTCTTTATTTCAAACTACATGTACTTGAATGTGCTTGAAATGAAGCAGCTTGATTGGCTGAGCCACAGCTGTACTATAAACAGCCCATACTCAGACAATCAAATTGCTCGATTGGGAGTTGGGATTACCAAAACGTGTTCAGAAGCGATTGTGAATAGATATTTAAGGTTGTGTGTTCTATATTAGTTGAGGTCGGAACGAAAAGTTATATTTTGCCAAAAATATAACTTTTCGTTCCGACCTCAGACGGAAAATGTTTCACGTTTCTATTTACAAGAGTAACATCTGACAAACATTTCTAGCCTGGGTGTTAATCTGGCAACTTGTGCTAAAGGTCTCAACTTGAAAATTGCGTCCATGATGGCGGCAATTATTGGTAAACAGTATGAATAAATAAAAATGATATCAAAGTTAATTATTTTTTGTACATGTTGTCCAAACATTAATGTAGTTATGTTCAACACATACTGAGCTACAATAAACAAAGAGACTAATGTCGTAGAGTGAAAGGTAAAGGTCAAATTCAAGGTCAAAGTTCAAATAATCGTTAACAATCACCGTTTAAGTCGTTAAACACCTCATTTATGAACGATTACTTCACTGAAACTAGGATACACGGACAAATGTCGTATATGCGCTTGAGCTAAATGTACAGACGGTTTAATGTCATGATTTATATTACCATGGAAACAAACCATTGTTTTATCCTGTATGGCCATCGATTTAACAGTTTCCACTTTGATATGTTTGTTTATGAATCGGGTGAATTATTCCCCATACCCAAGATTGGAATGACTGTTTTTACATTATACATCATGTTCTCTTTGATTAGTAGTGACATTCTCGATTCAGTCGTAGTGTAGCTGTCATTTTTTCAAGATGGCCGCCAATACATCGATTGTTTTCATACCTTGAATTGGGAGACACATAACCTTTTCAGTTCGGTTCCAATGTCTATGCACTATTGATCAACGAGTCAAACAATACTATTATTGGACATATCAGATCGCGATTGAAATGTTTATATAATTCAAAATGGCCGCCAAAATGTTGTTTATCCTATGTTTTCTCTAGGGGATGCATAGAACCATGTGATTCATGTGTAGCGTATTCACTAGTTATGTCCATTAAATGCATGCAAAAAACAGACACTAATGTTAGACGCTACTTGCTGGATGGAGCTAGTTACCTGCCATTCATGTTAATTATACAGTGGGGTCAGCGTGTAAGTGCACGCACGAACGAACACGACAGGTTGGAACCAACCTGTCATGTTCGTTCGTGTGTGCACTTACACGCTGACCCCACTGTATATTTAAAACTGTATTAGATAGAGATCACATATCGTAATTACATAAACGCTGATTATGGTATGCGTCTGATTTGTTATGTTTTCTATCGGTGTTCGTTATATGTCTTTGCCGACTTCTCATCTAATATGTATAGGTCTTGTTGGATGTCAATTGACGCTGAGATGCATACATGGTACCGTGGGGGTCAGCGTGTAAGTGCACACACGAACGAACACGACAGGTTGGTTCCAACCTGTCGTGTTCGTTCGTGTGTGCACTTACACGCTGACCCCACTGTATATATGGTACATGTATTCTGTCACATGCTGACATTGGATTTATTGTATATTTAATATTTTAATTAGTGTGTGATTGATACACTAATATGCCACAACAAATGGCGTATTCGTTAATAAAGCAAATAGAGCGAGTGAGTATTGGGCTCACGGATACACCCGGTCGCTACCTGGACTGATAAACGAAAACATTAATGCAAATTTATAAAAGGAATGTCAAAGTGTTACGAATGGATGGACGGACGAAGGAACAGAGGAACTGACGGATGGAAGGATGACCGGACGGAAAGGCGAAAATTGTATACTCCATGGCATACGTCGGAAAATTTTCTTATTTTCAATTTGACCTTGAATATGTTTTGTTTGGTAATATCATTTCAATCGGCGTTTGATTTGCCATGCATGGCACCTATTTGTTTAAACAACCATGAATTGCATCGTTTCTTACCGATTATCAAATAAACCGGTGGCCATTTCGAATGTCGATTTCTATCATGGTTGAGAATTTATTTTATATTGTAATTACGTAAGTTAGTGTCATATTGGTTGACAATCGTTATAATATACAGAAATAGCATATTTTCGATGAAGCAAAGGCGAAAAAGTATAAGTTTATGAGGTAGTATAGTAAATTGTTTTACCTTTAAATTGCATCAGCTGATTTTATGTCGTTATGGTTTTTTTGTAGTGTTTTTTATGGTAAATACCATATTGGCAAAACAAGCCTAATTAAATGGTAAGCACAGTAAAACCCCATTTTTAGTTTAAGGTCATATGCTCAAAATCGGCGGCCATTTTGACTTTCATACCTTTGGCACCACTTCCCAAAATGACACCCAGGCCAAAGTTATCCGTCAGCCATCACTCTAACATATAAAAGAGTCAAACATTTTCCGTCCGATGTTGGAACCAAAATCTTTATTAACCCTTAGACCGCTATCTTATTTTTTTTGTCGTCTGCTGTTTATTTTCTATTTTCCATTTTTATCATCAAAAACATGCTTTGACAGCACTTTAGAATAATTTACAACATGCTTTGACAGCACTTCAGAATCATTTCCATTTCTGAAGTGCTGTCAAACCATGTTTTTATTGAGAAATAAGGCAAGATATAAAAGCAACAGCAGACGACAATTGCTGTGAGTAGCGGTCTAAGGGTTACGTGAGTAGGGCTTCTCGCATATTAGGTGTTATATGCATACGTCACATTATCAATGTTGAACACATGTATTAAGATAATTGTAAAACGATGTCATATGAATACACATGGCCTTGGACGGCGATACGGTGTGTTGTATGCCAGTAGAACAGAACTGCTTGCCATGACAAGGCTACACACGTGTTTGCTCGTCTGGTACTACCTTGATTGCCATATATGTACGTCGTAATGTCATTTTGTCACGAAAAAGTCCGAATGTCTATAGTATCTGCGGCACGTATCTGAGATTTGATAAGGCGAGCTTATCAAATGATGTCTAGCGGACACGACATGAATATGCACAAACTGTCTCCGTTGCTTAGGGAATATAGCAATAGAGGAACATTGCTGCATGTATGACAATTATTCCTCTAGAGAAATAGCACGAGAGAATGAACATCAGAACGTGGTCGCAAATTATGTAACAAATGAAAATACTATACCCCTAGGGACACCGAAAAAGCTCGGGTAAACACAAATGAGACCAGCGATGCGATTTTGTACATAAGAACATGTGCGATTTTTCATGAAATATATTTACAGAAAATGTGATATTTTCTGTAAACGACGTCAAAAGATGACGAAATTTTTATAGCGAATGCGGAATGGTATTCTGCATTTGCTAAGAACATTTCGTCATCTTTGTAAATATTTTTCATGCGATATCGCACATGTTCTTAGGTACAAAAATCGCATGGCGTGAATCAAATTTAACCATGTAAAACCATAGAAAACAGGCAAGCGTATCGCGGTAATCACATTCGTCAACAGGGGCCCGTTTCACTAAACTTCGTACGACTATGTTCGTAAATGCAAATTTAGGATCGTCTGGAAAGTTCAGTTGATGGAATTACATTTATTGAACATATGCTGCATATGCAGCATATGCTCAATATATGTAAATCCAATAATTGTTTACGGGAAAACATTGTTAATGGGAAATTTACAGACTATCATAATTTTACACTTACGAACATTTTAGTCGTACTCGGTGGACTCTAACACTAGCTGTGTACGGTCCATCCAAAGACAAACATACACATTAACACATGCACAGCTGACCTCGTTCGTCTTGCTAAGATTACTAACGTTTCTGAACATGTATCGGCAATGCCAACTCGCAATCAAGCAATTTGATTGTCTGAGCCTGAGCTCAAGTTCAGTCAATCAAACTACGCACACACGCCAACAAAACTCCAAACACACACACTTTTTTTCAGCCACAGTCACTGGTGCTACACTCCGCGTCAGCGTAGAATGTTTCACGTCGAAATAGGCGCCGAATTCATGACGAATACCCATTTAGCTACATGGAGAAGATACTGCATAGACACATTTTCTTCTAGTAACCGGCGCAAGAAATTTGTCTCGGTTACTAGACGAAAAGTGCGTTCATGCGATAGCTCTATGTAGAGCTGAATGACACCTCGTCAGGCACCGATCCATTTTTCGACGAGAAACATTTCACACCAGTGCGGAAGGCAGCTAAAGTCACAGCTGTATCATCATTGCAGATGGGAGAAAATTAATCAATCGGCCTGGATCTCATAACGCTGTGTAAATATGAACAATACCGGGAGCACGATCTGATAATCCCGGGCTTATTGCATCCGCGTTTGAAGTACGTATATCGATGGCAACTGTTACAGTCCATTCAATAACGCCGTGTCTGTAATCAAAGTACTGAAAGTACTGCCATCAGAGCCTTAGCTCCAGTCTGTAACTCTGTGACCCTCCCGTACCGTACGTACGTACGGTACAGGAATGTCACATAGTTACAGACTGCAACTACCAGAGCCTGAAATAAGGAACGGATATATAGCCGGTGTCATTAACCGATATGTTCTACTTCAATGATTAAGCCATTGTAACCATTGCGTCTGTTAAATTATTTCCTAAGCCACCATAGTACCATTATTTGGCAACATTTAACTAAGCTATATTATCTAGTTTTTGTATATTCTTGGGAATATATACCGATACATGCAATATATATTCAACACATTCTAGAGATAACCTCGTCTCAGTACTTTCAGTACTTTGATATAATGTAGTAACCGCTGGAAACAGCATTTGTTCAATTTTAGACTACAACCTGTTGCAAAACTGTATCAACTTACAGCGCTTGTATTGTTAAAATCACTTCAGCGCATTTCATGTTAAAACTGTATCAACTTACAGCGCATTGTAAAACTGTATCAACTTACAGCGCATTGTAAAACTGCTTTCAACGCATTATCCATATTACACGTAGGACATCGGAGTAAATGTTCTTTGGTAGAAATACCACGTAACAGATTGAACAATCCAAGGACAATCGCCCTGTCTAATTGGGACCCGATGTGTGTCGTTGTTCCGCAGATCCGTGACCGGTGAAAATAATTCTTAAATATCACGGTCTTCATTCCAATTATATGTATCAATAATTATTAATTTTAAATTATTTGCTACGATGAATAGTAAATATAGCAGCTTCAGCGATTATGTTTTCACAAAACATCTGCCGACTTTGGGAGAATTTGGATATGTAAAACTACACCACGTGGTGGAGTGGTTTTGTCTTGATTTTAAACGGAGATCATCTTTAACCACAGCGAATGTAACTTTTCAGGAGCAATACGCGACTGATTAATTTATTTACATATGTTACACTGGATGTTACGGAGCCCCGCAAGGCACGTAGAATTTTTTTTTATTAATTAATATTCCCACGAAATAACAATTCGTTCCTTCCATTTAACAATTAGTTAGGGAACGAATTGTTAATTCGTGGGAACGAATTGTTATATCGTGGGAACGAATTGTTAAATTGAGGTAATGAATTGTCATTTCGTGGAAACGAATTGCTAATTCGTGTGAACGAATTCTTAAATTGAGGGAACGAATTGTCATTTCGTGGAAACGAATTAATAAAAAAAGGATGTCCGTTTCTGGGGATGTATATTATTGTTTCAATACTTTATCGATGGAAGTGTAATAAATAGTAGTAATAACCAGGGATATAGGGTTTACAGTGAAACCTCTCTAAACCGGACACCAAGAAACATCCGTGATCTTATTTTGCTTCGGTTTCCTGGTCATTTATCTCGGGTGATAATGTCTGTTCATGATCGTATAGCACACAGCTATGGCTCAGAATTATCAAATGCCTGATTTACAGTGAAACCTCTCTAAACCGGACAACCTGGGGACCTCCCAGGGTGTCCGGTTTAGAAAGGTTTTACAATATGTCTCTGTAATAACATAGAAAACACAACTAGAACTGCACAATTAACTTCCTAGACACGATTCTTCCTGGTGTAGAAAACGTGGACATGTTTGATAAATATTGAATACCATGCTAGTGTCATTTGATATCACGTTTATCAGGCAAGGTTAGGAAACGGGTAGGAATTCCGAGGCTTGCCTCGGAATTCCTACCGTTTGCGAGCCGAGCCTGATCACTTGCTGTCAAAATACACTAGCATGTTATTCAATTTATCAGGTAAGGTATTATTTTACATTATCAGGCAAGGCTATGAAAAGCATAAGAATTCAGAGGCTTGCCGAGGAATTCCTACAGTTATTCTGAGACGAGCCAGATAAACTTTATATCAAACGACACTAGCATGCTATTATATTTATCAGGTAACGTTTTAGGCTACATAACGATACTTATGAAGTGGTTTCGTTGAAAAACACGCGGACTTGTTTCAGTGACGTAAATCCAATGACGTAATTCGGTAACGTCATGTTACGCCGTTCGACCAATGAAGCATCAGTTTTCAATTCATTGTAAACAGGATATTCGTATCAGGTCACTGTCTGATATAGCACTAGGTTATCAGTCAGTACGTATTCGGCCAATACAACGTTCGTCACCTGATAAATGCCATTTATCGTCCCTAAAATGGTCAATCACGTGTTGATTCTCTGAGATTTCTAAGTGCCCTACATTACTGGGGCCCGTTTCATTAACTTCGTACGATTCAAATGTTCGTAAGTCCAAAACTATGGTAGACTGTACATTTCTCATTAACACTATTTTCTTGAAAACAATTATTGGTTTTACATTTATTGAGCATAGGCTGCATATGCAGCCTATGCACAATAAATGTACATCCATCAATTGAGATTTCGAGACGATCCTAAATTTGCACTTACGAACAATTTAGTCGTAAGAAGTTTAGTGAAACGGGCCCCTGAAGTTTTGAGCCGCCAACTTAACATAATGAAGATGCGAAACAGCGTGCATGTACATTAAATATTACCCATATCGTCGTTTTATACTTGATGTATTTCGCGAAATATTCAATTTTGCGAACAAAAACATTGCGAGAAAAATCAAGAAAATAATTAAATCAATATAGGTCTGTGAATTCGCTAATTAGTTCACTTAATCGAGTTAACTACATGGACATGTAATTAATCTTATTTACTCCGGTAAATTCAATCTTCAGGTGTGTCTGCCTGTCTGGATCAATTATGTTCGATGGAAACATTTACATACGGAGCCCGGCAGGGGACGTAGAATTCTTTTCATTTTTATTAATTCGTTCCCATGAAATAACAATTCGTTCCCTCAATGTAACAATTCGTTCCCTCAATGTAACAATTCGTTCCCTCGAATTAACAATTCGTTCCCACGAATTAGCAATTCGTTCCCTCAATTTAACAATTCGTTCCCACGAAATGACAATTCGAGGGAACGAATTGTTAAATTGAGGGAACGAATTGTTATTTCATGGGAACGAATTAATAAAAAAATCCATGTCCCCTGCGGGGCTCCGTATTTACTACATAATAATTCCAGCACAAAAATATTTACACAGTTCCCTAACATTTGATTGGCCCGTAGCAAGTCTCTGTCCAAAATTTATATCCCAGTAAACTCCCACGCCAAACTACTTTCTACAGGTGCGCTGTCAGTGCTGTCAATGTAAACAAATGGCTGCCGTCTGTCAAAATAAACACATTTTCTTGATGAATTTATTTCAAATGCTGGAATTATAAGGAATAAATGTCCTTTTTGTTGAATTTATCGGGGATATAAACTTGGAAAAGTCGCGGGAATACTGGACGAGGCCTTCCGGCCTTCGTCCAGTATTCCCGCGATTTTTCCAAGTTTATACCCCGATAAATTCCGCAAATAGGACATTCATTCCTATAATATTCAGCAAATTTCATGATAGAAACCAGGCCAAAAACATATGCGATACAAAATACATGATTGTACAGTTCAGTGCAAAGTCGATATGTTTCATACGTAACTCTAAATGTGACTGTGACTGGAGAAATGGGGCTTATGGGATTTGTGACCAGTGTAACTCATGATCAAATAGCACAGTCAGTTTGGCTAATAACGATATACAGTGAAACCTCTCTAAACCGGACACCCTTGGAAATCCCATGGTGTCCGGTTTAAGAGATGCTCCACTGTAAATCAGGCATATAACCATTATGTGACATATTTAATTCACAATTGGGAAAAGTCCGAGGGTGGTATACTTGAAAATGGTGCCAAACATTCATCCAGCGGGTTACAGAGCGCAGACATCGGCATCGCACTTGTAATTGAATGTAGCTTCAGAGAAAATATGTCGGCAAATCCCACAGCGGGGTGGGGGGGGGGGGGGGTGTGGGGGAGGCTAGCGTGTATGGTTTCCATTTCTGGCGGACGGCCTATTCTTAAATACCATACGTACGTTACCTACTTTTAAATATTTTCATAAAGGCTGTTTTGCCTTATAATAATATCGTCATACTGTTTACTGTCAGGCTACAGGAGAGTGCAATTTCACCAGGAGCTACATTCACACAAGCCCAATTTCTTTAATCACAGTCACATATATGCACAATTATTTATTAGACAACTGGGCCCGTTTCACTAAACTTCGTACGACTAAAATGTTCGTAAGTGCAGATTTAGAATAGTCTGTAAATTTCAATTGATGGATTTACATTTATTGAGCATAGGCTGCGTATGCAGCCTATGCTCAATAAATGTAAATCCAATAATTGTTTACAAGAATACATTGTTAATGTGAAATATACAGAATATCATAATTTTGTCGTACGAAGTTTAATGAAACGGCCTAAACGGTCGTATATTCAATAGCACAGTGTTCTACCGAGTCGTAAAAGTATAATCGCAGTTTCAATCACATCGAATATGCACATGTACAGAAACGAAAATCAAGCGCTTTACGCAAATCACAGTGATGTGGTCGGACATTTAAATTACCAATTGAATAGATACATTTGGTTCTAGTTAATGTGTTCTCTGGCATAGTTGCATCTACAGTGAAACCTCTATAAACTGGACACCCTGTGTCCGGTTTAGAGATGTTCCACTGTACATGTACATGTAGTTATTTAGTGAACCAGTTATTACTGCCTGTTTCGCGTGCTGCCCACCAACTTTTGGATATTAAATATATTAAGTCTAAACATATTTAAATGTAAGTACCTTTTCACAAATAACCAAAAGTCACACCTCCCCCAAAACAATATTTGATGAAATTCCATCAAATATTGATTTCATAGGAAAATACAATTTTCTATGGTAATTTACATGTAACATGGAGACTAAAAGTGATTTTTTTTTTAATAACTTTTGAATTTGTGAACCGATTGTTAAAATCTAACTTTTATTTTCGTAGTTACTTCATTCATTTGTGAGCTATCTATACAGGTTTCGGAATAACATAAGTTTTGATACAATCAATATGTGATGAAATTTCATCAAATAAAATATATTTAATTTAAACATTTGTTAGATTTATTCTGTTTAATAGCCAAAATCTCGTCGGAAGCAAACCGTGGAACAGACAGTCAGTACGCGCAGCAATACTTTACTTAGTCAGGCGCGGTTCCAGGCGTGTATGTATCCGGCCCACGCCCTCCACTAACATTTGCCGAGTTTAGGTTTTAAGCCAATGTTCACAATTTACCACTGGTGTTTGAACAGATGGTGAGTATGTTGGTGTCATATGGGTATTTTGGTGGATTTGGGTGGATTTCGTTGGTTTGGGGTAATTTACATAGCTTTGTGCAACTACTAACAATGGCGGATCCAGGGAGGGGCCCGGTCGGTGGTGGGGGGGGGGGGGGGAGGGGCTATCCCGCAACCACTGTCAGATAAGGGTGTTTTTTTCTGATCAAGTTACAGATATTTTAGTAACCCCATTCAGAAGATAGTAACCCCATTCGCAATGTACCTTATCACATGAGCTTTATATACTGACAACTTGAATTAGTGATTCGAATTTCGAGTGCTCCCCCCGCCCCTTCGGGGAAATCCTGGATCAGCCTCTGACTAATGCTCAAACATTGCACACGACAGAGCTCGCTAATTATCTATACATTCACCGTTCCGAACTTTCTGGTCCTTCTTCTTACTGTCAAAATACACGTGTAATTCGCAGGAGGTGCCGTAAATTGTATGTGGTAACAATGCACCCAAACCACTAGATATACCGAAATAACCCATAGAACACCGAACTATGAACCGTTCTTCAAGAGCCTGTGATTTTTACGAGCAAAGATCTGAGTATATTTTATTTCTCATTGAAGTGTATGTCTCATGACATGGAATACAACAGGAATAATGTCCAGTGCGTCATACTTATGTAATCATTAAATGCTCTATGTAAATTATGGTGAGCTCGCCAGATTTCAGCGTTATATCACACGCTATGTTCGTATTATCAAATATTGGTTACATGTCGTACATACAGATGATTGCATATTGCGCAGGATCTACACTAGTTCGTTGATCGACTGCAATAACGGTATGTTGAACTGGACAGACAACGTAAAACATCTGTTGTATGAGTATGGTTTTGGTAAAATGTGGGAAGATCCTGAACGTGTTACACCAACGATATTGCTTAGCATGTTTAAACAAAGACTAGTAGACTAGTGGCACAGTGACATGGAAACAAATAGAGTGTTAGTGTTGTACAAACACTAGTTCGTTGATCGACTGCAATAACGGTCTGTTGAACAAAAAGCTACGGGCATTCATGACTAGATTACGTTTATCTGCACATAATTTACGTATTGAAACTGGATGTTATGATCATCAAAGAGTAGATCGCCATTTAAGATACTATTTGTTATGTCATACAAATGACTTGGAAGATGAGTTTCACTTTGTACTTACATGTCCGATATACAGTGAAATACGACGACAGTACATTAGCAGATTTTATATCACTCACCAGAGTGTGTACAAACTTATATTGCTGCTACAGGATGTTAGGAAGCATATTGTTACAAAATTGTGCAAATATTTACAACAAGCGTTTAATTTGCGTAATTCTCTCACTATGGCATTGAATAGATAGTTCATCCTCATTACAGTCGCGATGTCGAGGTGATTGGTCGTTACTGAGCACAGCTCAGCACCGGCTGATCTCGTTTCCCGACTTCGGTCATTACAACGTGATCGGAAATATTTATAATCGCGCGCCTTACAAAATATTATATTCTTTCATGACATATAACTTTGAACATAGAGAATAGTAGGTTAGTGCCGTGAATGGGAAACATATCTGGCAAGGCTCAGGAAACGGGATGGGCGATGCTCTGCATACATTCCGTATATGGTCCATGTGTATTTACATATAGCACAGTACAGTGTCTATGAGCGGTGTACCTGTCAGCCATAGCTTATGTACATTTTAAGAATGTTGACAAAAGCACACCAATATCTGACTTGAAGTACATCTTGGTGTATTACAATTGATATGTTCCACTTCGCATTCTCAGTTACTTGTCAAACGCCAAAATATGTGAAACTGGCTGATGGATGACACACAATGATGGCCGACTTGGCCACTCCATGTGCCGTATAGGATACAGTAACGAGGCAGTATTCACATATATGTAAAACATATATTCCATCGCATTTACGAAGCAATTATCTTTCAAACAAAGGATGATCAGATATAGAACGGGTCCTTAATGTTATAGATGTCTTGGAGTGTCCACATGTCTAAATTACAGTGAAACCTCTCTAAACCGGAAACCCTACCCCAGGGTGTCTGGGGGCCGTTTCACTAAACTTCGTACGACTAAAATGTTCGTAAGTGCAAAATTACGATAGTCTGTAAATTTCACATTAACAATGTTTTCTTGTAAACAATTATTGGATTTACATTTATTGAGCATAGGCTGCACATGCAGCCTATGCTCAATAAATGTAAATACATCAATTGAAATTTCCAGACGATCCTAAATTTTCACTTACGAACAGTTTAGTCGTACGAAGATTAGTGTCTGGTGTAGAGATGTTCCACTCACTATACTTTATTATTATGCGGTGCTATGAATGGATTCCTATACGCGGCAGGCCATGTGAATTTGTATATAGGAAGATGTGCGATTGTTCATGAATTGTATTTACCGAAGCTGCGGTATTTTCGGTAAATAATGTATATGCTATGAAAAGTTCGTCAACCTTTGATGTCATTTACGAAAAATGTCATAAATGTGTTAATATTTTTCATGAGATATCGCACATCTCCCTATATGTAGGCACAACATCACATGTCGCGTCTCACATACATATATCCGTTTTCTACGGAGCCCCACAGGGGACATGTTTTATTTTTATTAATTCGTTCCCACGAAATAAAAATTCGTTCCCTCATTTTAACAATTCGTTCTCTCGAATTAACAATTCGTTCCCACGAAATGACAATTCGTTCTCTCAATTTAACAATTCGTTCCCTCGAATTAACAAAAAGTTCCCACGAGATAACAATTCGTTCCCACGAATTAACAATTCGTTCCCGTGGGAACGAATTGTTATTTCGTGGGAACGAATTGTTAAATTAAGGGAACGAATTGATATGTCGTGGGAACGAATTGTTATGTCGTGGGAACGAATTGTTAAATTGAGGGAACGAATTGTTATGTCGCTGCGGGGCCCCGTAGTTTTCTGATAGTTCGTGCTATATTACGTGTAGTATCATGGGGTCAACCCTGGTATTAACTTGAGGCTGTGACAGGGTAATTAATTTACGATTTAGGAGACTCACGACCTGTTCATTAACGACCGCTCCTCACCACACAGCTTGGATAATGCATTTAATTACTGTCAGTTTCCTGCCAATTTGCCCACTTTAAAACCACAGGTTGAAGTAACGGAACAAGGTCTATAAATACATTAAATATACCTAAATACACCAATAAGTGAAACAGAAATAAGCTAAAACAATTATTTACTCCCTCCTATAACAATGTGTTTTGTCATACCGCAGATAAGTTTCTCGGCTTTTGATTGGTTAGCTTGCCTGGTCATATATATTATATGACCTGCCAAGGCCGTTGAACATAGAGAAATTGCGATTCCCCAACGGCGCCTCGCGTCCAATGAAGACACATTTTGAAAGCGTCTAGCGATTGCGAATTGTATTCCTCACTAAACACAATAAAACACCGAATTGATCAATACAAGTAACACATTGTACACTCAAAACCAGGCGTTATTGTTTATGTTTCCATAAATATTCTTCGCTCATCAAAATATGAGCGAAAAATTAGCCAAAATAACGAAAATTGCTTTTCAAATCTCGACACGCTCGGCTTCGTGACACGGCTATATTTAGGTCACAAACTATGGGTTCCACGCACGAACCCGCGGCGTAGCAATGACAGCGAATGTTTGGGAACCAGTCGCATTATTCTAGAGGCGCCAAAGGGAGAGCAGATCGATAGAGCAGTGGAATATAAATTAAATTACACGATATAAAAAAACTGTCATAAAGTCGTTTTCGATGTATTTCTTACTCCATATTTAGTTTGTTTTCGTTTAATAAAAAAACGAAATGTTTATACCTGAAGTCAATTTTCTATCGCTTTTCACCCCTACTGCAGCTCCTCCAGCTGATACTATTATTCTCTCATGTTAACTTGCCATAGAGAATTGGTTTTCGCAATAAAAACAAAGTTTTGACATTTCACGAAATGAGAAACAGGGATTATTCTTAAATGTTGATAACATTTAATATTATCTAGAAATATGTTATTTTCGCAGTGTTTATGTAACCGTGTCATTTGTACAGGTTTCGCGAAACAGACTGTAGTTCCTGTGTGTACATGCACGATCACGTGCAGATTTAATTTTTAACAGTGGAACCTCTCTAAACTGGACATCAATAAGACACCTATGACCTTCATTTTGATGAGTTTCTTGGTCATTTATCTCAGGTGATAATGTCTGTTCGTGATCGCATAGCACACTACTATGACTCAGAATGATCAAATGCATGATTTACAGTGAAACCTCTCCAAGCCGGACACCCTGGGGACCTCCCAGGGTGTCCGGTTTAGAGAGGTTTCACTGTATATGATTCGCCAATATTAGATATCTGTGTTTGATATCCTCTCTATACAAACGGATATTGACACTTGGAACACCGACCTAGTGTTTTAATTCCGACCCCATAGGCGGTTTGTTACAAATATAACCTCACACGCATTGTTTAATTGTTCGAAGATCGTTTGCTCAGTGTGTGTTCTGTGCTTCAAGACTACCAGACTTGAACATTGCTGCCATCTTGTTTTTTATAGGCAATAGCTGATTTAAGCTTATCATGCAAAGTTGGGAAACGAGGAGGAATTCCTAGAATTGTTCGCTGCACAATTTCGGCTTTAAAGTAGTACCTATTTGAACAGGACACCAAGACACCACCTATGATCTTATTTGTTATGAGCTTCTTGGTCATTTATCTCCGGTGATAATGTCTGTTCGTGATCAAATAGCACACAACTATGGCTCATAATTATCAAATGCCCGATTTACAGTGAAACCTCTCTAAGCCGGACACCCTGGGGACCTCCCAGTGTGTCCGGTTTAGAGATGTTTCACTGTATATGCAATGGGTTGCTCTATACCGCTACGCTGCAGCTAGCGGTACGGATTGGCCGAATAACTTTAACTTTTGCGCACTAAAATTTCCCGTAGCAAGTCTCTGTCCAAAATTGATATCCAAGTAAACTCAGCGCCGAACTACTTTCCGTAACCGTGAGGTGCAGTTAAAATAAGTATTAAGAAAACGGAAAATAAACACATTTTCTTGATGAATTTATTTCAAATGCTGGAATTATAAGGAATGAATGTCCTTTTTGTTGAATTTATCGGGGATATAAACTTGGAAAAGTCGCGGGAATACTGGACGAGGCCTTCCGGCCTTCATCCAGTATTCTCGTGACTTTTCCAAGTTTATATCCCCGATAAATTCCACAAAAAGGCCATTCATTCCTATAATATTCTTATTGACAGTAAATGTATTATCACATGTCTTAGGTCACACTCCACGAAGTAGTAGAAAGTAAACAAAGAGCCGTGCAAACGCAAATTTGGAAATACGACTTCACCAAACCGCTTATGTAATGTAATGTAATTAGAGTTCTATACACAGAACTAGCTCACTCACTGTTACTTTAAAGTATATTGCATATACTAAATTGAATTTAATTTCATTGATTATGTTGCGTAGTTTGAAACTGGACGGAACGCGATGTAAATGATCAGCCAACGGGCGACAATCGCAGAACGGGTGCCAATTTTTTCCACAACAGGGACTAATTCGCCGCACAGATCTAGGTGAGCCATCACCATTGATGTTTTCCTCTATAACATAGCCATTTACCATACAGTTGGCTAGTCTCTGCTACTTTCAATTTGGTATGAGTGTTGTGGGACCTTTTTCCATAACCGGCATACACCCTGCACTGGATATTCACTAATTAAAGTACATGTTAAATAATTCAATCTCTATGACCACACTGGTGGTGAAAAGTCTGAATTTGAAACTAGGTCACATGAGACGCATGCTCATAATTAACTCCACTTGAAGATGGTGTAAAAGACACATTAATATGCCTGTGAAGTACCGCACATGAATATCTGTTGGTTTAGTGTGGTTAAACCCAGAGAGCATTGGCCTTCCGGCGGTTTGTAGCGTTGTCTGTCTTCACTACACTACCACCTGCGAAAATCGTGCCAATATTTGTCTTTTTCCCCAAAAATACTTTAATACTTGTGCTAGACATCAAGCAATTTGATTGACTGAGCCTGAGCTGCACTGCAGCTCAAGCTCAATCAATCAAATTGCTTGATAGTGAGTTGGCATTGCCAATATATATTCAGAAACGTTGATAATCTGGGCAAGATTAACGCAGGCGGTTGTGTATCGGGGTTGGCCCCGGGTTTGGCCAAACAAGCCCGGCCTGACGCTACAGAGCAGCAAATTCTGCTACGGTACATCCATTGGCTCTGCACATCGTGCCGGCGTCAAATGTTTCACGTCGAAAAATGCACCGGGTTCCTGACGAGATGCCGCCGACACTGAGCTCTACTTAGAACTATCGCATAAACGAATTTACGTCATCTAACCGGCGCAAACTTCCGCCGGTTACTAGATGAAAACGTGTTTATTCAGTATATTCTTCGTGTAGCTGAATGGAAATTCTTCAGGTATCCGGCGCGTATTTCGACGTGCAGCACCAGTGACACCAGTAGCCTATTTCATCAACATTGCAAAGTATACTTTACTAGCAAAGTATAAAAGTATACTTTGAGTGAGTAATCATTTATTTTTCCTGAAATGCATTATTTCATATAGAACTAACAAATGCATATATTTCATGATTAAAAGTATGCAGAATTATTATACTGAATTTATTACATTATCACAACCAAATTGGCTGTGATAATGTAATAAATTCAGTATAATAAAAATTAATAAATTTATCATAAAATTGAAAATTTCTCCCTCAAAGTATACTTTGCTACTAAAGCATACTTTGCAATGTTGATGAAATAGGCTACTGACACATTCCCGTGAATTATGTTCGTCTTTCTCATCAGACACAGACTCGTTTAATATTTTCCTCGCATCACATTTGGTGTTTTCTGATTTCAGATTTCATCTTCTGTGTTTGTCATGTGCGATAAAAAGCATTTACACAATTTAACATATTTTCCGTAACTGACGTCGAAAGTTAACGGAATTGCCATAGCAAATGATGAAAATTCGTCATCTTTCGACGCATTTACAGAAAATATCACAGTTTCTATGAATGTAATAAAACATCGCACAGGTACAAAATCATATGACGTGTCTAATACAGTACATGCGGAATATATAATTTTGTCAACTTTTGACGCCATTTACGGAAAATATTGTAACTTTTGTAAACGTATTTCATGAAATTACGCAGATGTCCGAAGGTACAAAATCGTATAGCGTGTCTCATATAGGCATACACTATTCTTGCATATTGTGTCAGCTGTTTACAGTGCTCAGTATGGATGGCAAAACCGACATATTCAATAGCCGGCGTCCAGACTGTGACGTTACATAACTACCTTTAACGCCATCATGATTCGAGTTTGACACCAGCTAGTGTTCCATGTATATGCCACATTTTGAATAAATTCCGCCGGAAAATAGAGAATAGTGCCGTGAATGGGAAAAAATATCCGGCAAGGCTCAAGAATTTCTTTATTTCTCATCAGAAGTATATGTTGTGACCACTCATTTGAACCGTCTCGCCGAGACGGTTTAAATGAGTGGTCACAACATATACTTTGGTTAAGAAATAAGGATTTTAGATAGAGAATAGTAGGTTAGTGCCGTGAATGGGAAAAAATATCTGGCAAGGCTCAGGAAACGGGATGGGCGAGGCTCTGCCGAGCACATCCCGTTTCCGTGCCGCGCCAGATATTTTTTCCCATTCACGGCACTAACCTACTATTCTATTTATCCCGTCAAAACCTACAAAATGGCTGTAAAATGAATAAATAGTATTGACTGGATATGAAAAATGTTTCACGGCACCGTGTTTCACGGCACATACGCACTGTGTTGACGGGATAAATTTACGATATCGTTTGTTCGCACACTTAACACTAGCGATAGCATACTGGGGGCCGTTTCACTAAACTTCGTACGACTAAAATGTTCGTAAGTGCAAAGTTAGTAAAGTCTGTAATTTTCACATTAACAATGTTTTCTTGTAAACAAGTATTGGATTTACATTTATTGTTCAATAGATGTAAATCCATCAACTGGAATTTCCGGACGATCATAAATTTGCTCTTACGAACATTTTCGTTGTACGAAGTTTAGTGAAACGGCCCCCAGGTGTTTATACGTATATTACTAGTATTACAACATGTGTGATTTCACAGTATACTAACAGTAACACAGTGTAATAAAACTCATATTACACTAGTGTAATGCATATGCAGCCTATGCTCAATAAATGTAAATCCAATAATCGTTTACAAGAACACATTGTTAATGTGAAAATTATAGACTATCATAAGTGTGCGCTTACGAACATTTTAGTCGTACGAAGTTTAGTGAAACGGGCCCCAGTAACGTACGATTCTCTCTATATATAATGCACCTTATATCACCATGATCATGTATACATGTACAACCTAACTGTACTTACAAATACTCCGGAATTAAAACCGTCCCAGGCAATTTCTCTAGAGCCGGCGAATCAGCGGGAGACATCACATATTAATATCCAGTTTACGTTCTATCTCTCGATCTCTATTAACTAGATTCCGGCGAACAGACAATATTAACTTTATAAACGGTTGCCTCGCGGCAAATGGATGTTCCATAGAGTTGCTGAGCACATTCGGCAATCATCGGAACTCATCGCGTCGCTCGGTTTTGTATTGGGCGTAAAGCGCAGCTTGATGTGCGTATCGAATACAAGTATGGGCCGGCGCGAGATATAGAGAATATTAGGTTAGTGCCGTGAATGGGGAAAATATCCGGCAAGGCTCAAGAATTTCTTTGTTTCTCATCAGAAGTATATGTTGTGACCACTCATTTGAACCGTCTCGCCGAGACGGTTCAAATGAGTGGTCACAACATATACTTTGGTTCAGAAATAAGGAAAATAGATAGAGAATAGTAGGTTAGTGCCGTGAATTGGAAAACATATCTGGCAAGGCTCAGGAAACGGGATGGGCGAGGCTCTGCCGAGCACATCCCGTTTCCGTGCCGCGCCAGATATTTTTTCCTATTCACGGCACTAACCTACTATTCTATTTATCCAGTCAACACCTAAAAATGGCTTTAAAATGCAAATATAGTATTGACTGGATATCAAAAATGTTTCACGGCACTGTCTTTCACGGCACATACGCACTGTGTTGACGGGATAAATGGGGCTTATGGTTTTTGCGCCGGTGTAGACTGTCGCTGATCATCTGATCAGGGTCTACAATGTTTGGCAGAATAATTTCCGCCGCCCGCTACATCCAGAGTAGCAGGTCAGGGTTTACGCTGTTCGTAGCTGTAATTGAATTACATTGTGGTTTATGGTATATGCACTTGTCGTCAGTGTAGTCCCAGATCAGCCTGCGCATCAAGGAATGCCATGTTCATAACATACGTTACCAGTATTATGCTGGGGGTGGGGGTGGGGGCGTGTCATGGGTTAAAACGGTTAGCTTGTTCTTGGTATTTCCATTTTTGTTAACTGCTATTTTGACAAAATATTTACTGTCATTGACACAGTTTATTAATTGTTATCGATGTTTTCTTTTTTAACAATTATTTACCTTTGCTTTATATTTACTGTGCCCCTTACCCATGCCCCACACCCATTCAAGTAAGGTCCCTTTCTCCTGTCACAGTCACATTTTGTCATCATGCTGAAACCACGTGACCGTGATATTGATGTAGGCAAAGACGAGTGTTGACGTCTCTTCCGTGCATTTCTGCTGCCAACTTATTATTAAAAACACAATAAATCTGAAATATATCCGTTTTTATTAATACAATACCATTTATTATCGTCAACAATTTTATTTTACGAGATTCTGTCGAATAGTTATTGTATTACATATCACGATCTGTTATCATGTTCTAGTAATTGTCTGGTAGCTAATGAAAAAAACTACACAATATTACTCCGCACACGATATGTTTTCCAAATTTACCATACACGTATTCACCACCACCTGCGCTAATCTTGCCATTTTTGTGAATTGTATTATTTAGAAATACTTGAATATTGTGCTCAAATTCAAGCAGATTGATTGACTGAGCCTGAGCTGTAGCACAACTCAGGCTCAGTCAATCAAACTGCTTGTTTTCGAGCTGAAATTGCCGACATATTTTCAGGAACTTTGACATCTGGGTAAGATTATGCACCAGTCAATGGAAATCCCCGCCCCCCCCCCTGGCCCGGGGAATAGCGGGGCTTATAATTTTTACTCAGTTAAAGCCCCGCTATGTCCCCGCAGTGCGGGGCAATCTGGCTGGTTAAACCCCGGGTAAATGGCCCCGCACCCCGGGGACATCAGTAAGGTTAAACCCTGGTAAAGGCCCCGCAGTGCGGGGCATATTTCAAACCTGATATTAAAAGAATTGAGAAGAGAAGGCTTGTTCAATCAGTGTGTATAGATGATGTACAAAACATTTAAAAATAACAATTCAATCACTGGGTACAACCCAGTCTAGAGGACAAAGATTGATTGATTGATTGAATATTGTTTAACGTCCGTTCAACAGCAAATGTCATTACAGACAGGTCGGCAGTTTCGAATCCCTGCTCAAAGAGGACAAAGAATTCATCACTGACCTTTATACATTATCTTGTTCTGGGCGATTTTACGACTGTTTGCACAATTTCCATTTTAGTGGACTCTCCCCACAAGCAGGGCCTACTGCAGACTACTTCTAACCTCACCAAAATCACTGGGCGCCAGTCTCCATTTACTCCGCTCTTAATATACAAGAATCAGGAAATACGGTTGATTTATTTTAGCAGTCAGAAGCAACAAACTGGTCCGGCCGACTCCATTGGTCTGAGGAGCCACACATGGGTACGAGTACTGCAGATTATTAATAGCAGCTTTAGATTTACGCTACCATGATTTGGTGTCTGTCTGCTGTCAGATGGCTCTTCAGTCACACCAGTAAAGTAACTTAATCCCATTCTTATCCACCAGCCGGTGGTACAAAAAGCAATGGAGAATGCAACACCAAGTTTGAAATCTTTAGCTTTATATTCTGACATGTACTGCATGTTTAGATATCAATCAAGACAGTGAAAGAACTCAATATTGTCTCATGTATACAATGTAGAAGACTTGACATAAATGCTGGGTTCCAGCTAGAACATGACCTCCAAAAAATATGTGTCTCATCATGGCCCTAGAACCACCAGACCTTCCCAATATTTTAATCGGCGTAAACCTGTCCGGTGGCAACTTTCGTAAAAGACCGGTGTCAACTTTCGTGTTTAATATTTGTCGATTATTTGACAACATTTTATCAATTTTATCAAAAATATCGGAATGCTATGCGATGTAATTTTGAATATGAAACTTTCAGAAGAAACAAGTTTTACAATCCATCCGTAATTGATGAAGATATCGCACTTACAACATGAAAAACAGGCAGATCTCAAGTTGTAAGTGCGATATCTTCACCAATTATGGATGATTGTAACACTTTTTCTTCTGAATGTTCCATATTCATAATTACATCGCATAACATTCCCATTTTTTAAAAAAATGCCGTTGTTGTAAAATAATCGTGAAATAGTAAGATCACAATATTGTGAAGGTCCGGTGGTTTCAGGGCCGTGCTCATGGCAGACAGTTGTATCATACAGTGATACATGTTGTCTGACGCCCACATACAGTGATACATGTTTACAGTGATACATGTTGTCTGACGCCCTCATACAGTGATACATGTTGTCTGACGCCCTCATACAGTGATACATGTTGTCTGACGCCCTCATACAGTGATACATGTTGTCTGATGCCCTCATACAGTGATACATGTTGTCTGACGCCCTCATACATTGCCCTCATACAGTGATACATGTATGTTGTCTGCTGTCCCCTGTGGTGTGGGGGAGTGATCAGCAGCATTCCTATGACAGATGAAATGGTGTTTTACGGCTCATCAACTTTTTTATGTCATTTTTAGCCGGGAATACACCTGTATCAGGGAGAGAAATAGTAATTCAGATCTGAATTTACGAAATCTCAATTTGGTGCCAGGTTCCCTTACCACACCAATTCACCCGGCTTTTATGAGAAGCAGGGGATACTGTGATTTATTCCATCGTAGGAATCAGCAGCACCACTGCATCTGATCCGCCCCACACCACAGGGGGTCCTATGATAGAATAAGCCACATTATCCCCTGCTTCTCGTAAAAGTCTAGTAAAAGAGGTCGAAAACCAAGTGATTTGGTGTAGGTGTGTCCGGGGACAACACGCAGTGATATCATGGTTATAGTTCAATAAATAAAGACTGCTGAGATCCAGAAAAAAACTAGTTAAAAAGTATGTTAAAGCCCCGGTAAAGCCCCGGGGTTACGTCCCCGCATATTTTGGCGAAGTTAAAGCCCCAGGGTTGTCCCCGCAGTGCGGGGCATCGTGACAGGTTAAAACCCTGGGGTATGCCCGGCTATGTCCCGGCTATTCCCAGGGCCAGGGGGGGGGGCGGGGATTTCCATTGACTGGTGAATTATAGCAGGCGGTTGTGTAGAATGCATATACGAAATCCGACATATGCATAGCGGAAGTCAAGGTTTCAAGACGCAATATATTTTCTATTTGTCATAAAATCCCATTATTCCTAGTGCCTGCACAGAGCTAAGGCCCACCCGCGCCTAATAAAACCGACACATAGCCATCATTTTACACGCAGAAGCCGTACCAGTCCAAAAACCTGACACAAGTCACCCATCTACGCTAGGTCGGACACGACTTCGCATCGTGATTTCACTAAAATTCTCAAAACTAAACTGAACAAACCAGATCGAAATTTTTAGAATTTCAGAAATACTGGATCGATTTTCAAAATTTAACATTGGTTTTCGTTGGATTATTTCGAAGCTATCTAGCCAGGTTTCAGAATCAATTTCCACATTTTTTCATTTTTTGACTCCTCCCGCAGCTCCTTCACCTCCTTCTCCCCAATGTTAAATAAATAGAAGGCTCATTATTGTTTTTGCATTGTTTATATATCCGTATAAATTGGGCATGTTTTGTGAAACAGATAGGGTTGGGGAGGGGGTGGTGATGGGGCGTACAGTATCAAGGTGCACGATCACGTGGTTATAACAACAACAACAGTGGCTGAAAGTGTTGAAATCTTGAAAGTATTATTTGATATTTTCCTTAATATGAAACGGATTTTGATGAAATATGGCGCAGAAAACGCGTCTTCATGATCTGCATTTGGTGGTCCAGGGAGTTTGGCACAGACATATGTCGTTTTGCGAAGAATCTATTTCCGTGTCGGAGACCACCAAATGCAGCTTAACAAGATGCGTTTGATGCGTCATATTTCATCAAAATCCGTTACGTAATAAGGACACTATAAAAGAATACGTACTTTGAGTGAGATACTTGTTGTTGTTGTTAGTACATTGTACCACGTGAGTATACGCCTTAAGTATCACTCACCTGAAATTATTATTGCTCAGGTTGTCTCAAAATGTGTACAGTCCATGGGGGGTTAACGGATCACAGGGAAACAGTCAGTTTTGCATTTCAAGCTCCGAAAAGGAAAACATAAACAAGTTATAAAAAATTATAAAAATATAATACCATAAATCATAAGACCTTTTAAGCGTTTTACTAAAGTGATTTTTTATTGACTATTTTACCTTTCGGCAGCCACCTTGGGTGACGTAATCAGTCAATACCGACACAAACTGTTCCAGGGTGATCGTCTCATCGATACCTTCGATTTGATATATATATATATATATGTATGAAATTACCATATTTGGTCAAATGTGAAATTTGACCCCGACTTGCCAGTGACACCCTGGGCCCCGTCAGTTTTTTTAACAAATCTGAAAGAGCATTTCCTATCAATCATTTTTTTCCGTAGAAATCGGTCTTGCAGTTCGTGAGAAGATGTTTAACAATTTGATCTAATGTTCAATGCCGGCCAACTTGGATTATGCGACGACCTCCATTTCAACAAATATGAGAATACTTCACCCACACACCATAACTCTGAACTTTGATCAGCATCGGCCAAGCCGTTCATAAAATAGAAGACGTTTATAATCTATAATAAAAGGATTACCTGTCGACCGTTCGTCGGCCATTTTGGATGCCGTAATCATCAGATTTAGACAAAAAAATCTCTGGAGTGCCGGATAGTCTCCTCGATAACTTCGATTTGATATATAACATGACAATATTTGGTCTATTTGAGAAAAAATCTGGAAAGCAATTTAGAAATTTAGCTATTTTTATAAGAAATGCTTTTTGGTTATAATGACTAGTGAGCTTATACATATGCATTTTGTATTTTTACCCATCGTTGTATTATGTAATCTATTGTATACCTCGTGTGTCACGTATGTGGCTTAGAGTGAATAAAATGTATTGTATTGTCAAATGTAAAATTTGACCCCTACTTGACCCCCTGATCCAGGGGTCATCATTTTAACAAATCTGAAACAGCATTGACTATCGATTAATTCTGCTAAGTTGCATTGAAATTGGCACAGGGGCTCGTAAGAAGAAGATGTTTTAAGAATGTAACCTTCTTTTCCAGGGTGGCCATCTTTATGCGACGACCTCCAATTTTTCAAATCTGACGTGCACCCACCCATAGATTATCCATGTGACGTTTGGCTAACATTGGCGCAGCGGTTCGTAAGAAGAAGACGTTTGAAAGAGTGGACGGATGACGGACCGACTACGGACTGATGGTGGACGAAAAACCGTACCAATAACTCACTTTAGCATTTAGCTTTGGAGATAGTCGAACGTTATTGTTACATTTCCGTCGAAAATATCATGTAATTTTAGTATATAATATGCAGTTCTTTCGGTACTTTGATGAACTCTTCGATCGATTCAAACAGCTGATTTACACATATATATTCCATAGCCGCAGTACACGTCGCGTGATGCAGGTGCCCCATCCTCCGCATTAATTTCAAAATTTCAATGCGACCGTTGTGAACTGGTCTGTTGACGTAATGACGCGTTCTAGTAACGTCATGAGACACATGCATTACGTAGCTGTTGGCTTGGCCCCGGAATAAGCATTGTCTACAGCCATGGTCAAACAGCACGTACGTTTGAACACAACTGTGAGCGGTGTCAAACAAAGTCATGTAAAAATGTATGTTTGATCCGTTCAAGATATAGGAAATAAATAGAGATTAGCGGACTACATGTAGTGTCGTTTATCAAGTGCATTAGACATGGCATGGACACGCGTCCATGTCATGTCTAAAGCCGAGGAATTCCTATAGTTTCCGAGTCGACACTAGGCTGTATTCTATGTATCAGGTAACGTTTCTTTCTAGCCGGTGGTTTAATATAAAATTCGCTAAAAAATAAAACGCGGACTTGTTTACGTCGCGCCATTGAACTGACTTCATTCGGAAACGCCATGTGACGCCGTATACTTATATAGCAAAGTATACTTTGAGGGAGTAATCATTGATTGTTCCGAAATGCATTATTTCATATAGAACTAATGATTGCATATTTGATGATTAAAACTATGCAGAATTATTATACTGAATGTATTACATTATCACAGCCAAAATGGCTGTGATAATGTAATAAATTCAGTATAATACAAATGAATACATTTATCTTAAAATTGAAAATTTCTCCTTCAAAGTATACTTTGCTAGGAAAATATACTTTGCAATGTTGGTGAAATAGGCTACTGTACCAGCCCAATGTCTGATAACACATTATGTTATCAGTCAAGTACGTATTCGGCCAATATAAAGCTCGTTACCTGATACATGTTCCAGTGAGCATGGTAGGTTTGGACAAGTGGCTGGATTAGCTCAGTATGTAGAGCGTCGGGCTGCGAATCGGGAGACCTCGACCCACTGCGAAATTGCCGATTCGGCGTGTCCTTGGGCAAGAAAACGTCGTGCTAGCCCTGTCCTATCGGATTGTGACTTAAATAGTCCGTCCCGATATGCAAGGTCATCGAGCCAGAGCAGTCAGGAAATGTCAGGAATATAAAAAGAAACAATATGAAAACAAATGAATAAATATTTAATGAAACTATATATATTAACATGAACAATTAATGAGAACATATGAGGGACTTGCCTGCAAGTATTTACAATATTCCTATCCCTCCTCGTTGAATATGCGCATACGATCAGTTTAGGACATACACTGTTCGCTATTGAGCTTGGACAATAGGTCTGTAGCCGATTTCACCAACACTGCAAAGTATACTTTTCTAGCAAAGTATACTTTGAGGGAGAAATGTACAACTTAAGGATAAATTTATTAATTTTTATTATACTGAATTTATTACATTATCACAGCCATTTTGGCTGTGATAATGTAGTAAATTCAGTATAATAATTCTGCATACTTTTGATCATCAAATATATGCAGTGGTTAGTTCTAAATGAAAGAATGCATTTTGGGAAAAATAAATGATGAATCCCTCAAAGTATACTTTGCTAGATAAGTATACTTTGCAATGTTGATGAAATAGGCTACAGATACCTTTACAATCCTAATCGACAGTTCGGAAAACGCCAGAGAGTATCTTAGATAAACATTGTTATGTATATCCTGCACAGCCGCCTGCGTTAATCTTGCCCAGATCATCAACGTGCGTAAACAATATGTCAATGCAAACTCGCAATAAAGCAATTTGATTGGCTGAGCCCGATTTTATTTTATTACGAAAAATTTATTTGTCTATGGGAATTTAACATAGGGGAAAAAGGTAGAGGAGTTGTGGGAGGTGTCAAAAAACGAAAAAACTTGGAAATTGACTCCGAAACCTAGCTAGATAGCTTGGAAATGATCTAACTAAGAAAACAAAAGCTAAATTTTGAAAATCGGTCCAGTATTTCTGAAATTCTAAAGAAATTTCCCCATGTTAAATCCCCATAGACATCTTTACTCAGTGAAGATGTCTATGGGGATTTAACATTGGGAAATTTTGTTTTCGCTATAAAATCAATATTTGACCAAATTTCACGAAATAAAAAGAAGGCTCATTCTTAAATTTTCCTTTAACTTAATATTATCGAAACAAATATTGTTTTTGAATTGTTTATATGGCCGTAAAATTTGGGCAGCTTTCGTGAAACAGACTATATATCGCTCACCTATGCGATGTCATAAAAGTCAAGCAAATACTGGTATCTAATATTGTCAATAAATGTACATCAAAATAAGCAGATGACAGGCACATAGTGTCAATGTGACAAACTTGAGAAGTCGCCAGGGTAGGAGTTGTCTCACTATATGTACAAATGTATCTTACACAACTTCGCGAGGTTTGGAGATAACAACAAGCTACTTTTTTATCACAATATATCTTTTCACAAATGGTGTCAGAAGCAATTGATTAAATGGAGTTTTAACTAAGTAATACACGTGTATGGCGGAGGGGTGGGGGACACCACTAGTTTGCACCGAGATTACACTACCATTCAGCATTGACAAAAGAATATCCTGTTCTGGTGCCGTTATCCAACCAAGATTACGTGGCACCACATATCACGGATCTAATTCTCAGAGAGAAAAATCCCAGCTTATCAGACCATGTGTGAATCCCGATAAGGATAGACTTCATCATTACGCATGCCCTTCCACCCTACATGAGATTGATTTTGAATGGAGATCTACGTCCGTTTACATTTAACAAAGTCATGTACATACGGGAATACACAAGTACACTACACCAAGATCAATTGTGTGAATCTCGGTAAGTTAATAGATCGTCTCGTCAATATCTTCGATGTAATATATGATTTGACCATATTCGGCCACGCCCATTTTTTTATCCCGGTGTCACAATTTTAACAAATTTGAAAGATCATTGTACATCGATCATTCCTGCCTAGTTTAGTCGAAATCCGTCTGGCGTTTCGTGAGAAGAAGATTTTTTAAGAATTTGTGCTATTTTTAGACGGCGGCCATCTTGGATTGGGGACGACCTCCATTTTAACAAATTTGTAATCCCGCTACGTATGTACCATGCGTCTGAAGTTTGACCAACATCGGAGAAGAAGACGTTTGAAATAATTGTGGACGGACGACGACGGACGACGACGGACGAAAAGTGGTAAGAAAAACAAGACCGTATGTCTTGGCCAGAACAACTATGTGACTGTGACTGCAGAAATGGGTCGTGTGGGTTTTTCGACCAGTGTAGATCCGATCCAGATCAGCATGTGCATCCGCACAGTTCGATCAAGATCTACATTGTTCGCTATTCCATCAATGAACCACCCGTCGTGCTTCCTACAAACAATATAGATCATTATCAGGCTATATATCGGGGTATAAACTTGGAAAAGTCGCGTGAATACTGGACGAAGGCCGGAAGGCCTCGTCCAGTATTCCTGCGACTTTTCCAAGTTTATATTTGATCAGGAGCTACTCTGGTCACATATCCCATAACCCCAGTGACAGCCACATGTCAATGTCACCCGAATGATACAGGGTGACACCGATGTGAGGAAGTTATTAATGAAGCTTGGCAAATCTATTGACATATCAGGAGACATATTAAGACGTATATACATGTGTTACTGCGTGTGACCTATATTGCGAGAAAAGTAGGTCAATCTCACCGCGGAACGATACAGTGTGGTACACAATCGCCTGCGTTAATCTTGCACAGGTCATCAACGTTTTGCAACATCTAGTTGCAATATTCAATTCACAATAAAGTAAAGCAGTTTGATTGACTGAGCCTGAGCTGTAGTACTGATAAGCTAATGTATAACAAGATACGAGCCAGGGGCCCTTTTCACTAAACTTCGTGCGACTAAAATGTTCGTAAATGCAAATGTAGGATCGTCTAGAAATTCCAATTTATGGATTTACATTTATTGAGCATAGGCCGCACTATGCAGCCTATGCTAAATAAATATAAATCCAATAATAGTTTACAATCATATATTTGCACTTACGAACATTTTAGTCGTACGAAGCTTAATGAAACGGCCCCACGAGGTAACGCCATTGATTGTTACTCACGGGACACGACAATATTGGCCACAACAGTAGAACCGCTCTTAAATGAACACCCAGAGATAATGTATGTAGGTGTGCTCAATTTTGAAGGGGCGCATTGTCATATTTCTTGGACTTGATTGCAAATCTGGGGCCCGTTTCACTAAACATTGTACAACTAAAATGTTCGTAAGTCCAACATTATGATAGTCTGTAAGTTTCACATTAACACTGATTTCTTGTAAACAATTATTGGATTTACATTTATTGAGCATAGGCTGCATATGCAGCCTATGCTCAATAAATGTAAATCCATCAATTGAAATTTCCAGACGATCCTAAATTTGCACTTACGGACATTTTAGTCGTCTGAAGTTTAGTGAAACGGCCCCCAGACACCCATGTGTCAGAGTGTTGATATTCACGCACTATACATGATTTGTCAATGCATAGGCTGATCAGATGTACACTGGTAGCTAAACACATAAGTCCCAACCACGAGTAACTAATTGCAACGAGGTTTGACATATAGCTGTGACTGGAGGAATGGAGCTTATGGGCTTTGCGACAAGTGTCCAGATCAGCATTCGCATCCGCACACCATGATCAGGATCTACATTGCTCGCCATTCAACCAATGAACCACCCGTCGGGCTTCTAACAAGCAATATAGACCGTTATCAGGCTAAAGGAGTGTGCCGGTAGATCGGAGCTAGATTACTGTCTGTTCCACGTTTTGCTGCCGACGAACGTTCGGTTACTAAACACATTAAATCTAAAAAATATTAAATTGTAAGTACTTTTTCATTAATAACGAAAAATAACTCGCCCCAAATGTTTGTATTTGATGAAATTCCATAAAATATTGATTTTATTGCGAAAAAACAATTTTCCTATGGGAATTTAACATGGGGAAAAAAGATGGTGAATATTTGGAAGAATGGTCGAAAAACGGTATTGTTTTTTTTTTGGAAAATGGCTCCAAAACCTGGCTAGATAGCTTGGAAATGATGTAACTAAGACCACGAATTCACACATATATTGAAAAATTCCTATAGACAAATATTTTTTTTCGAAATAAAGTCATGATAGAATTTCATCGAATACATGTCATTGATGAAAAAGTACTTAAATTTTTAATATATTTTACATTTGATGTGTGTAATAGCCACACGTTCGTCGGGAGCAAAACGTGGAACAGACAGTAGTGACAACGCCCAATTTCTCCAATCACAGCCACATATCAAAATACGTTCCAATTACAGATAATCGTGGTTGTCACTGGAGAAATGGGATTTATGAGTTTAACGACGACCAGTATATATCCAAATCAGCCCAGCCCGTGCATCCGCAGAATCTGACCAGGATCTGCACTGAAACATCCGGTATGCTCCCTTTCTTCAGTCACAACACTTATGAGACGCCATGTGAGTTTGTAAGTGTGCGATATCTCATGAACAATACGACAAAATTGACCACAGTTTCCGTAAATTACGTCGAAAGTTGACTGAATTTGCTGTGCAAATTGCGTCATCTTTCGACGTCATTTACAGAAAATATCACAGTTTCTGTAAATATATTTCATGAAAAATCGCACATGTTACAAAATCACATAACGTGTCTCAATGATGATATGACCCGTTGTACAGTTTGGTGAGGGTCCACCGTATATTATCACCATATATCACAAGTTGGATTGTAATCGCTATACACTATATCACTACGTCAGCAAGTCCATGTATCCTTCGTGTGCAAGACACAGGCGCTCGAGGGAATGTTGGACAGACGTTATCGTGGCACGCTCCTGTGGTTGTCGCTTCCAGCATCCGGTCATAATCCGGGCAATTTCATCCGGGCATTCTGGGGGCGTGTCCAGTAGGTGCCCGTTGGTAATGTACTGCATCACCTGAAGTCGAAATGCATAAACTGAATTCACGGAAACATGGGTTTTGATAGAGATACAAGACAAAATCAATGGAGTCCTTATAGTTGCGAACAGTAATTCTTGCAATTTACTGTAGCTACCTGCGGACGGTAGGGAGGAGATTTCAGGCGCGGATTCAGGATTTCGGGTTGGGGGTTGGGGGGGGGGGGGGGGCGTAGCTATTTTGCAATACTTTACTATATTATCGAACGAGCAGAATCTACATTGCATTTCCTGCGTTATGGCACATTTTGGAGCAAAAATATTGACACTTTCACGGTATGTTTAGACATGATTTTTGATTGAAAACGTTTAAATTTTGAAACAATAAAAAAACGACCGAAAAATGCATGGAATACATGGCACTTGGCATGAAACGTGCCTTGTAACTTGTAAAAAATCTTTACTCGGCGAATTTTAGGGGGGGGGGGGGGCGCGCGCCGGGTCCGCCCCTCCCCCCTGAATCCACCCACGGATTGCAAGTTAGAGTTACTGTTCGCTACTATGGGGACATCATACTCGATGAACACGACTATGACATTAAAGTTTATCACCTTGAAATTGTTTATTCGCATTCTAATATTGTTACAAAGGACTCCCGACACGACACAATTTAAAAGTGAGGCTCACAATATCGCAGGTGCTGACCTCCGCTTTGTCGTAAAATGTTTCAAGTACATTTTCTCTAGTAACCGGCGCAATTGGTTACTAGATGGCGAAACATTATTTTTGCAGTATTATATGCATGTAGCTGAATGGAAATTCGTCAGGAATCCGGGGCCCGTTTCACTAAACTTCTTACGACTAAAATGTTCGTAAGTTCAAATTTAAGATCGTCTGTAAATTTCAATTTATGGATTTACATTTATTGAGCATAGGCTGCATATGCAGCCTATGCTCAATAAATGTAAATCCAATAATTATTGTTAATGTGAAATTTACAGACTATGATAATTTTGCAATTACGAACATTTTAGTCGTACGAAGTTTAGTGAAACATAATATTCAAATGTACAGCATCGTATAAACGGAACTAACCATATAAAGAACGACAACTCATACCTCGTGATTCAGAAACTGATACCAGGGTTGTCTCCCGTAGGTGAAGATCTCCCAGAGTAAGACACCAAAGCTCCAGACATCGGACTCGACCGTGAACGTCCGGTACAGGAGCGACTCTGGCGGCATCCACCGGACAGGTAACAAGGCACTGTCTCCCACCTGGAATTGGCAGTTGTATAGGTACACCATCACCACCAAATATTTCTCCTATATAAACTAACAAATGACCACACATTTTGCTAGTATCTGCTACTTAACTTTAATTTTTAGTATGCATGTGGGTGTCTATGCATAACAAATCTGGCTTGTTGTTAACGCACTATGCCGCGCATGAATATCATATGATGATTTAGTGTGGTTAAACCTATACAGAAGACACGTCTAGTATGCTTTTATATCAACTTTACAGGCACGTCGCCAGGCCGAGGCTTCATAATTATATTATAGTATCGTTGTTCTTGTTATACAATCACATATTACAGTTTAGTTGCGAACGGTAACTCTTGCAATATACTGTCCGTACTGTCCGTAGAGGCGGACGGTACGGGAGTAGATTGCAAGTTACCATTCGCAATTAATTAAATTTGATAAATATTTGCCTGAAAAAAAAAAATACCCTGTAGAATGCAAGATATTGCATCTAAGTTTTGAAAACTTTCCGCGGGGTGGCAAGGACCCCCGGACCCCCCTAGCCACGAATACCCGAACCCCGGACCCCACCAACCACCCCCCCCCCCTAGCCACGAACCCCCCGAACCACGGACCCCCTAGCCACGAACTTCCGAACCCCGGACCCCCTAGGCACATCGCTCGCTTAATTAGATTCCAATCAGAACTGGGCTTCCACATCAGCCACGCCTGGCAACGTTCATGGTTTATCACACAAGGTTAGGAAATACGTAGGAATTGCGAGAATCAAGGTCACCAAGGGCAAGGTAACACTGTCACATTATTGATATGAAGGTCACGATGACCGAGGTCAATGTCACACAATAACACTGGGTGCATAGCCATCATTGCTGAAATTTGGTAATGATCCGACTAACGGATCAGGAGATATTCAACATTTGTACGAAAATCCTAAATTATTGACACAAAAGTCAAGGTCACCAAAGTAATGGTCAAGGTCACCGGAATGACGTTGTGAGAAAGCCAGTTATGAAGTTTGGTAATGATATGACAAACGGATCAGGAGATGTTCAACATTGTGACGTATGTCCAAACTTGTTGACACCAAGGTGAAGGTCACCAATGTCAAGGTCAGCCGAATTACACTGGTATATATCCATCAATGTGAAGAAGCTATTGATGAAGTTGGGAGATGATCTGACCAGCGGATCAATGAATATTCAACGTTTGGCTGCACGGCCAAAATTATTGACATGATGGTCATGGTCAACCGACTGACGCTGGGTGGATAGCCATCACTGTGAGGAAGCTATTGATGACGTTTAGTCGGACCAGGAGGTATTCAACATTTTGACGTATGTACAACATTATTGACACAAAGGTACAGGTTACCAATGTGAAGGTCAATGTCACCCGAATGGCAGTGGGTGGATGGTCATCAATGTGAGAAACATATTGATGAAATTTGCTAATGATCGGACTAACGGATCAAGAGATTTGGATTATGTCCAGAATTTACGTCCCTCAGAGGTCATGGTCACCAAGGTAAATGTCAAGGTCACCCGACAATGGATGGATAGCTATCATTGTGAGGAAGATATTGATGAAGTTGGCAATGATCTCACTAACGGATCAATAAATATGGGAATTTGGCTACGTTCAAAATTTACGTACCAAATTCGTTGACGACGACGTCGACGACAGAATTGTTACCACTATCGTGGATGAGACAAACACTACACATGTATGTCGTTATCAGGATCACAAATGGTCACAAAATCACATATGAAGCCCCATTTCCTACGGCCACAAATACGCACCAAATAATAGTCGGTCAGACGCCCCCCCCCCCCCCCGGCGCTCCTCGACAGGGGATATAATTATAACCTGCATGTGCGCGAAAGGTGTGTAAAATGGACGAAGTCCGACTTCCAGACTGACTTCGTCTATTTGGCGCATGCAGTTTTCGTGTATTTAGTTGGTGAAATACACACCCGGTAATAGTCGGTGCTGTACACATTTCGCGACATTCCGAAGTCGCCTATCTTGACCACGAGCGACTGGCCAACCAGACAGTTCCGCGTCGCCAAGTCTCGGTGGATGAAGTGTTGTGACGAGAGGTACACCATCCCCTGTGCGACCTGATTGGCTATATGAAGTAGCTGAATCTCGGATAACAGCTGGCCGATCTCCTCCACCTTGCAGATTATCGATGCGTCGGGACCGTGGCACCTAGGACATACGGTTAACAGGATGAAGTATATGGATACAATATAGAGAATAGTACGTTAGTGCCGTGAATGGGGAAAATATCTGACAAAGCTCAGGAAATGGGATGGGCGAGGCTCTGCCGAGCACATCCCGTTTCCGTGCCGCGCCAGATATGTTTCCCATTCATGGCACTGACCTACTATTCTATTTATCCCGTAAACACCTACTAATGGTTTTAAAGTGCAAAATAATAACCCCATCCACCGCACATATTCATACGCAGTGATTAGGTCGTATTAACAGGATATCAAAAATGTTTCACGGCACCTTGTTTCACGGCACATACGCACTGTGTTGTCGGGATAAATACAGTTATTTCATGGTCATTTCGGGAACAGTCAAAACTATTGCCCGAGGTGCTGCGGACGACCCGAGGTACAATTGCCCGATTGCCCGATTGCCCGAGGGCAATGTGCATCGGGTCGTCCACAGCATTTATTACCAATTTTTGGTAGGTTTATATAGGAAAAACATAAATGGTGGTTGTCCAACTATAATCCTTTGGCAATACACATTCAAACTTTTATATAATGTTATTCACATGAAATACAGCAATATGACATTTAATAAAAGTGGAAAAGTTCACCAGTTAAATAATAGGTCCTTACATGTATGTGTTTGAACTCATTAAAAGTGAATACGGTACATGTAACTGACCTGACACAAGTTTGAATTTTCATCAATGTAAAACGTTATAAGATACAGCGCCAGGGCAGCGATTTTAGCAAGTAATACAATGTATCTCTGTATTATGTAGGTATACTATCTAGCTAATCCAGTAGCGAAGTTTTAGCGTGATTTCCACGTACAGTGGGGTCAGCGTGTAAGTGCAAACACGAACGAACACGACAGGTTGGTTCCAACCTGTCGTGTTCGTTCGTATGTGCACTTACACGCTGACCCCACTGTAAACTAAACCTGCGAAAAATGAGTGTATAGTAAAACACAAGTAATGAAACAGGGGCACATCATAACTCTTATGTTGTCACTAGAGTTGTATATTCAGAACTATGTTTTAGTTGTTACAACAGTGGATCAGTATTTTAATTTAATTAATTTTACTGCTGATCATTTCGTAGTTCAGGAAATTCTAAGCATGAAAATCTGCCACAATTTATATTCGTCCGACAGTTTCAACCAACCTTTCAAACGACTTTGCAATTGTTTTCAAATATTCAACTATTCTAACAAAATATCATAAATGTCCCTAAAGATAATTGCTTCGTAAATGTGATAGAATATATGTTGTATATATGTTTTACGTGTTCAATTTTGTAGTACATGTATATTGCACTACTCTATAGACTAATGTTGCCACGCAATAACTTAATGTATTTTCATAGATTAACCAAAAAGTATGTATATGCTTATTGGGCATGCTATTCCACCGCAGGATATTCTCCATGTGCTATGGTCAATGGTCGACGGTGGCATAGCTGCATCGAATACAATAGTAGCTTCATTCTTAAAGTTACGGTTTATACACAGGCTGTTGTCTTTGTCATCCGCAATTGTATGTTGTTACATGTGTATTGCTTCAAGGGCCTTATGGCTTAAAGCGTTAATCTTTATCTGAATAAAAAAACATGATTATGTTATGTTCTATGTTGACGTATAAGTGAACACTGCGTGTTATTGTATCCTATACGGCACATGGAGTGTCCAAGTCGTCCATCTTTGTGTGTTCCAGCCATCAGCCAGTTTCGGCTGTTCTGCCGTTTGACAAAGAACTCAAAATGTGAAGTAGAACATATGATATAATATACCTAATCACATGTAGAAAAGCCAGGAGAACGGACTCCTATTAATTATATTAGACCAAACTGTAAAGTTTTCTGGACAGGTTTGTAACTGTGTTTTTAACAACATGAACCACCATTATAAATAGACTCATACACAGAAAATCGTACAGTGCATCTCTTTTACATGGCAAACCACACAAAAAATACCATATATACACACTACTGTACTCTGTTATTAGCTATCAAATTCAGTGACATGTAAGTAGTTACCGGCGTGTATTTTCCCTGGTGTCTACTCGCCTACTGAGCGAGTACATATGGATTTACCTATGTGTAACGTGTACACTAACATAGGCTGTGCAACCTTATTGAACGGTTCACACATCACAATTTATTTTGAGATTGATGGGAGAAATGCTCAGATATCTCGTCTTTTATATAGTTTACTGGCATACTATTTATAGCTCGAGGTTGTCATATCCGTATATTATATATTGCACCAAATCTTATTTGGTTTACTGTCATATCATTTGCTGTATTTGTCAAACGGACGAAGTGTTGAAACTGTACGGTGGCTTATACATACACAGATGGCGGAGATGGCCACTCAGTGTTCCATACATACAGCAACAAGACAATATTCCCATATGTTATTTTCATATATCACATCAGTCTTATGAAGCAATTATCATTGAAGTCAAGAGTATTTATCTATGACCTAATTCCTTAAAGCCTTACCTGAGGTATTTATTTAAATCTCCATTCTCCATATATTCGAACACCATCATAAAATGTTCATACTCTATGCAGATCCCATAGAATGTGACGATGTTCGTATGGGTAATATCAGCTAACACTTCCGACTCTCTTTCGAAGTCTTTCTTGGCGATTTCATCGGTGGTTTTCAACACCTTTACTGCCACCATAATTGTGTCGCCTTCTTTAGGAAGGTGTCTGCATTGTCCAAGGTATACGCGGCCAAAAGCCCCTTCCCCAAGCAGTTCAATGCAATTGATGAACTCCGACCGGATATGACGTATGGCTGAAAAATAAAGGCAAGTGCTAAACTGTTATCTGTAGCAGATTTCACCAACATTGCAAAGTATACTTTTCTAGCAAAGTTTACTTTGAGGGAGTAATCATTTATTTTTCCTGAAATACATTATTTCATATAGAACTAAGAACTGCATATATTTGATGATTAAAAGTATGCAGAATTATTATACTGAATATATTACATTATCACAGCCAAATTGGCTGTGATAATGTAATACATTCAGTATAATAAAAATTAACAAATTTATCCTAAAATTGAAAATTTCTCCCTCAAAGTATACTTTGCTAGAAAAGCATACTTTGCAATGTTGGTGAAATAGGCTACTGGTCTATTTAGTGAACATACTCAGATTCAACGTGTACGCATCTTCCGCACGAAATGTGTGTTTGCTGTTTGGTGCGCACTTTTACCAGTCTGAAACAGGTGTGTAGCTCGAAAACAAAACACTCGGTACCAGTACAGACTATAATCAGTGTGGGCAGGTATACATGTAGAATTGATGCACACATTATTTGTTAGTGCAAACTCTGCATGTCACATAGCTTTCTTTCGCCTTGGGTCCAGCTACCGTGGCAGAATAAGTGCATAAATTGACCACCAAATGCTAACTTTTACACATTATAAATTCCCCTAGCTGTCTGTCAATTTGACTTGTGTAGTTACTAGGGTTTCTTGACATATAATGTAACAAGTGCATACACTGTACAGTAAAGTTCTCGCTCGGCCCAGATTTTCAAAAAAGGTCTCACATTTTGGTGGACTGGTACCTTCAATAAACGTACATGTAGTTGCGGGAAGTAACTCTACAACGGTACGGGAGCTTTGTAGAGTTACTGCCCGCAACTACACTGACTTAACAATGATTTAACATAGATGTGTGCCATCAGAACTTGTAGCGCTCAGAAGTGAATGTCAGACATGGGTTTTGACGAGACTTTATTATTGTATTAACATTGTACGGATGTACAGTATTAAGCTGCTTACAGTTGTCTGATACAGCGAGGTCGGAGTTTGGTAGCACGTAGTTGGGATTGTCGACGACGTGGTGGGCGGTTAGCGGCATCACCTCGTGGGTCGCCAGACCGTCTAGTCGACCAGATCGTCGGGAGTCTACCGACCCCTGGCGGTGTTTGTCGGCCTCTCTCTTCTTCCGTTTGTTCCGGCGGTACAGGAAGCTGGCTGAGGCGCCAGCGATGACGACAAAGGACAATACACCGCACAATGTTGCATATATCTGAAATTACAAGACGGAGTCAGGAAATGAACGCTACCGCCTCTGCTAATTTTGCGAATATTTATCAATTTCCTTATTTCAAAATACTTGAATTCTGTGCTGGAAATCAAGCACGTTGATTGGCTGAGCCTGATATGTGCTACAGCTCAGGCTCATACAATCAAAATGCTTGATATCGAGTTGGCGTTGCCATTATGTGTTTGGAATTACAAGATGGAATCCGCAAATGTACATATGTGACAGGTCATGTGAATTTTGTACGATATGTCCGGTATCTCATGAAACATACTGATTTCCTAACTGCGTCAACTTTCGACATCTCCGCATTTGGATTTACATTTATTGAGCATAGGCTGCATATGCAGCCTATGCTCAATACATGTAAATTCATCAAATTTGCTATGAAAATTGCGTCAACTTTCGACGTAATTTACAGAAACTATCGCAGTTTCTGTAAATATATTTCATGAAAAATTGCACATTTTCTTAGGAACAAAATCACATGGCGGGTCTCATATGTAAAATGTATGATAATCGCCGATCTAAATTATTTGACGACTGATTGTATTAATACGTGTTGTTTTACTGCACTTGTTTATTTTAGTCAGAGACATGTACAGTGTGGTCAGCGTGTAAGTGCACACACGAACGAACAGGACAGGTTGGAACCAACCTGTCGTGTTCGTTCGTGTGTGCACTTACATGCTGACCCCACTGTAGAAGTAGAAGAGGATAACTTTGTGACAACGCGCACGCCAATCTTACATACATGTAGGTCAGGTCTGAAATTACTAGACGGAATCAGGTTGTTTTATGAATATTATGAATCGCTTTATTGTTTACATCATATAATGAATGCGAATAAGGTATTTATTAAAATAACGTGATACCTAAATATGACATACAGATAACAAAACAAATCAGTACTTAAATGCTACAATACTCAAAACACCTGAATAAATGTAGATCACATATAGTATAGAAATATAATTTTAAAACAGGGATAAGCTCATGTTAATGTTTGTCATCCATGCTTATGATTATCTATGACCTTTACGTGTTATAATAAGCCCGGATGACACTTGCTGTTATAAAGTTTGTGTTCGGCGATTCCGCTGTATATGAACCAACATATACATGTAAACTGTTGTGTTAATTACAGAGATAAATGTGTTATTTTAGTGTCAAATCTTCATGAATTATGTGTGCCAGGGCTCCAGATAAGGAATTAGTAATTGAGTATTGTCACTCCATCATTTCTGGAGCAATTGGGTATTTCAAAATTTTAATTGGGTAAAATAAAACCACACTATTGTTTTCACATGAACAGACGCCAATTATTGAATAGTTTGCTTCAAAATGAAAACATGTCTTGGCATTTCATTAGAATTGTCTCCTTGGAGGCAATTCTAATGAAATACCAAGATGTGTTTTCATGGCAAATAAGAAAAGTATGCTATATGTGTGGTCAGTTTATAGTTTTATGCAGCATAGTAAAGGTGCCACATTTTTGTATTGCTTTTTCGCTACTTCTGATTGGGTTTTTGGCAATTTTAATTGGATATTTAAGCAAATACGAAACTTATCTGTAGCTCTGTGTGCTGTACATATGTGTGCATATTTGAGAAATAGTAGAACGGCAATCGGGATAGAATTCCAAAAAGGGGAAATAAATAAATTATTTTATTCAATTTAATGATGAACTGGCTATAAATATGTATAATTATGTATCTAGTGATAATATGTTCGCAAAAATGCATATCAAGTCCAGTTCATACTATTTGCAAACATATTACACTATATAGTCTACCCTATGACATCTAAGACTGAGTAATAGAACTGAAGATGCAAAATTACCCCACCCACCCCATTTGCATTGAAAAACGCTTTGACAGCACTTCAGAATCATTTCCATTGGAAATGATTCTGAAGTGTTGTCAATATGACGAGACATTTACCTTCCAATCCATTGAATATGTTATGTTTAAATACATTCTAATTGTATGATCTATTAAATATGTGTGTAAATCATGTGCTTAATACGTTACTTAAATAAGTATCAAATGTTGCATGTCATAAATCTGGTAACCATCTGTATAATTTCGGCCCCAGCCCATATGCACAATCCAAATGTATTTATGTTAATAGTATTATAATTCCAGCACAAAAATATTTACACAATTCCCTAACATTTGATTGGTCCGTTGCAAGTCTCCGTCCACAATGTATATCCCAGTAAACTCCATGCCGAACTACTTTCCGGAACTGTCAGGCGCAGTTAAAATAATTCTTAAGAAAACGGAAAATAAACACATTTTCTTAATGAATTTATTTCAAATGCTGGAATTATAAGGAATGAATGGCCTTTTTGTGGAATTTATCGGGTATATAAACTTGGAAAAGTCGCTGGAATACTGGACGAGGCCTTAAAAAAATTACAATTTTCGAAAACAAAATCAAAAAAAAAATTGTAATTTGTTATCGCTTCGTCCAGTATTCCCGTGACTTTTCCAAGTTTATACCCCGATACATTCCACAAAAAGGCCATTCATTCCTATAGTAAAAGTGGCTTTCAGAAGGTTCCATACTTTTATCAGGCTTTAGTTTGGTGATGAATTAATTATGTCTCAAGCATTTAAATGTAAATCAATTGTAACACATGTGAGAAGCATAGCATTTCTTGAAAATGGACAAGCCGTGATCTGACACAATTACGCAAATTGACGTTGTGATCAGCGAACGTTCAGCCACCACCACTTTTGGCTATTATACACATTAAATCTAAAAAATATTTAAAAGCAAGTACTTTTTCATCAATAACAAAAAAGTCACCCTCCCCAAAATAATTGTTTGATGAAATGTCATCAAATATTGATTTTATTGCGAAAAACGATTTTCCTACACCCTGTATTTTGAATGATCGTGTTTTTGTAATTGCATTGTAAGGACGAATGTAATATTCCAGTTTCAATACAATCATGAATTACTATGGCAAGGCAAATGCACAATAATTCCTCAAACCCGGAAACCGGAATTATTGTGCATTTTGGCTTGCATAAATTACCTTTGTCCGTTCGTCTCTGGTTTCCGGGGGAATTGTGCCGCTTACATCAATCTGATTGGCGAAGACGTTTTCAAATGTGGAATAGCCTTTAACTGTTTGATCAAGCACAACAGTCGATATATTAGTTTGTCCAGAATGTATACCTGCAAAGAACATAATTCGACTTGATACAAACATTTTTTTATGAGATATTGAATTTGAAACGTGAAGATATTTTAAAGGTAGGTTATATTATAGGGAGACAGATATAGAGAATAGTAGGTTAGTGCAGTGAATGGAAAACAGTATCCGGCAACGCTCAGGAATTTCTTTATTTCTAATCAGAAGTATATGTTGTGACCACTCATTTGAACCGTCTCGCCTCATTTGAACCGTCTCGCCGAGACGGTTCAAATGAGTGGTCACAACATATACTTTGGTTCAGAAATAAGGAAAATAGATACAGAATAGTAGGTAAGTGCCGTGAATGGGAAAAAATATCTGGCAAGGCTCAGGAAACGGGATGGGCGAGGCTCTGCCGAGCACATCCCGTTTCCGTGCCGCGCCAGATATGTTTTCCCATTCACGGCACTAACCTACTATTCTATTTATCCCGTCAACACCTACAAACGGCTGTAAAATGCAAAAATAGTATTGACTGGATATCAAAAATGTTTCACGGCACCGTGTTTCACGGCACATACGCACTGTATTGACGGGATAAATGACATTTTCTGGCAAAATAAACATTCATTCACCATTACCCCACATATTGCTTGACATTAGTATCAATTTTATATCAGACGTAAATTTACACACTGATATCAGGGGCGATAACCGTGTTCCTTAAAATGTTAACGGACATAACTATGTATTCTCTGCATTTATTATTTAGTGGGCAATGATCATACTTTATAATCTGTCGAAAATATATTTTTTTCAGGTGACGCATTTAATTAGTGAAAATAGCCTGATACCAACGCGGGTCACTATCAGTAAAATAAATATTACTAAAATATTATATTTGTATAGCGGTCACTTATAATTTAGAACTGGTGTACTAGTGACACAATTATACACTTATTTAATTCCTAAATTCATAAAGAACAGTTTGTGCCTACTGAGTGGGCATGTACCTTTAATTTTGAAAAAGAAGTTTTAATTTTGAAAAAAAAGAGAAATAAAGAGCCATGAATTCACGCAACGTAAGAATGACGTTCATGTACATGTCTGCACAGCATATTACCGTATAACGTATCTCACGGACGATTCAATTTCTCTGCAGCATGTTCACACTAACTACGTAAGTATAAAGAATATTAGGTTAGTGCCGTGAATGGGAAAATATCTGGCAAGGCTTAGGAAACGGGATGGGCGAGGCTCTGCCGAGCACATCCCGTTTCCGTGCCGCGCCAGATATATTTATCCATTTCTATTTATCCCGTCAACACCTACAAATGGCTTTAACTTGTAAAACATAACCCCAGCCACCGCAAATATTCATACGCAGTGATTAGTTCGTATTGACAGGATATCAACATTGTTTCACGGCACCGTGTTTCACGGCACATACGCACAGTGTTGACGGGATAAAATGTTCGTCATTAAAATGAAGAAACCGCAGTCGTATTGATGAAAAATAAGATTTAACTGAGACCTCATGGGCGCCGCCATTACTCCATACAAAACAATTGACCACGTGATCCCATAACCTGAATTTGAAATTCACTTCTAAATCGTTCGAAGCGGTTGGGAAGACCAATAAGACAAGATAAAACATGGTATTAATCCTTATACTGATTAATTAAATTGTGTCGGCTGTTAATTTCTTAATTTCCAATTTTGTCAACAAACATACTAGTTTAACAGAACTTTATACTCAGATCATTTATTGACTGGCGAATAGTGCAGCAGATAATTATCAGCCTGCGCGGACGCGGACGCGGACGCGGACGCGGACGCGGACGCGAACGCGGACGCGCAGGCTGCTCTGGATCTACACTGGTCGCAAAACCCCGATGCCCCATTTCTCCAGTCATAGCACATTAACATACTTAGTGGACGAATAATATATTGGAGGGTTTTATTCGTTGAGCCATATTCGTTCGTTACAACGAGAGTGTAGTTTCCGTTGCCTTGGTAACTTGGCATCCGAAAAGTCTGGAGTCCCTGAAATGGAAGTGTAAATAAATAGGTTTATCACATGAACATTTTGTTATGGCGTGCTATAAACCATTTCACACATGTATTAATATCTGCAGCGAATTTGATTGGCCGGTCACATCACCCTAATTACGTATTCGTAGTATGCTCTAACGTTATGCCAAAAGAACAAAATGAAGACGTTCAAAATGACGTCGCTAATGGGCGACCTAGAAATGCCGTTTTGACGTTGACGTCATCATCTTTCAAACGCCGTTAGCATAGCAGCGTATGTGACTAAGTAACATTGTAAAATTACTGCCAGTGTTAGAATGGGGTTCCGTATAGTAATATGAAGTGCTTACAAAGAGCGGGAATATGGAAGCGTCCTGGTGTCAATGCTATAATATGTTTATCTCCTAATTAGGAGATACTAACTCCTAATTAGAAGATAGTAAATCCTAATTAGGAGATATTATATAATAATTCCTAATTATGACTTAGTATCTCCTAATTAGGACTTTGTACTTAGTATCTCCTAATTAGGACTTACAATCTCCTAATTAGGAGATAAACATATTATAGCATTGACATCAGGACGCTTCCATACGGGAACCATAACATGACATATTTATAACAGTTTTGTTGCTGGTATTAAAACCATTTTTCTATGTGGAGACTTTCAACTTGATGCAAACATAGTCAATGGCGTCTTCTCACTCGTGTGATAAACAAAATCTCAAACTATTTTCCATTTGATATGATATTTATGAAACCGAGCACATCCCGTTTCCATGCCGCGCCAGATATTTCTTGCCATTCACGGCACTAACCTACTAAATATCAATATCCAATATGAGAATAAAATGGTAGTCAATTCTTGTATATACATGTAGTTGGTATACATAACTTTCACATTCTTCGCCAGGAAAAATAAAAACAGAAAGAGGGGTTAGAAAAATAAAAACTGAAAGGTTAGCATCAAGTATAATATTTGTACTATTCATTTTACCAGGGACACATTACATGTTTGTACATACAATGTATATCCGTGACAGAAAGTCTCAGCCAATCAAGTCGCTTCATTTGAAGCACTATATACAGGTATTATGAAATAAACAAATACTGGACAACTATTGGCAAGACATGTACAGGCGGAAGTGTGTTTGTCCTGGTAGTCGTGATGTGTCCTTATCATTGATCTCCTGGGCCCGGTTGCTCAAAACCTCTGGGAGCTTAACAGACTGTTAAATCCTTAACATTGTTAAATATTTAACAGTCTGTTAAGCCACAGACCTAGAACAAATAGATTCGCTACTCCGTGCGCATAGACAGAATTTTGATGATATCTCGTGACGCCGCGAGATTTCGCGCGATTTACGATAGAGCAGTATGCTTGAGAAAGAAAATTATATTTAATCGAACAGGTGAGTAATTATTTGTACCATTTTACCGACTGCTTATTATTTTACATAGAAGGGCCTACAAACATTCTATTTTCCAAATACTCCCAAATATAACGCGGCTATGTGGTTTTCACGTTGTACAAATAGTGTTTTGTTTACGCTTGTTTACGCCAGCAAATATCTGCTTAAAGTTGAACAACGCTGAATTTCCGCATGGTCAATGCTTTCCCATCCAAATTATTTAATATAGAGTTGTAAGACAACACAAACAACTAATTATCATGTTAATTGGCATCTGTATGAGATTATGACACTGCGTAAAACAATATAAAGTCGGCTCATTTGTTTACAATGTATACAGGTTTGAACCCATTATCCGACTGTACCAGTAGTCGGCAGAAACATTTCAATAATGTTATGATGCGGTACAATTAATATATGCATGACACGCATCGAATAGTGCATACAGCTATTTATAAATTATAATTGTATTATCCTCCAAATGCTGTGTATCTGTTTAGTTAGACTTTATATTTTATTTCATTCTATTTGTCCACTTTTCACGTAATTGCTATGTGAATCAGAATCTGCTATTGCAATATTGTAGCACGCAAAACTTTCATTTTATTGAAGTTGTTTTTGTTTTTTTTGCAAAGCTTATTATAATGGTAGTATTGTGCGATAAACATTATTACCTTTTGTAATTCTCTGTTGCCCTTAATTATGTCCAGAGACTTTATATTTCATGCTATTTATCCACTTTTGACGTGATTTCAATGTGAATCTGAATCGGCTATTGCAATACTGTAGTGCGCAAAGCTTTTGTTTCATTTTATTAAAGTTGCTGATATTTTTGGCAAAGCATATTATAATGGTAGTATTGTGCAGTAAACAGTATTGCCATTTGTAATCTTCTGTTGCTCTGCTATCCAGAGACTTTATATTCCATGCTATTTATCCACTTTTCACGTGATTTCAATGTGAATCTGAATCGGCTATTGCAATACTGTAGTGCGCAAAACTTTTGTTTCATTTTATTAAAGTTGTTGATTTTTTTGGCAAAGCATATTATTATGGTAGTATTGTGCAGTAAGCAGTATTGCCATTTGTAATTCTCTGTTGCTCTGATATCCAGAGACTTTATATTTCATGCTATCTATCCACTTTTCACGTGATTTCGATGTGAACCTGAATCGGCTATTGCAATACTGTCGTGCGCAAAACTTTTGTTTCATTTTATTAAAGTTGTTGATTTTTTTGGCAAAGCATTTTATTATGGTAATATTGTGCAGTAAACAGTATTGCCATTGTAATTTTCTGTTACTCTGCTATCCAGAGACTATATTTCATGCTATTTATCCACTTTTCACGTGATTTCAATGTGAATCTGAATCGGCTATTGCAATACTGTAGCGCGCAAAACTTTTGTTCCATTTTTGTATTAAAGTTGTTGATTTTTTGGCAAAGCATATTATAATGGTAGTATTGTGCAGTAAACAGTATTGCCATTTGTAATTCTATGTTGCTCTGCTATCCAGAGACTTTATATTTCATGCTATTTATCCACTTTTCACGCGATTTCAATGTGAATCTGAATCGGCTATTGCAATACTGTAGCGCGCAACATTTTTGTTTCATTTTATTAATGTTTTTTTTTTATAAAGCATGTTATAATGGTAGTATTTTTGCTATTCTTTGTTACTGTTATGACCGGAGACTTTACATGTCATGCACACCATTTATCCACTTTTTACATGATTTCAATGTGTTAAGGTAAAAAATAACATTGAAATTTCCCGTAGAGTAGATTTTACATTTCGATTCAGTAAGATTCATTCTGCTACAACTTTGCCATATGAGTCATTCCGTTTAAACGGCATGTGCCTGTTTTTCATCATCCGTATAATATTTTCATTTCGCGCCCCACCCCTGATCCCCATCCTCATGATATTAATGAACTACAGCGCTAAACATTGGGACACACTTTGTTTTGGGAAACCAGATATTTATTAGTGTCTCCTAGAATAAATTGTGTCCCAAGTATTTCGGATTATTACCGTAGTCCAATTATTTAGCAAAAACAAGTATATGCCACTTATTTAGGGGTGAACTAGTTAAAACCGTGTCAATTCTTTTCGTTTCCAGGAGCACAATGAAGAGGACTTCTTTCTCCATCGCCTACAGTGACGGAGAGTGTATGGTGCGCAGAGTTGCCCGCAATGATACAGACATCACAGATTTTCACCACCTTCGATTATTGGATTTTCTTACCTCTACAATTGAAATGGAAAATGTGCTTTTAACCCTTTCAAACATAAATGACTGGATTGAGTTTGATATGTTAATTTTCCGACACAAAATGATTTTCGAGACTAGTCTACAGTATTTATAAAAATGGGGTTGTTATTTTTCTAAAAAGTATGGAAATTACTTGCAAAAAGTGAAGATCCTGATGAGGCGACCCGTTACGGGCCGGCTAATCTGGATCTACACTGTTGGTAAACACAGCTATAGAGGTCTGTAATGTTGAAAGGGTTAAGTATCCAGATAAGCTGATCCAGATAAGCTGTGTTTCCATATACCCACTGATTTCAAGTTTGATGCATATTTTATTTTGCAAATGAATTGGTAAATTTATTGTTTGCCCTAGTTTCTTGACCAATGAAAGCACAACATTTCATCTCAATTAATCATTAAATGTTGCAATACACGGAGAGCTATATTTAGAACAAGACCTTGTTGACATAATTTCCTGTGACGCTAACCATTTTACTGCGTGGACTCGATCGATTCAGTGTCAAATCGTGAATCGCGTAGTAGTATTGCCATTCGAAAACACGTTTATGGGCAATGCTTGATGTGCACGCGAAGAGGCTGATGCCAACAATAAGATAGTTATACGGTAGTTCACATATTGATTTAATTTTTAATAAACTAATTTCTTCACTCGCTGAGCTCGTTCGAAAGTAATTTATTAAAAATTCAATATGTGAACTATAACTATTACTTTTCACATATTGTTCTGATAAGGAATATAAGGAATTAAGTTGAAACATCCCTTATTTGATCTGTAAAAAAAGCTTAAACAAAACGTTTACTGTTTTCTTCAGCTCATATAAGTGAATTTTCAGCTTGATTAGTAACAAGAATTTCCCTAATTAGCTCTGTAACTACTGGAGCAATATTGATGTGATATACAGATATGCAGCTGAATTGCATATGGTAATAAATCACCAGAATGGAGTCGTTCAGGGATGGCGGTTGGTTGAGAGTATGTGATGTGTAAATTCAACGATCAGTTTCATCCTGAGAATCAGGACATCCCTGGTACATTTCTGGCTTCCTTGTTACTTGAGATTTGAATATTGTTGTGCCCATTATAAAAGTAGTATGATAAGTACTACTCATAATACTTTTAGGGTTGGGGCTAAGTGACTATAATGTGATGAGGACCTGACACCATTACAACAGGTGAAATATGGAATCAAACCCAACTAAAATGACCTTAGCTGTTGGCAGGTCGTTAACACCACTAAATCAAATTAATTTGTTGATAAGTATAATCTTCATACATCAAGGTAAGTATGTACATTTAAAATATGATGAGAAGTGGAAATACCGTCTGTGACCGGTGTATAAAACGTTGTGTATACTGTAGTTACTACTTAATTATGTTGAATATAATATACTAATTTAATATAAACAAAAAATACTTTGTTCAAGTGAAAGTTGTCGTGTAATCCCGCCTGTGCATCTACACATAGAAGTTCATGTACATAGAGATCCAGATCAACCGAACGGGAAGACATTGGCAGCAATTTTAGATCATGATCGTCTTGTACGCTGCAACATTGCACTTCTGGTCTAACCGTTTTGCTAATGACAGCACAATTACTTCAATCACTGAATACTATTTCCATCCCACTAGTCTGATGAGACTTTAATACTGTGGTCCCGTCTCTATATGACCTTAGCTGTTGCTGGGATGTTTAAAACCCATCAGTAACTGGATGTGGAATGGCGTAGGCCCTGGTCCGGCTGGTTTGTGACTGCTGGTTGCAAACATCGTCAAGTACATTTTCCCAACCTGTTGCACAACTAATCTATGTTGTACATTACATTACATGTAACATAACCCGAATCAATTGAATTGGTGTTGGTACCTGACAGATTGATTGAGTGTGATTGATTGAATCAGATTGTTGAGACTTCGCTGGTATCACATGTTGTAAGGTGTGTTTTATTCGCCTGTGGCCCAATATATAAATAGACAAGCTGGTAGTACACACAGGTTGAAGTAACGGACAAAGGTTCATAAACACATTAAATATACATAGAAGCAAACTAATTGTGGAAACAAAATAAGCTAAACATTTTTTACTCCCTCTTATAACATAGTAATGTGTTATAAGATGGAGTTTAAAAATGTTAGCTTATTTTTTTTATAACTTGGTGCTTTTATGTATATTTAGGACTCCCAAACCCCTCGCCCTACGATGCGCTTCGCGCGTCATTAACCTTTTTTTTGCGAAGAGGCCTTGCGGCCCCAATGTCATCTGCCTTTCGACGCGCCTGTATGGTATAGCGCGGTCTGTCCGTCAGTCCGATTTGCGTTAATGCAGTAGATACAGGATCATGAGGATCATGAGGTGACTATTTTATTCGTATATATATTCATATATATTCATATATATTCATATATATATACATACAATAAAATACAGTTGACCTTTCCCTTTAATTGACCGAATCCCATTTACACCTGAACTGACTGAGGCAGTGTGCCTAAAGTGTCTTGCTCAAGGACACAACGCATTTGTTGTTCTATATGCGAGACGAGACTTTGCTGGAACAATTAATTTCCAAAGAACAGGTAAACTAAATTAAGCCAGTTACCTGTTGGGTGTTTGTTTTAAAATCGCTTTGTTGACAAACAGCGACAGTTTATCGTATCGGATTTATACCAGCTGATTATCGATTATTAACCAAGCCGCCATATTGTTTACGTCATCGACGAGCGCGCAACAGGTGCTCTATGAACTCGCGCCAAAATCTCGGCGACACGAGAACATACGGGATCTCGTTGTATTATACCGGGGTAGCGAATCTATTTATTCTAAGTCTGTGGTTAAGCTAACAAAAGCTTTGAGCAACCGGGCCCTGGCTTTGCATTGTAAGTCCGTTTTCATTTTACCTGTATAACCTTTTGGCGATTCCGTTGTACGGTGTTTAACGACATGGATATCGTCTGTATATGTACAACCGCTGTTAGGTTGTTGATGTTGACTGGTCGGCCATCTTTGTACCACGTGATGGACGGTTCCGGTTCGCTCATCAGGGAGTATTCCAGGCGGTCGCTGAAGTCCCGGATGACGCGGAAGCCGATAATCACGGGTGGCGCTGTGTAAGTAGATCATATTGTAGTTACAGGGGGTGCTGTGTAAGTAGATCATATTGGAGTTACAGGTGGCGCTGTGTACGTAGATCATATTGAAGTTACACGGGGCGCTGTGTAAGTAGATCATATTGGAGTTACAAGTGGCGCTGTGTAAGTAGATCATATTGGAGTTACATGGGGCGTTGTGTAAGTAGATCATATTGGAGTTACAGGTGGCGCTGTGTACGTAGATCATATTGAAGTTACAGGAGGCGCTGTGTAAGTAGATCATATTGGAGTTACAGGTGACGCTGTGTAAGTAGATCATATTGGAGTTACATGGGGCGCTGTGTAAGTATATCATATTGGAGTTACAGGGGGTGCTGTGTAAGTAGATCATATTTTAGTTACAGGGGGTGCTGTGTAAGTAGATCATATTGGAGTTACAGGTGGCGCTGTGTACGTAGATCATATTGAAGTTACAGGGGGCGCTGTGTAAGTAGATCATATTGGAGTTACAGGTGGCGCTGTGTAAGTAGATCATATTGGAGTTACATGGGGCGCTGTGTAAGTAGATCATATTGGAGTTAAAGGTGGCGCTGTGTAAGTAGATCATATTGGAGTTACAGGGGGCGCTGTGTAAGTAGATCATATTGGAGTTACAGGGGGCGCTGTATAAGTAGATCATATCGGAGTTACAGGTGGCGCTGTGTAAGTTGATCATATTGGAGTTACAGGGGGCGCTGTGTAAGTAGGTCATATTGGAGTTACAGGTGGCGCTGCGTAAGTAGATCATATTGGAGTTACAGGGGGCGCTGTGTAAGTAGATCATATTGGAGTTACAGGGGGCGCTGTGTAAGTAGATAATATTGGAGTTACAGGTGGCGCTGTATAAGTAGATCATATTGGAGTTACAGGGTGCGCTGTGTAAGTTGATCATATTGGAGTTACAGAGGGCACTGTGTAAGTAGATCATATTGTAGTTACAGGTGGCGCTGTGTAAGTAGATCATATTGGAGCTACATGGGGCGCTGTGTAAGTAGATCATATTGGAGTTACAGAACCACAGGGTGCGCTGTGTAAGTAGATAATATACAGTGGAACCTCTGTAGACCAGACATCAAGAAAACACTTGTGATCTTATTTTTGATGAGATGCTTGGTCATTTATCTCAGGTGATAATGTCTGTTCGTGATCGCATAGCACACAACTATGGCTCAGAATGATGAAATGCCTGATTTACAGTGAAACCTATCTAAGCTGGACACCCTGGGGACCTCACAGGGTGTCCGGTTGGACACCCTGGGGACCTCACATGGTGTCCGGTTTAGAGAGGTTTCACTGTAGAAATAAAACAAATATTTTTGGAATTCATCTGGGTAATATGTACACTATCCTTAAATTCAATAACATCTTTATGTAGTCGGAAGGAAGTTTACCAATTTGAGGATTTTTGTCATTTTCAGGAAGTAATTGTTTGCTACTAAACACAGCTGAATAAATAGAGTATCTTACATGAGTGATGATTTAATATAATATTTATTAAACGAGTTTACTGATTTACTGTTATGAAATTAGTCAACGAGTTTAATAAAGTACGGTACATATTAAATCATCACATTCAAGTGTTAGATTATATAGTGTTGAAAGTATTAATATTCTAGAGCACGTCAATGCAAGAAATAATGTAACGGTATTGTATTCTTCACCAGGGGCCCGTTTCACTAAACTTCGTGCGATAAAAAATTTCGTACCAATATCTCTATGAATTTGCTTCTCACATTAACGTGTTTCTCTGATGCTACCAGTTTGTTTTTACCTACAGGTTCATGTCATTAAAAGTAGCGCATTCACAAAATCGGCTGTTAGAACAAATGGTATTGTGGATTTCAGTTTTGCACTTACCAACTTCTTAGTTATACGACGTTTAGTGAAACGGGCCCCAGAGTTATACGTGAACTTATTTTAAAGGACTTATACAGCCATCAAACACATAGTGCCATTGTCTTTGTTGCGCTATATACCATCAAAGTCCATCCGTTTGTTGGGACGTTTTAAAAATAAATCTACTGTAAAACTAACGTCACAGATTACGTCACGTTGGAAAATGACGTTCTAAAACCATGTGATCCCATAGTGATGCCCTGTACGTTATGTTGTATATCTAGAACATACCTCTCACTTGAAACCTCATGGTAAGTTTGGTGAGTTTGACCACATTCTCGGCGCTACAACACAGCCAGCCGTTGTCCAGGCCGCTAGCGTTGGCGATGTGGAGCCATTGGACAAGTCCTGTAATGGATATGGGGATTGTGGCGTGTAGTTGCGAACAGTAACTATTGTAATCTACTCCCGTACCGTCCGTAGCTCAAGAGTTACTGTTTGCAGCTAGGTGGCGCCACCGGACCAGTCCTGTAATGTATACGGGGATGGTGGCGTGTCGTTGCGAACAGTTACACTTACAATCTACTCCTGTACCGTCCGGAGTCCAATAGTCGCTGTTCGCAACTAGGTGACACCGCTGGACCAGTCCTGTAATGGATACGGGGATGTTGGTGTGTAGTTGCGAACAGTAACATTTGTAATATACTCCCATACCGTGACGTAGCGGACTACGGACGGTACTGGAGTAGATTTCAAGAGATGGGAATGCTATATTGGTGGGTTGACGGTGTCCTCTTAGGGACTCTCTACGTTCTCGCATCCTCGACTTATGCATGAGATCCCATTTTTCCTTATTCCCAGAAAAAGGTAGGTTTACTCGAAATAACTCATAAACTATCTACGAGAACTGGGACATCGGCAGGTGTAGCTATTGCATTTCGCGGGGTATCTGCGCGTTATTGTGTCAACATCAGTAGGTGCTCAGATATTAAATAAAGTATGGTCTGAACTGGAGGATTTTTCTTACCTGATTCAGTATACCCATCCAAATAGCAGTTGCCCGTGACGTACTATGCCCACTTGTACATGTATATGGATATGCGCACATACATACAGAATAGTAGGTTAGTGCCGTGAATGGGAAAAATATCTGGCAAGGCTTAAGAAACGGGATGGGCGAGGCTCTGCCGAGCTCATCCCGTTTCCGTGCCGCGCCAGATATGTTTTCCGATTCACGGTACTAACCTACTATTCTATTTATCCCGTCAACACCTACAAATGGCTTTAAAATGCAAACAAATAACCCCAGTCACCGCACATAGTCATACGCAGTCATTAGGTAGTATTGACAGGATATCAAAACTGTTTCACGGCATCGTGTTTTACGGCCCATGCGCACTGTGTTGACGAAATAAATATTTAATATGTAACATCTACGTAAATCTGCTCTCTGAATGAACATACCGATTTTACAGGCGTTTTTCTAAATTAAAAAATGCCGACATAGATACTTTTTTTCACATTCTCCTTCGTAAATTACATGAATAAAACCATAAAACGGAAAGGCTATAACGATGTCGTTGTCTAGTGTTATTTCAGTTTATTATCTACTAAAGTACATCATATGCACACACCATTTGCGAAGTAGGCTTGCTAGTTCATTTTTATTGATATTTTTATTACATTTAGTATTTGTTTTGCGAATAAAACAACTATAGCATACGTATTTGAAAGTCGAAACATTTGCATAAGCAGGCAAGAAAGTGTTGGAGGTGCATGATCACGTGGTTACCACAACAACAACCATGGCTGAAAGTGTTGAAAGCGCGCCCACTCTAAAGTACATATTAATTTATATTTTCCTTAGTATTCAACTGATTTTGCTGAATTATGGCACAGCCTGCATTTGGTGGTCTCGGTACTTTGGCACAAACTTCTGTCATTTTTGCGAAGAATCTATTTCCGTATCAGTATTGACAGTAAACACGGAAATCGATTCTTCGCAAAAAAGAGTTTGGGCCAAAGTACCGAGATCACCAACACCAAATGCAGCTCAACTAGACGCGTTTGATGCGCCATATTTCATTAAAATCCGTTACATAATAAGGACACTATAACATAATACGTACTTTGAGTCGGAGGCACTTCTGAAAGTTTCAATAATTGTTGTTGTTGTTGTTGTAACCACGTGATCATGCCCCTTTGAGTATTGTAATAAATGTACACACTTACCGTCCTGTGACCCATTCACCCATACTTTAGATTTCAGAGCAGTTGTGTTCCAGTAAACCGTGGGTTTGGGATAGCCGGATGCCTTGCACTTTATCACAGCACTTCCAGTGGAGTTAATAACGAGTGTTGTTGGTTTAATGCTCACCCTGGGGGGGCCTGGAAAAAACACCAATGTCTGATACAGTCTAATCCGTACGGAGCCCCGCAGAGGACATGGATTTATTTTATTAATTCGTTCCCACGAAATAATAATTCGTTCCCTCAATTTAACAATTCGTTCCCTCGAATTAACAATTCGTTCCCACCGGAACGAATTGTTAATTCGTGGAAACGAATTATTATATCGTGGGAACGAATTGTTAATTTGCGGCAACGAATTGTTAAATTGAGGGAACGAATTGTCATTTCGTGGGTTCTAATTGTTAATTCGAGGGAACGAATTGTTATATCGTGGGAACGAATTGTTAATTCGGGGGAACAAATTGTTAAATTGAAGGAACGAATTGTTATTTCGTGGGAACGAATTAATAAAAAAAAGCATGTCCCCTGCGGGGCTGCGTACAAGTAAGACCAAATAATCTGCAAAATCCCAAAGTCCAACATATTTAGAACAGTAAAGAACAGGGGCCCGTTCCAATTTGTACCACGAAATGACAATTTGTTGTCTTAATTTAACAATTCGTTCCCTCGAATTAACAATTCGTTCCCACACGAATTGTTATTTCGTGGGAACGAATTGTTAAATTGAGGGAAGGAATTGTTAATTCGTGGGAAGGAATTGTTAATTCGTGGCAACGAATTGTTAAATTGATTAATAAAAAGGAATTATACGTCCCCTGCGGGGCTCCGTATGATCGACAGCCAGGTCGCGTTATCCTGCAGCGCACTCGTTAATGAAGCAAAATTACGTGTCTTGGGTGTCTCGTGAAATATATTATGCATCCAACAAAGGGTTGTGGCTATTTTACGGAGCCCGGCAGGGGACGTAGAATTATTTTATTGTTAATTCGTTCCCACGAAATAGCAATTCGTTCCCACGAAATAACAATTCGTTCCATCGAATTAACAATTCGTTCCCACGTCCTCTCCGGGGTTCCGTACTATTCTCGATTTCGTAGTGAAAAGAAATATTGTTTGTAGGTGGCTGTGACTGGCGAAATGGGGACTATGGGTTTTGCGACCAGTGTACATCCAGATCAGCCTGTGGACTGGTCGACATTACATCATTGAAACGTCCGTCATGCGTCTAACAAGCAATAATTCCAGCAAAAACATATTTGCACAATTCCCTAACATTTGATTGGCCCGTAGCAAGTGTCTGTCCAAAATTTATATCCCAGTAAACTCCCACGCCGAACTACCGTCTATAGGTGCGCTGTCAGTGCTGTCAATGTAAACAAATGGCTGCCGTCGGTCAAAATAAACACATTTTCTTGATGAATTTATTTCAAATGCTGGAATTATAAGGAATGAATGGTCTTTTTGTGGAATTTATCGGGGATATAAACTTGGAAAAAAGGCCATTCATTCCTATAATACAGATCATCTTCAGGCTACAGGAGTGTGTTACTTGATCAGGAGGGACACTGGTCACAAGCCCCGGTAAGCATTATTTTCCCACACACAGCTTGTTTGTGCTCGATTTAACTCTTTGCGTGCTAGCGGCGAAAATATCCGCCAAACAAATTAGGAGTAGTATATGTTTTATTTCTATCTCTAAATATGTCTTGGAATTTCTTCAGGACTCAATTCTAATGAAATTCCAAGACATATTCATTTTATTTACGGGGAGAAATAAAAGTAAATATGATGATTTGTTGTCCGCTATTTTTTAACTATTTATAGCCCACAAGTTTCCCAGCATGCAAAGATTTAAGTGTCCCAATTGGCTCTTATGCATTGAATACCCACGAAACAAGCCGCTATATGGCACACATGAGTAGAATCAGATGGTAGAGCGGGAAATGCAATTGCATTTTATAAACTCCAGTGCCGGGATCGAGGATCTAACCCGGGCCGCCATAGTGACAGTTGGAGGTCGTAACCTCTCGACTACAAACAGCCACATGTAACCGTAAAAATGGGTAAGTTTACGCGACACAGAAGTAATTACAACAGTTCTGTATCTGTTTGTGTTGAAGCAGGACACCGTCCCGGCAGGTCAAATTCAGGTTGGCCGGATTCAGCTCGGACAGCTCCTTCATGTAATGGTCAAGCGATTTCTTCAGCAGTATGTGCAGCCACAACACGCTACAGTTGCAAACGATCGGGTTATCTACGATCTTCCTGAAATTGACGATGAGCTTTCATCAAAACGCGTCCCGTCTCTCGGCCACGGAATAGACTTGCAATTCACTCAAATGTGACAGTGACTGGATAAATGGGGCTTATGGGTTTTGCGACCAAGAGTATATCCAGATCAGCCTGTGCATCCGCACAGTCTGATCAGGATCTGCACTGTTCGCTAGTCCATCAATTAAACATACTATTTCTCCAGTCACAGCCACAAAGTATACCATCCCGCATGGTCATCTAATTAGAGGGTGTAATCAAGCAGCTTGATTGTATGAGCCTGAGCTGTAGCACAGCTCAGGCTCAGCCAATCCAGCTGCTTGATTCCAAGCACAATATTCAAGTATTTATAAATGAAAACTTTGACAAATATTGGCAATATTAGCGAATCAGGTAAGGATATGTGTTCATATTTACCAGAGGCCAATATACCATATAATGACATGTTTGTTGGTAGTCATGAGCTGAGATAAATCATACCACCAAGAGGTGTATGTAGAGGTGTATGTAGAGGTGTAGATAGAGGTGTATGTAATGTGTAAATGTAGAGTTATGTTAGTTTAGTATTGTAGATATGTATGAGTTAGGTGTAATGTAGATGGTTTATGTAGTGTGGATGGAGAGTGTAAGAGAGTGTATGTAATGTGTATGTAGATGTGTATGTAGAGGAATGTTAGAGTGTAATGTAGAGGTATGTAGAGGGGTGTATGTAGAGGTGTATTAGATGTGTATGTAGAGTGTATGTAAGTGGTAGTATGATGTGTATGTAGAGGTGTATGGTAGAGTGTAATAGAGGTGTATGTAGAGGTGTATTAGTGGTGTATGAGGTAGTGTAATGTAGAGGTGTATGTATGTATGTAGAGTAGGGTGTAGAGGTAGTGTGTATGTAAGAATTGTGTATGTAGAGGGTAGTAGATTAGGTGTATGTAGATGTGTATGAGTAGGATGTAGAAGTGTAATAAGTATAGGTGTATAGGGTATGGTAGTAGGTTATAGAGGTATGTAGAGGTGTATGTAGTGTATGTAGAGGTGTATGTAGAGGTGTATGTAGAGGTAGGTGTGGTAGAGTATGTAGAGGTGTAATGTAGAGGTGTATGTAGAGGTGTGTATGTAGATGTATGTAGGTGTTATGTAGATGTGTATGTAGATGTAGTGTATGGTAGAGGTGTATAGTGTATGTAAGGTGTATGTAGAGGTTGTATGAGGTTAGGTGTATGGAAGGTGTAGTAGAGGTGTATGTAGGTATGAGAGTGGTAGTAGAGGTGTATGTAGAGGTGTATGTATAGGTGTATTAGATGTGTATAAGTAGGTTTGGGTATGTAGATGTATTTAGAGTGTATGTAGAGGTTGATGTAGAGTGTATGTAGAGGTGTATGTAGAGTAGTGTATGTAGAGGTGTATGTTAAGGTGTATTAGAGGTGTATGTAGAGGTAGTTGTATGTAGAGTGTATGTCAGGTAGGTGTAGTAGAGTGATGTAGGTGTATGTTATTAGTATGTAAGAGGTTGTATGTAGGTGTATGTAAGAAAAAAAAAATGTATTTTAGAGGTATGTAGAGGTGTAGTAGACGGGTATGTAGAGGTAGTGTATGTAAGAGGTAGGTGTAGTAGTTATGTAGAAGGTGTATGTAGAGGTTTATTGTAAGGTAGGGTGTATGTAGAGGTAGTATGTAGAGGGTGTATGTTTTAGAGTGTGATGTAGAGGGTATGTAGAGTGTTTTAAGGTAGTGTATTAGAGGTGATTGAGTTTTAGGTGTATGTTTTAGGGGAGGTGTATGTAGAGGTGTATGGTAGATGTAGGTGTATGTAAGGAGGTGTATGTAAGGAGTAGTAGAGGTGTGGATGTAGAGGTGTATGTAGTGTATGTAGAGGTTAGGTGTATTAGAGGTAGGGGGGTTATGTAGAGGTGTAATGTAAGGTGTAAAGTAGGAGGTGTATTAGAAGGTGTATGTAAAGGTTGTAGTAGATGGTTATGTAGAGGTAGGTGATGTAAGTAAGTATGTATGAGGTGTGAGTGATATGTATGAGTATGTGTATGTGAGTAGTAGTAGAGTGTGTTAGTGTGTATGGAGTGTGTGTATAGAAGTGTGTGTGAGAGTGTATGTGTGGAGATTGTATGTATGTTGAGTATATGTATGTATGGTAGTGTGTTGTATGTGTATGTGTAGTCGTATGTGTGGTATGAGTGTGTATGTGTAATGTGTATGATGTATGAGTGGGTAGTAGGTATGTATGTATGTGTGTGTTGTGAGGTGTATGTGTGAGTAGTGTGTAGGTGTATGTGTGTGTGTGTGGTGTGGTTTGTGGTGTGTGTGGGTGCTGTGATATATGTGTGTGTGTGTGTGTGTGTATGTAGTGGTGTGTGGATGTGTGTGTGTGTGTAGTGTGTGTGGGGTGAGTGATGTATGTGTGTGTAGTAGTGTGTGTGATATAGTAGTAGTGTAGGTAGATGTGTAGTAGAGTGGTAGGGTAGTATGTAGAGTATGTGTATGTAGGTGTGTATGTAGAGGTGATGTAGAGGTATGTAGGGAGGTGTAGAGGTGTGTATGAGTGTATGTAGAGGTAGTGTATGTAGAGTGTATGTGAGAGGTGTATGTAGAGGTGTATGTGTAGTGTGTGAGGTAGGTATGTAGAGTGTATGTAGAGGTAGGTGTATGTGAGTGTATGTAGAGGTGTATGTAGAGGTAGGTGTATGTAGAGGTAGTGTATGTAGAGGTAGGTAGTATTGTAGAGGTAGGTGTATGTAGAGGTGTGTGTAGAGTGTATGTAGAGTGGTGTATGTAGAGGTGTGTATAGTAGTAGGTGTATGTAGAGGTGTATGTAGTGAGGTGTATGTAGAGGTGTATGTGAGGTAGGTGTATGTAGAGGTGTATGTAGATGTGTATGTAGAGGTGTATGTAGTGTATGATGTAGGTAGGTGTATGTAGGAGGTGTATGTAGAGTGTATGTAGAGGTGTATGTAGAGGTGTATGTAGAGGGTGTATGTAGAGGTGTATGTAGAGGTGTATGTAGAGGAGGTGTATGTAGAGGTGGTGTATGTATGTAGGAGGTGTATGTAGTAGTAGTGTATGTAGAGGTAGGTAGTATGTAGTAGTAGGTGTATGTAGAGGTGTAGTAGTGGTGTGTAGAGGTGTATGTAGAGGTGTATGTAGAGGTGTGGTATGTAGTGTATGTAGAGGTGTATGTAGAGGTGTATGTTGTGTGTATGTAGAGGTTGTATGTAGAGGTGTAGATGTAGTTATGTAGAGGTGTATGTAGAGTGTATGTAGATGTGTATGTATGAGTAGTATGTAGAGTGTATGTAGATGTGTATGTAGAGGTTGTGTAGGGGTGTGTAGAGGTGTATGTAGAGGTGTATGTAGAGGTGTATGTAGAGGTGTGTATGTAGTAGGTAGGTGTATGTAGATGTGTATGTAGGGTGTGTATGTAGAGGTAGGTAGTGTGTATGTAGATGTGTATGTAGAGGTGTGTAGAGGTGTATGTAGAGGTGTATGTAGATGTATGTAGAGGAGGTGTATGTGAGGTGTATGTAGAGGTGTATGTAGAGGTGTATGTAGAGGTGTATGTAGAGGTGTTGTAGTGTATGTAGGTGTATGTAGATTGTAGAGGTGTAGTAGAGGTGTATGTAGAGGTGTATGTAGAGGTAGTGTAGTAGTAGAGGTGTATGTAGAGGTGTAGTAGTGTGTATGTGAGGTGTATGTATGGTGTAGTAGTTATGTAGAGGTATGTAGTGGTGTATGTAAGGTGTATGTAGAGGTGTTTATGTAGAGGTGTATAGAGGTGTATGTAGGGAGTGTATGTAGAGGTGTAGTAGAGGTAGTAGAGGTGTATGTAGAGTGTTTAGTAGAGGTGTAGTGAGGTGTATGTAGAGGTGTATGTAGAGGTGTATGTAGAGGTGTATGTAGAGGTGAGTAGGGTGTAGTAGGTGTATGTAGATGTGTATGTAGAGGTGTATGTAGAGGTGTAGTGTATGTAGAGGTGTATGTAGGGTGTTGAGGTGTAGTGGGTGTAGTGAGGTGAAGTGAGTGTAGTAGAGGTATGCTATGTAGAGGTGTATGTAGAGGTGTATGTAGAGGTGTATGTAGATGTGTATGTAGAGGTGTATGTAGAGGTGTATGTAGAGGTGTATGTAGAGGTGTATGTAGAGGTAGGTGTATGTAGTGTAGTAGAGGTGTATGTAGAGTGTGTATGTAGAGGTGTATGTAGAGTGTATGTAGAGGTGTATGTAGAGGGTGTATGTAGAGGTGTGTTGAGGTGTATGTAGAGGTGTATGTAGAGGTGTATGTAGAGGTGTATGTAGAGGTGTATGTAGAGGTGTATGTAGAGGTGTATGTAGAGGTGTATGTAGAGGTGTATGTAGGGTGTATGTGGTATGTAGAGGTAGGTGTATGTAGAGGTGTGTAGAGTGTAGTAGAGGGTGTATAGAGGTAGGTGTATGTAGTGGTGTATGTAGAGGTGTATGTAGAGGTGTATGTAGGGTGTAGTGTATGTAGAGGTGTATGTAGTGGTGTATGTCGAGGTGTATGTAGAGGTGTAGTGAGTGTATGTAGATATGTGTAGAGGAGGTGTGTAGAGAGAGGTGTAGAGGTGTATGTAGAGGTGTAGGTGTAGAGGGTGTAGAGTGTAGTAGTGTATGTAGAGGTGTATGTAGAGGTGTATGTAGGGTTGTAGAGGTGTATGTAGAGGTGTATGTAGAGTGTATGTAGAGGTTTAGTGTATGTAGAGGTGGTATGTGAGGTGTATGTAGAGGTGTATGTAGAGGTGGTATGTAGAGGTGTATGTAGAGGTGTATGTAGAGGTGTATGTAGATGTGTAGTAGTGTATGTAGGGTGTATGTAGAGGCGTGTAGTATGATAGGTGTATGTAGAGGTAGTAGTGGGTATGTAGAGGTGTATGTAGAGGTGTAGTAGAGGTGTATGTAGGAGGTTAGGTGTATGTAGTGTATGTAGAGGTGTATGTAGAGGTGTATGTAGAGTGTATGTAGAGGTGTATGTAGAGGTGTATGTAGATGTGTATGTAGAGGTGTATGTAGAGGTGTATGTAGAGGTGTATGTAGAGGTGTATGTAGAGGTGTGTATGTAGATGTGTATGTAGAGGTGTATGTAGAGGTGTATGTAGAGGTGTGTAGAGGTGTATGTAGAGGTAGTATGTAGAGGTGTAGTAGAGGTTGTATGTAGGAGGTGTATGTAGAGGTGTATGTAGAGGTGTATGTAGATGTGTAGTAGAGGTGTATGTAGAGGTGTATGTAGAGGTGTATGTAGAGGTGTATGTAGAGGTGTATGTAGAGGTGTAGGGTGTATGTAGAGGTGTATGTAGAGGTGTATGTAGAGGTGTATGTAGAGGTGTATGTAGAGGTGTTGTAGTGTGTATGTAGGGTGTATGTAGATGTGTATGTAGAGGTGTGTATGTAGAGGTGTATGTAGAGGTGTATGTAGAGGTGTATGTAGAGGTAGGTGTATGTAGAGGTAGGTGTATGTAGAGGTGTATGTAGATGTGTATGTAGAGGTGTATGTAGAGGTGTATGTAGAGGTGTATGTAGAGGTGTATGTAGAGTGTATGTAGAGGTGTATGTAGAGGTGTATGTAGATGTGTATGTAGAGGTAGGTGTATGTAGAGGTGTATGTAGAGGTGTATGTAGAGGTGTATGTAGAGGTGTATGTAGAGGTGTATGTAGAGGTGTATGTAGAGGTAGTGTATGTAGCGGTGTATGTAGATGTGTATGGTAGAGGTGTATGTAGTGTAGTAGAGGTGTATGTAGAGGTGTGTAGAGGTAGGTGTATGTAGAGTAGGGGTATGTAGAGGTGTATGTAGCGGTGTATGTGAGGTGATGTAGGAGGTGTATGTAGAGGTAGGTGTATGTAGAGGTGTATGTAGGTGTATGTAGGGTAGGTGTAGTAGAGGTAGTGTATGTAGGAGGTGTATGTAGAGGTGTATGTAGAGGTGTATGTAGAGGTGTATGTAGAGGTGTATGTAGAGGTAGGTGTATGTAGAGGTGTATGTAGAGGTGTGTATGTAGAGGTGTATGTAGAGGTGTATGTAGGAGGTAGGTGTATGTAGAGGTGTATGTAGAGGTGTATGTAGAGGTGTATGTAGAGGTGTATGTAGAGGTAGGTGTATGTAGAGGTGTATGTAGAGGTGTGTATGTAGAGGGTATGTAGAGGTGTATGTAGAGGTAGGTGTATGTAGAGGTAGGTGTATGTAGAGGTGTATGTAGAGGTGTATGTAGAGGTAGGTGTATGTAGAGGTAGGTGTATGTAGAGGTAGGTGTATGTAGAGGTAGGTGTATGTAGAGGTAGGTGTATGTAGAGGTAGGTGTATGTAGAGGTAGTGTATGTGAGTAGGTGTATGTAGAGGTAGGTGTATGTAGAGGTGTATGTAGAGGTGTATGTAGAGGTGTATGTAGAGGTGTATGTAGAGGTGTATGTAGAGGTTTATGTAGAGGGTGTATGTAGAGGTGTATGTAGAGGTGTATAACTAAGTTGTTACTATTGGGTTAACTGTATTATAATTCTGAAATTTGCGGCGTTTATCAAACTAAATGGCCGCTGCCGGCATGTCGCGCCCGCTGAGGCATTTGATAGTACTAAACAAACTTTGAATGCAAACAAGCTTTAACCCGTACACTTACTATCGATTATTAAAAAAAATAACAAAGACACTTTAAGGTAACTTTCAATGTAATTTGACCTTGACATTGGGCACAGGGTTCGCACAGGTTGGGCATACAATGTAGAATAAAACTATGGATGATAAACACACATGTGCAGATTCGAGTGAATTGGCTAATCGGTTTCAGAGATATAGTGTTCTTAAAAGCTTAAAAACCTGAATCCCAAAAAAAGCTTTAGGGTAAATTTCAAAGTATTTTGACCTTGACATTGGGCACAGAGGCTGCACGGGTTTGGCATAGAATGAAAATATGGATTATGATAAACACACGTGTGAAGTGAATTGTCGAAGCGGTTTGAGAGATATAGTTTCTTAAAGAATTTAACCAAAATCCAAAAAAACTTTAAGGTACATTTCAAAGTTATTTGACATTGACTTTGGCACATGGTCCGCACGGGCGTAGAATGACAATATGGATATTGATAAACACCCATGTGAAGTTTAAAGTTAATCAGTGAAGCGGTTTGAGCTTTATAGTGTAGTTAAAAACTTTAAATAAACACTTTAACCGGGACGCACTTACGTACGTACGGACGTACGGACGGACGCCAACATGCCGACTATACTGCCCTGTCCGCAATCGAGCGCGACAAAAATGATAGGTAGGAAACTCTGTTTAATGGCGACGTGCAATCTGTAGCCTATTTCACCAACATTGCAAAGTATACTTTTCTAGCAAAGTATACTTTGAGGGAGAAATTTTCAATCTAAGGATACATTTATTAATTTGTATTATACTGAATTTATTACATTATCACAGCCAAAATGGCTGTGATAATGTAATAAATTCAGTATAATAATTCTGCATACTTTAATCATCACATATATGCAGTCGTTAGTTCTGTATGAAATACTGCATTTCCGAAAAATAAATTATTACTCCCTCAAAGTATACTTTGCTAGAAAAGTATAGTTTGCAATTTTGGTGAAATCGGCTACTGATCTTCCTGAAAGTGGACTATTTCTGCCATCTCATCAGCATCGCCAGTGTTTGTCAGTATTTTCAGACACATTAAAGATATTTACATCTGAGATATTTTATTTCATATTTGTATCGTATTTCTGAAGCCAATTTTACCCATAAGTCACCCGGAAAAAAAAATCTGGGATCGGTAAAAAGATGCTTATAATACTCAACAACGGTAGATATTTTTTTCAGAATTTACAAGCATGTTTTTCAAGCGATCGTTTCTAATTTATTTAAATTAATTACACTAGTGACTATAATACGAAGTTCTTTCTAAATGTGGTAAAGAATTATCATTTCACAACAAAATGTAAATAAATTTTACATTTTTTCCATACTGGTACATGTATAGCGAAAATGCCGAATTATGCCATGCCAAATTATCTCCCCTGCTTGTCACAGTTTCTGATCGCATGCATTTGAATATGACGTATGTTTTGGGGATAAAATGATGCGATTAATTGACATATGTAATTTACTGTGCTTGAAGTGAAAGCCCACATTGTGGATATCGGAGACATCATCTAAGATACAGTCACTTTAACAAACCCTTTAGCCCAGTCGGTACAGTGGGGTCAGCGTGTAAGTGCACACACGAACGAACACGACAGGTTGGTTCGCTACCCACCCAAAGTGTATGTTGTTACCACTCAGTTTAACCGTCTCGCCGAGACGGTTCAACTGAGTGGTAACAACATACACTTTTGATGTGAAATGAGAAAAAATGCAGAAAAATATTTACATTTGTTTTATACATGAATTACAGTGGGGTCAGCGTGTAAGTGCACACACAAACGAACACGACAGGTTGAAACGTATTTGCATCAATACTCAATTAAAATTGCCAAAAACCCAATTGAAATCAGAAGTAGTGAGTATCAAAAAACAATGAAAAATTTGTGGTATCTTTATCATGCTACAGAAAACAATAAACAGACCACAGATATAGCATATTTTCTTATTTTTCCATGAAAACACATCTTTGTATTTCATTAGAATTGTCTCCAAGGAGACAATTCTAATGAAATACCAAGATGTGTTTTCATTTAGAAGCAAACTATTCAATGAGTGCGGTCTGCTGATGTGTAAACAGTTGTGTGATTCTATTTTGACCAATTCAACTTTTGAAATACCCAATTGCTTCAGAAATGATGGAGTGATAATACTCAATTACTAATTCCTTATCTGGAGCCCTGTATCTAATTCATAATGTCTCCTCTGTTGTACTCATTATTCGTGGAAGACATAGAATTGTCCCTACAAGACAGCAGTTCCCCAGGTCTAATAATAGACGATATTTCACTCATCGTACTCCTTTTCGCGGACGACATGGTGATTATGGGTGAACCCCCTCCCCCTTCAATTGAACTGGACATCCAACGTAAAACAGTTGTTGTATGAGTATGGTTTTGGTAATGTGTGGGAAGATCCTAGTTTAAACATAGTTTATTGCATATAAGTACAATGGGCTTGGGCTACAAGTTCTCATAACATTAATTACAGCCCTTACCCAAGTATTTCAACAATACATCAATTTAACAGCAATGGCGATAAGTATACAGGTATATGTACATGGGTACATACCAATAATCTTGCGGTATATATATATATATATTTGCACAATGTACGAAAAGAAAAATCGGATAAAAAGAGAGAGTAAAGAAAGTGAGAGAGGAGATTGGGAGAAAGAGTGAAAGAGTGAAAGAGTTATGTGTCACAATGTACATATATATATAACCTAATGCATAGATAGATGTGCAGTGCAGTTGATTTCAGTGTTCGTTGTTATCAGGTGGTACCGGATGATGTTGGCAAATGGAAAGCATCCGATAGAGCTTGCGTCTCATGCATCCACCAAGTGTGCTACTCAAATCTTTTCGTAGCTTTAATATAATCTTGTACAGCTTTAAAAATAACAGTATTGCACTCATTACTTTCTTCAGGTATGCCATGCAAAAGTATATGTGCGTTCAGGGGATAAAATTGTCGCAGTGACTGGCATAAAATTAGACGTTGCGCATGATATTTAATACATTCAAAGAAGTAATGTTCAGCATCCTCTACAACTTCACTACATCGCAGTAGGAGTTTCTCTGATATAGTTATTGCAAAGATCACAATTAAGACTGCTACATTTATTTCGAATTCTTGCATGCATAACTGAAAACAATCGATCTCCTTCTAAATAGTATGGTGGTATATTATATTGAGTATATAGTTGTTGGGCGCATGATGTTTTGAAGTGTCTAAGACTATCTATATTTATCAGCAACGGGTCCGTTTCATTCCAGAGTTGTACCGAAGATGGTATAAACGATTGTTTGTATACTTCCAGTCGTGTAGTGGGGACATTTAAATCAAATTGATTTCTAAGATTGTAACGAGATATATTATTAACAGTGGGTGGAATCAGGTTCGAAATATAACTAGGTACTTGATTATTGTTGGCTTTGTACATGATCGAAAGCTTTTGAATACTACGTCGAACAGATAGAAGTTGCCATCCAACTTCTTGCCTTAAGTTGTCGAGTGATACTGACCGTGTTAATCCTGTTACTATTCTCGCGGCTTCATTCTGAATTTTTTCCAACGAATCCTTTTCATATTCTGTACAACCCAATCCCAGACAGATGAAGCATATTCTATTATAGGTCTCATGTAATATATATATTTGGTTTAAAGACTGTCTGCTTATCTTAAATTTTAGGTTACGCATTATTCCCAATACTCTCGTAGTCGAATTAATTATATGTTGTATGTGTGTATGCCATTTTCCGTTATTGCTCAATGTTAAACCAAGATGCTTATGATCGTCAACAAAGGTTATGGACGTGTTCTGAAAGATTAAGTTTAAGGGTCGATCAAGTTGTCTTAATGTTAGAAGCATCGCTTCAGTCTTGTTCGGATTGAAACTAACCAACCATTGTTTAGCCCAATCAGAAATCATTAGCAGGTCATGATTTATTATGCCTTCTAGATCATCAACATTTGTTGAAGAAAAGGACAGAGAGCTGTCGTCAGCAAATAATCGAACAATACTTAATAGATGGTCAGTTATGTCGTTGACATATATTATAAATAGTAATGGGCCGAGTACCGAACCTTGTGGTACACCAGCAGTAACTAATTTGGTATCTGAGGTTGTGGCCCGTATTGATACGGACTGTTTCCTGTTCGACAAGTAGTTTTCGATCCAGTGTAAAATACAACCATTTAATCCATTTTGCCTTAGCTTAAATATTAATCCCTTATGCCATACTCTATCAAAGGCTTTAGAAATATCACAAAACACTATACATGTAGATTGTCGTTCATCAAATGGGAAGATCCTGAACGTGTTACACCAACGATATTGCTTAGCATGTTTAAACAAAGACTAGTAGACTCATTCGTACAAAAGTGGCACAATGACATGGATACAAATACATGTAGAGTGTTAGTGTTGTACAAACATATCAAAAATACATTTCAGTATGAAAAGTATTTGAATATGATTCCTAACAAAAAGTTACGGGCATTCATGACTATATTACGTTTAATACCTGCACACAATTTACGTATTTAAACTGAACGTTATGGCCATCAAAGAGTAGATCGCCATTTAAGATAATGTTTGTTATGTGATACAAATGACTTGGAAGATGAGTTTCACTTTGTACTTACATGTCCGATATACAATGAAATACGACGACAGTACATTAGCAGATTGTATACCACTCACCCGAGTGTGTACAAACTTACATTGCTGCTACAGGATGTTAGGAAGCATATTGTTACACAACTGTGCAAATATTTACAACAAGCGTTTAATTTGCGTAATTCTCTCACTATGGCATTGAATAGATAGTTCATCCTCATTACAGACATCGAAGAGCTAGGCCCGCGTTTATAGAGCTTTCGGAGCACGTACTCGGGATGTGTACGCGATGTCGAGATGGGTGATTGGTCGTGACTGAGCAGAGCTCAGCACCGGCTGATCTCGCTTCCCGACTTCGGTCATTAGAACGAGATGCGTGATCGGAAATATTTATAATCGCGCGCCATACAACATGTTATATTATTATATCATAATTACAGAACACGAAGAGCTAGACCCGCGCTTATAGAGCTTTCTGAGCACGTACTCGGGATGTGTACGCGATGTCGAGATGGGTGATTGGTCGTGCCTGAGCATGGCTCAGCATCGGCTGATCTCGCTTCTCGACTTCGTTCGCGGGAACGAGATGCGTGAACGGAAATATTTATAATCGCGCGCCTTACAAAATGTTATATTATTTCATGACAAATAAGTTTGAATAATTAGAATCGTTCAATATGTTTATATAAAAATAACATCGTATTTACATGACTAGAAACTGTATAGTTTACGTCAAATAAAATCTTCTTCTTCTTCTTCTTCTTCTTCTTCTAATTCATAGCATGTTCATATGACTTACATGAATCTCCAAATACCTGTCATGAGATATTGCACATTGTATTAGGTCTTCAGTCACATGGCTTGACTAAAGGCAGATATATCAGAGCTCCAGTTAATGTGCGTAATTTGACCAACTTGGGGTGAAATTTTGTTATTTCTTCATCAAAAATGGCAAGTTGGGAGTTCTTTAGAATCGTCTCATTGAGACGATTCTAAAGCACTCCCAATTTGCCATTTTTGATGGAGAAATAAGACATTTACCTCCAAATTACGCACATTAAAGGTACATGCCCACGCAGTAGGCACAAAATGTTCATTATAGGAATTAAATAAGTGTATAATTATGTCACTATTCCACCAGTTCTAAAAATTACGAGTGCCCGCTATACAAATATAATCATTTATTAATTATCAATTTACTGTGAGCGACGCGCGGCGGTAACAGTCTATTTTGATAATGTGCGGGGACGACGACTTTCACATCACAGCTTGCTGTGCGCATGCGCAGTATACTACACGCGCCAGTAGGCTTCCCAATATGTAAACAAGAATATCAACATGTCGAAACGTCCAGGACGTAAATTGTAGGAAACGGTGTCGGCCAAAAAAAGGGCGAAATGTCTGAGGGACAGGCAGTACAGAGAGAGGAGAGTGGTTAATATTGGCGACCAGATCACCAAATGGAAAGAGTTACGTGGAGATTTAGATTTGGACTCGAACAGAGATTTGTCTTCTCAACTTCCGATACTTCACTGCGCATGTCAAAGATGTGATATGATTGACCGTGTCACCTGACGCGTATTGGTAAAAATAGCACGAGGTCGGAAAATACCCTTTCTGGTCGCGGCATATAAAATGCGATTTAACACCAATTAACACGCGCCGTAATTAAAAATAACTCGTTAGTGGGTAGACAAATGGCTCATATAATGTAAGGCATGACAGAAAATGAAAAGTAGTAGTACAGTGTAACCTGCTGCGTGGGCATGTACCTTTAACTGGAGCTCTGTATATTAAAGCGGGTGCTGCAATAATATGATACTACTAAATATCATAGGTTTCATGATACCATCATGCGATATAGATGTATTTACGAGTTTCCGTAAATATACACCATCACTACACTGGCCATTTATCCAGTCACAGACACATACATATATATAAATTGATGATACTTATAGTACACAAATAGGCCATGACAGCACCGTCTATGCCAATTAAACACCGTCTTGATTGTTTACCTCCAACAGCTGATCATACCACTTACATGTACCTTATTTTGTGTCAATGGTTTCATTATTATACATTTGTACTTGGAATATACCGTAATGAGATATGGCTAATCATGTTTCTCCTAGAATATCCCATCACGTGACAGGGACTGTTCAAGTATCCATTCCACCTATGGAAGCAAACATTTTGCAGTTCTCAGTACAACTCTCATTACATTACATTACATAGCCAAAGTGCATTTCGAAGAGCTCGAAAATAGGACAACCCCCTAGTTGCGAACGGTAACTCTTGCAATTACTCCCGTGCCGTCCGTAGAGCTACGGACGGTACGGGAGTATATTGCAAGAGTTAACTTCGCAACTAGACCCCCCCCCCGTTCCCTACATGCTGGATCCACCCCTGATTGCATTACATAAGCGTTATGACAGAGTAGTATTTCTTAATTTGCCCTTGAAACGTTCTTTGCTTACATTCTACATTGTGGAGAGCGACCTAATACTTTTGCTAATACACACTATATTAGGTGAGTTTATGATAATATTTTTGTCTGATATAGTAGAACCTTTCTTTCAATAACTATACAGCGAAGATTGAACGTCAACGCCATGTAGATTGTTGCTATCTTCTAGTGCGCGAAATGGAAACGCTATTCCGCAAATGTATATCGTTGATTACGGTGTAGCGATATAGTGCAACACATTGCCTATAAAGCGGAAAATCCTACAATATCAGAGAAAAATATTATCATAAACTCACCTAATAAAGTGTCTACAGTGGGGTCAGCGTGTAAGTGCACACACGAACGAACACGACAGGTTGGTTCCAACCTGTCGTTGTCGTCCGTGTGTGCACTTACACGCTGACCCCACTGTACATGTTTTGGCAACATACTGAGGTCACTCAATCTCCACGAAGTAGAAAGTTACCAAAGAAAGCTTCCATACAAAAATTGGAAATAATACTCTGCCATAACGCATGTAATTCAATGAATGTAATTCAATGAAATGTAATGTTCAATGAAATGCAATGTCATTCAATGAAATATAATGCAATTCAATGAAATGTAATGTAATTCAATGACATGTAATACAATGAAATGTAATGTAATTAAAGGTATGTATTCATAACTACACGTGACTGTGTTATTAATGTATTTACTGGAACATCACATCCCATGACAATGGTACAGTGGAACCTCTCTAAACCGGACAACAATATACATTTGTGATCATAATTGTGATGGGTTTCATGGTCATGTATCTCAGGTGATAACGCCTGTTCGTGATCGCATAGCACACAACTATGGCTCGGAATAATCAAATACCTGATTTAAAGTGAAACCTCTCTAAACCGGACACCATGGGGACCTCCCAGGGTGTCCGGTTTAGAGAGGTTTCAATGTACATGCATTCTCAAATTCAATGTGCAGCTATATTTCCTGCAATATAACCTGACTCGCAGAGATATTGGATGACATACGTTTGATGAAAACATATATACATTAATGAGTTCCTTAGACGATACAATTGCTCGACATTTCATAATATGCACAGACAGTCGTGTGTTACAGACCTGAAACATGCGATAGAAAGTGCAATAACTATGTGACAATATCAAAGCTATTGTATGTGTTGACGGGATAAATATAATAGAAGGTTAGTGTCGTGAATGGGAAGACATTATCCGTCTGGCGCGGCACGGAAACGGGATGGGCGGCTACGCCCATCCCGTTTCCTAAGCCGTGCCAGATATTTTTCCAATTCACGGCACTAACCTACTAGTCTCTATATCAGTTGATTTCATCAACATGGCAAAGTAGACTTATCTAGCAAAGTATACTTATCTAGCAAAGTATACTTTGAGGGCGTAATCATTTATTTTTCCCGAAATGCATTATGTCATATAGAGCTTAACGACTGCATATATTTGATGATTAAAAGTATGCAGAATTTATATACTGAATGTATTACATTATCACAGCCAAAATGGCTGTGATAATGTAATAAATTCAATATAATAAAAATTAATAAACTTATCCTAAAATTAAAAATTTCTCACTCAAAGTATAGTTTGCTAGATAAGTATACTTTGTAATGTTGGTGAAATAGGTTACAGGCTACAGGAGTGTACTATTTGTTTAGGAGCTACACTTGTCACAAATCACATTTACCCCCACATTTCTCCAGTCACAGCCACACGTAGGCCATTGCAACTATCTAGTTTCATTTAGAAAATGCTGCATCATTACATTGCCTCTTACATATAAGTGCCAATTCTCTGATATATATATATATATATATATATATATATATATATATATATATATATATATATATATCCCGTCAACACAGTGCGTATGTGATGTGGAACACGGTGCCGTGAAACATTTTTGATATCCTGTCAATACGACCTACTCACTGCGTATGAATATGTGCGGTTGCTGGGATTATTTCTTTGCATTTTAAAGCCATTTATATGTGTTGTCGGGATAAACAGAATAGTAGGTTAGTGCCGTGAATGGGAAAACATATCTGGCGCGGCACGGAAACGGGATGTGCTCGGCAGAGCCTCGCCCATCCCGTTTCCTAAGCCTTGCCAGATATTTTTTTGCATTTCACGGCACTAACCTACTATTCTCTCTATCTCTCTCTATATATATAGACATAATCGGCCCTGAAATTGGAATAACCTAATTGCCTGATTACGAGTTGGCATTGCTTATACATTGTAGATGTTCAAATATGTTGCTAGTCTGTGAAAGATTGACGCAGTCGGGTCTGTAGGACAAGTTTACGCCTCCACGCCCAGCCATGGATTGTTATTACTGGAATTGCTTTCGGCAAGTAAGCGTGATTAATGCCCTGGTTGAGAAAATGTTTCTTACCAATATCGCGGCCTGTGTATTCCCAGATCCGTCTGATCATTGGTCCACAGTGTTCGTTGTTGTGGCACTTGCGTGTCCTACTGCTACCATCAAATAGTATTTTGGTTTGATGTGAATATCAAGGTGTATGATCACGTGGTTACAACAACAACAACAAGTACGGACACTTCCAGAAGCCCTCCGGTTCAAAGTACGTATTCTTTTATATTGTCCTTATTATGTAACGGATTTTGATGAAATATGGTGCATCAAATGCATCTTGTTAAGCTGCATTTTGGTTGTCTCGGTACTTTGGCCCAAACTTCTGCCATTTTTACGAAGAATCGATGTCCGTGTCTACTGACATGGAAATCGATTGTACGCAAAAACGAAATAAGTATGTGCCGAACTCCCGGGACCACCAAATGCAGCTCGTGAAGACGCGTCTGCTGCGCCATATTTCATCCAAATTCGTTGCATATTAAGAAAAATATCAAATAGTACTTACTTTGGAGTGGGCGCGCTTTCAACACTTTCAGCCATTGTTGTTGTTGTTGTAACCACATGATCATGCACCTTGACTATCCAAAATGATGAATACCAAATATGAAAGGACAATTGTTGCATATGTGTTTCTCTCTAAGGTGCTGACATTGTAAAGTCAGGCCTGCAGCGGTGCCTAAAATAAAGCCATGGCGGACAGAAATATTTCAACTTAGACTGTCAAAATGGCGTTTCCTGCATTATATGGTCCAAACTACAGTGGGGTCAGCGTGTAAGTGCACACACGAACGAACACGACAGGTTGGTTCGCTGCCCACCTAAAGTGTATGTTGTTACCACTCAGTTGAACCGTCTCGCCGAGACGGTTGAACTGAGTGGTAACAACATACACTTTTGATGCGAAATGAAAAGAAATGCAGAACAATATTAACATTTTTTTTATACATGAATTACAGTGGGGTCAGCGTGTAAGTGCACACACGAACGAACACGACAGGTTGGTTACACGCTGACCCCACTGTAGTGCCGCGGCGCGCTGGCCTGGTGCACGTGTCTACGACCGTGAAAGAAGATTCGAATAAACAAAAATATAATACCCTAGTATACGGAGCCTCGCAGGGGACGTAGAATTAATTTTTTTATTAATTAATTTTTTTATTAATTCGTTCCCACGGAATAAGAATTCGTTCCCTCAATTTAACAATTCGTTCCCTCGAATTAACAATTCGTTCCCACGATATAACAATTCGTTCCCTCGAATTAACAATTAGTTCCCACGAAATGACAATTCGTTCCCTCAATTTAACAATTCGTTCCCACGAAATAACAATTTGTTCCCACGGGAACGAATTGTTAATTCGTGGAAACGAATTGTTATATCGTGGGAACGAAGTGTTAATTCGCGGAAACGAATTGTTAAATTGAGGGAACGAATTGTCATTTCTTGGGAACTAATTATTAATTCGAGGGAACGAATTGTTATATCGTGGGAACGAATTGTTAATTCGAGGGAACAAATTGTTAAATTGAGGGAACGAACTGTTATTTCGTGGGAACGAATTAATAAAAAAAATCATGTCCCGTGCGGGGCTGCGTACAAGTAATACGGGGCGCCATGCAGGACAGGTTAATTATGTGTACAGAATTGAGTTTTGTAACACTAAAAATCACAAAATTCAATTCTGTGTCACAAAATTCAATTCTGTCAATTCTGTGTCACAAAATTCAATTCTGTGTCCAATTCTGTGTCACAAAATTCAATTCTGCATACGTTTCGTATACAAAATTCATTTTTATTATAAAGGATTCAATTTTGTAAGACAGAATTGAGTTTTGTGAAGAAAATTCAGTTTTGTGGGACAGAATTCATTTTTGTCCACAAAAATTAGTTTGCGTAGGATAGTCTATGTCATCTCTACGTTGTTTGGTTGCGATCGGTCTTAGTCCATTTTACTAGATGGTGGAGTACACTTGCAGGTTTAAATATTTCAATGCGAAAATATATCAATATTATACTTCTTTATGGACAGTTATTTTGGTTATATTATGATTACAAATGAGTGGTCACACCATATAATCATATATACTTTGAAGGAGAAATAAGAAAAATATTCAGAATTTTCCCTCAATTATGTAAACAGGGTCAAACATAAAGTAGCCGGGACATAGCTAGACCTGAGAGCATGCCCATATATAGAGAATACCAGGCTAGTGTATTTTGATATCAAGTTTATCAGGCAAGGCTAGGAAACGCGTAGGAATTCCGAGGCTTGCCGAGGAATTCCTACCGCTTCCGAGCCGAGCCTGATAAACTTTATATTAAAATACACTAGCCTGGTATTCTATTTATCAGGTAACGTTTTATGCTCGAAAATGACATTAGATGACGTCGTATTCTAACAGTAGATCTAACCTTGTGAAACAAATGGTATTGTATCTGTGTCTACTAGTTGTGAAGTTACCTGTTCGCAACTATGTGTCTACATGCATTATTTACAGTATACACCATCTTAGTATCCATGGTATCTACACAAATACTACAAATGGTTTCCTCAAATGGCCCAATACACACATTCTGTTTATAAACACAGACAGCAGTCAGAACACAGATCACAGCGCATGTATTATTGATTTAATTGGGGCAGATGTACCTTGCGATACACAATAAATGAGGTCAGTACTCGCGGGAGATCTACATGTACATGAATTATGTGTACAATTATAACGCAAATGAGTTTAAATACGAATGGGTTTGTCAACGTTTGACTGTTTGGAGATAGTTGAAGCAAAATGGCAGAATGAGAAATGAATCATCGGCAAAATGAGAAATGAATCATCGACATTGAATGTGTAGATCGGCGACCGTGACCCATTTCTCCAGTGCAGTTTCTGACCAATGGTAGTCCTTCTTACATGCGTGTGCAGAATTGACAGAATTGAATTTTGTGACACAGAATTGAATTTTGTTACACAAAATTGAATTGTGTGGCACAAAAGTGTGCATGGCTGAATTTTGTCAACAAAATTCATTTTTGTGTCACAAAATTCACTTTTGTGCCACAAAATTGAGTGAATTTTGTGACAAAAAATTTTCGATACAAAAGTGAATTTTGTGACACAAAAATGAATTTTGTTGACAAAATTCAGCCATGTCCCACTTGGCGCCCCGTAAGTAAGACCAAATAATCTGCAAACTCCCAAAGTCCAACAGATTTAGAACAGTAAAGAACAGCGGCCCGTTTCACTAAACTTGGTACGACTAAAATATTCGGAAGTGCAAATTTAGGATCGTCTGGAAATTTCAATTGATCCAATAATTGTTTACAATAAACTATTGTTAATGTGTAATTTACAGACTGTGTAATTTACAGACTATCAAAATTTTGCACTTACGAACATTTTAGTCGTACGAAGTTTAGTGAAACGGCCCCCAGAACTACAGCGAGTCGTTTTGAAGGTTCCCAAACGAAACAAACGAAAACGAATGGGAAACGAAGTGAAAACGATCATTTTATACAAAGATATCCATATTTTGTCGGTGAAAACGATATTTTCGTTTAAATACAATGTCACAGGCTTTCAGCTATTTAAACGCCTGTCATTTCCTTTAACGCATCGTCGTCTTGACATTGTTTTCGTTTTTTAATTAGAAAACGATATTTTCGTTGGTTTAAACGTGACCAACGAAAACATCGTTTTATAATTATAAAACGGAAACCGAAGTCAAAACAATGTGTAAACGATAGGCAACCGTTCGTTTGTGGCACCAGGAACAAATTCAGGCTGTATGTCACAGACACGTCAGCGGCTGCAGAGTCTTCAAAGTGGCACAAGCTGCCGTCACCGCCATAACCAGCGGTGTACGGGCCTCATAATAAAGAAACAACACACAGAAGAAATAAGACAAAAGTAACACAAACCATATACATGTAAAACTCCACTCCAAAGAATCAGTAACACATTGTATTTGCCGTTTCTCATTCAGTTTGAGCAAAATTATTTTAAAGTGTCTCTACTATATTCCTGTTTGCATGTAATGATGTACAGTATGGCCCATTATCCGAGTGCGGGGATGACATGCTGATCTGGGGCTAGACAAATCGCCAATGACTGCGGGGATGACATGCTGATCTGGTGCTAGACAGATCGCCAATGACTGCCGGGATGACATGCTGATCTGGGGCGAGACATATCTCCAATGACTGCGGAGATGATAGGGTGATATGTGGCTAGACAGATCGTCAATGACTGCGGGGATGACAGGCTGATCTAGGGGCTAGACAGATCGTCAATGAATGTGGGGATGACACGCTGAGCTGAGGCTAGACAGATCGCCAATGACAGCGGGGATGACAGGCTGATATGGGGCGAGACAGATCGCCGATGACTGCGGGGATGACAGGCTCATCTGGGGCGAAATAGATCGCCAATGACTGCGGGGATGACTGGCTGATCTGGGGCGAGACAGATCGCCAATGACTGCGGGGATGATAGGCTGAACTGGGGCTAGACATATCGCCAATGACTGCGAGGATGACAGGCTGATCTGTGGCTAGACAGATCGCCAATGACTGCCGGGATGACAGGCTGATCTGAGGCGAGACAGATCTCCAATGACTGCCAGGATGACAGGCTGAACTGGGGCTAGACAGATCGCCAATGACTGCGGATGACAGGCTGATCTGTGGCTAGACAGATCGCCAATGACTCCGGGGATGACACGCTGAGCTGAGGCGAGACGGATCGCCAATGACTGCATGGATGACAGGCTGATCTGGGGCTAGACAGATCATCAATGACTGCGGTGATGACAGGCTGATCTGTGGCTAGACAGATCGCCAATGACTGCGGGGATGACATGCTGGTCTGGGGCTAGACAGATCGCCAATGACTGCGGGGATGACAGGCTGATCTGGGGCGAGACAGATCGCCGATGACTGCGGGTATGACATGCAGATCTGGTGCTAGACACATCGCCAATGACTGCGGGTATGACAGGCTGATCGGAGGCTAATATGGGGCGAGACAGATCGCCAATGACTGCGGGGATGGCAGGCTGATCTGGGGCGAGACAGGTCGCCAATGACTGCGGGTATGGCATACTGATCTGGGGCTAGACAGATCGCCAATGACTGCGGGTATGACAGGCTGATCTGGGGCTAGACAGATCGCCAATGACTGCGTGTATGACAGACTGATCTGTTGCTATACAGATCGCCAATGACTGCGGGTATGACAGGCTGATCTGAGGCGAGACAGATCTCCAATGACTGCCGGGATGACAGGCTGAACTGGGGCTAGACAGATCGCCAATGACTGCGAGGATGACAGGCTGATCTGTGGCTAGACAGATTGCCAATGACTCCGGGGATGACACGCTGAGCTGAGGCGAGACAGATCGCCAATGACTGCAGGGATGACAGGCTGATCTGGGGCTAGACAGATCATCAATGACTGCGGGGATGACATGCTGATCTGTGGCTAGACAGATCGCCAATGACTGCGGGGATGACATGCTGGTCTGGGGCTAGACAGATCGCCAATGACTGCGGGGATGACAGGCTGATCTGGGGCGAGACAGATCGCCGATGACTGCGGGTATGACATGCTGATCAGGGGCTAGACACATCGCCAATTACTGTGGGTATGACAGGCTGATCGGAGGCTAATATGGGGCGAGACAGATCGCCAATGACTGCGGGGATGGCAGGCTGATCTGGGGCGAGACAGATCGCCAATGACTGCGGGTATGGCATACTGATCTGGGGCTAGACAGATCGCCAATGACTGCGGGTATGACAGGCTGATCTGGGGCTAGACAGATCGCCAATGACTGCGTGTATGACAGACTGATCTGTTGCTAAACAGATCGCCAATGACTGCGGGTATGACAGGCTGATCTGGGGTGAGACAAATCGCCAATGACTGCGGGTATGATAGGCTGATCTGGGGCTAGACATATCGCCAATGACTGCGTGTATGACAGGCTGATCTGTTGCCAGACAGATCGCCATTGACTGCGGGTATGACAGACTGATCTAGGGCTAGACAAATCGCCAATGAATGCGCGTATTACAGGCTGATCTGGGGCGAGACAGATCGCCAATGACTGCGTGTATGACAGGCTGATCTGTTGCTAGACAGATCGCCATTGACTGCGGGTATGACAGGCTGATCTGGGGCTAGACAAATCGCCAATGAATGCGCGTATTACAGGCTGATCGGGGGCTAGACAGATCGCCAATGACCGCGGGTATGACAGGCTGATCAGGGGCTAGACAGATCGCCAATGACTGCGGGTATGACATGCTGATCTGGGGCTAGACACATTGCCAATGACTGCGGGTATGACAGGCTGATCGGGGGCTAGACAGATCGCTAATGACTCAAGGTCCATTTTACCACAAACGGTCTCGTGTCCTAATGTTCATTTTATGCTGTGACTGGCGAAATGGGGCTTATGGGTTTGCGACCAGTGCACATCAAGATCAGGCTGTGCACCCGCACAGTCTGATCATGATATGCACTGTTCGCCATTTCATCAACGAAACACTCGTCATACTTCTAACAAGCAATATAGATCGCTATCAGGCTGCAGGAGTGTGCTATTTTGATCAGGAGCTACATTGATCACAAATCCCATAAACCCCATTTCTCTATCACAGCCACATTTTATCCAGTAGATGGATGGTGCAGCCATTTGTACAACTTGTGTTCTAATAATTAACCAGCGGCAGTAACGTCCTTCAGAACATTAGCTACACAACCGCCTGCGTTAATCTTGCCTGGATGTCAACGTTTCTGAGCAGATTTATAATCTCAATTTTCAATCAAGCGGTGTGATTGGCTGAACCTGAGCTGTATTGGTGTAGATGTTTCCTATTTCGAGAAAAATGATAGCGTCCATGTTCTGCTAATTGAACGGGTCATTGACGTAACATCAACATTGCACCACTCATGACTGTACTGGTTCAATAAGCTAGTATGTAAGACGTGTAAGAACTGAGACATTGCCTGGCAAAATAAACATTCGTTCACCATTACCCCACGTATTGATTGGCGTCGTCTCTTCGCCACGGCAATTATCGTCTCTTCGCCACGCTTTACGCCGCGTAACTTAGCACTCCTTAATCTTCGTATCTTACATTACGCCTACATGACGATTAGTATCGTTCCTTCGCCGCGAAGGAACGAGGAGACGAAGTTTAATATAGGAATGAATGGCCTTTTTGTGGAACTTATCGTGGTATACACTTGGAAAAGTCGCGGGAATACTGGACGAAGGAGACTTTTCCAAGTTTATATCCCCGATAAATTCAACAAAAAGGCCATTCATTCCTTATAATTCCAGCATTTGAAATAAAATCATCAAGAAAATGTGTTTATTTTCCGTTTTCTTAAGAATTATTTTAATTGCGCCTCACGGTTACGGAAAGTAGTTCGGCATATGGGAGTTTACTGGGATATAAATTTTGGACAGAGACTTGCTACGGGCCAATCAAATGTTAGGGAATTGTGTAAATATTTTTGTGCTGGAATTATTACCTTTAATATTCGTTCCTTCTTTTCTTAGCCAACCTGTTTTTCGATTATTCGTACTTTCATTTGTTCGTGTTTTCGTCACGACGGAACGATAATTATCGCCTCTTAAATATTCGTGTCTTCGTTTATTCGCCACAAAGAAACGCTAATTATTGTCTCTTCATTCCGTTGCCAAGCCTTTTCTTTTTGTTTCTTCGTCCCTTCGTGTCTTCGTTGTATCAGGCTATTTTGAAATGCAAATGGAGCAGAACATTTTTAAATTATGTATATGAATTAAATGCGTCACCTGAATACATCGTTGTATCGAAATATCATAAAATATGATCATTGAATATCAAATAATGAATAGTCATGCAGAGCATGATGTTATTAGCCGATCAAATCAGGGTTCAATATATGTCAAGGAAAAGTGAGAGAAGTGTTGATTTCCTCCCCAACCAAATTCTCCCAGTTATATTTAGCTATCATTAATATCTGATCATAGCAATACTTATGGTAGTCAAATTTAAACAATATTATTCCAGTTGAAATAATTAACCTTTAAATATAGGTGAAGGCGCTTAGCATTACACAAATATGTAGCAAGTCAACCGAAATCTCATAAATACCCGATTGTTGGCGGCCATCTTGAAAATATGATAATTAGATACTGAATATTAGTGCAGTTTACGTAAATTCTTTAATATATCCATCATAAATGTTTTTTAACAACTTACACCAATTTCCAAGTTAAGGACCATGACCTATTGGCTCATATATTGGCAATATTCGACTTCCGTCAAGCATAAAGTTCAAAGACCTTGAAATGACATTGAACTTAGTTTAAAAAATGGTACCCGGATTTTTTGGAAACCTTATACATTCAAATTTATAAAAACACCGGGTGCCATAAATTTTCACGAGGTGCCGGAATCTTATATATATACCTACAATTGCCCCTGGACTAGGAGGCAAACCGCCTAACTTTAGTTTACCTAACTCCTGTAGATAAAACGTTTATTTATAGCCAAATTGCAAACCGCCTAACTTTAGTTTACCGAACTCTCGTAGTTAAAACGTTTATTTATAGCCAAATTGCAAACCGCCTAACTTTTGTTTACCGAACTCCTGTAGTGAAAACGTTTATTTATAGCCAAATTGTGTTATTTCGCTATATTTAAAGTTTTCAACAGAGATAATGGCCAAAAATGAAAAATTATCCGGTTGATGTAATTTGGAAGTGATACAACAAATTTCGCGTTTGTAGATTAACGAATATAGGAGAAAAGGGTGGTTACAAACTTTTTCACAAACCAATGTATAGCCGATCTATAAATAGATCGGCTAATAATAATAAATTATTTCCGTTAACATTTCAAGGTTACTTTGAGGGAGAAATTTTCAATTTAAGGATAAATTTATTATTTTTTATTATACTGAATGTATTACATTATCACAGCCATTTTGGCTGTGATAATGTAATAAATTCAGTATAATAATTATGCATACTTTTAATCATCAAATATATGCAGTCGTAAGTTCTATATGAAATAATGCATTTCGAGAAAAATAAATGATTACTCCCTCAAAGTATACTTAGCTAGATGAGTATGCTTTGCAATGTTGGTGAAATAGGCTTCATGAATTGCACTTGATGTTTGATATACAAAGTATAATCATGTTAATTAACACGTCCGGTTATGGTAAATCAATTACTCACCCCCCCCCCCCCACCCCAAAAAATAAATAAATTCACATCCATAGAATGGACGAAAACAATATGTATCCCTATATGTGACTGTGACTGTAGAAATGGGGTTCTGTGTGGTGCGACCAGTGTATACATCCAGATCAGTATGTGAATATGCAGCCTCTGCTTGAAATGTCCAGACGATCATAAATTTGCAATTACGAACATTTTAGTCGTACGAAGATTAGTGAAACGGCCCCCCAGATGGGGGCCGTTTCACTAATCTTCGTGCGACTAAAATCTGGATATACACTAGATCTGGATATCCACTGGTCGCAAAACCCGTAAGCCCTATTTCCCCGGTCACGGTCACATGTGTACACGTGGGTTCGGAAATACGATGCAAATACAAATGTATATAATTATTTGCTTTTACATTTGTTTCATCACGTTCGGCTTACGTCTGAGATCCAATGCCTTTAACATAATGACATATTATGAGACACGCCATGTGATTTTGTACCTTCGGACATCTGCGTAATTTCATGAAATACGTTTACAAAAGTTACAATATATGCCGTAAATGGCGTCAAAAGCGGAATAGCGTGTACTCTGCAACATTTGTCAACGTTTGACTTTATTTAAGTCGTTATTTAAATGTATTTAATGAAATTACGCAGATGTCCGAAGGTACAAAATCACATCACATGTCTCATGTATGTACGGAATCGATACTCAACCACGGGGTATGATCACGTGGTACTAACAACAACAACAACAAAGCCGATTGAAAGTACGTATTCTTTTATATTGTCCTTATTACGTAACGGATTTTGATGAAATATGGCGCATCAAACGCGTCTTGTTAAGCTGCATTTGGTGGTCTCTGTATTTTCGCCCAAACTTCTGTCGTTTTTGCGAAGAATCGATTTCCGTGTCTCCGACACAGAAAACGATTCTTTGCAAAAAACGACATAAGTCTGTGCCAAACTCCCTGGACCACCAAATGCATCTCACGAAGACGCGTTTGCTGCGGCATATTTCATCAAAATCCGTTGCGTATTAAGGAAAATATCAAATAATTCTTACTTTAGAGTGGACGACGTTGTTGTTGTTGTAACCATGTGATCATGCACCTTGTCAGCCACCTGCGTGAAAGTTAATCTTGCCCAGATTGTCAACGTTTCTGAACCTCTATTGTCAATGTTAACTCGTAATCAAGCAATTTGATTGTCTGAGCATGAGCTGTGCTACAGCTCAGGCTCAGACAATCAAGCTGCTTGATTTCAAGCCCAATATTCAGGTATTTTGAAATAAAAAAAGACATATTGGCAAAATTGACGCAGGTGGTGGTGCATCAGCTGCCATGTTAAATGTACATGCCCACTCAGTAGGTACAAACTGTTCTTTATACCAAAGACATCATCTGAGACATTCAAAAATATTAAATCACCATTACCCCCATCTTTTCTTTAGCTTATATTTAACCGCGGCACTGGCTCTATGACCTTGCATGCCGTCTCCCAAGAATGGAGGAGGTAGAGATTTTTTAGAGAAGCCGGTAATTCGTATTTACAGAGCAACTACGAATTATCGGTACCCATTTACAGCTGGGTGAACTGGAGCAGTGTGGATAGAGTGTCTTGCTCAAGGACACAACCATTACCCCACGTATTGACTGGCATATTATACATTTTATATCAGACGCAACTTTCCACACTGATATCAGGGGCGATAACCGTGTTTCCATAAAATGTTAACGGACATTGCTATTTATTCTTTGTATTTATTTTTTGATGGGCAATTATCATACTTTATAATCTGTAGAAAATATTATTTTTCATGTGACGCATTTAATTAGTATGAATAATTAAAAAATATCATGCCTCATATGCATATGAAAATAGCCTGATACCACCGCGCGTCACTATCAGTAACATAAATATTACTAAATGATTATATCTGTATAGCGGGCAGTTGTAATTTTTAGAACTGGTGGAATAATGACACAATTATACATTTATTTAATTCCTATAAACATGATAAAGAACAGTTTGTGCATACTGAGTGTGAATGTACCTTTAATATTATTGCTACCAGTGTAGACCCAGATCAGACTGCACAGATGTGCAGTCTGATATGGGTCTACTCTGTTAGCAAACTCCTTTTTTTGTACACACAAGATACACACCCGCCTGTGTTAATTTTGCCCAGATTATCAACGTTGCTGAACATCTCTTTGCAATACCAACTCGTAATCAATAATTTGCTTGCCTGAGCTGTAGCACAGCTCAGGGTCAGTCAATCAAGCTGCTTGATTTCAAGCACAGTATTCAAATATGAAAAGCCAAATATAGACAATATTAGCGTAGGCAGTAGTGTACATATAATGATGTAGACATGCGTTGTGATATCAGACGGTAGAGAGGCAACAAATGTCATAAGTCACATGGCACACTTCTCTAAGTATAGCCAGATCTGTAGACAAAGGCAGGAGATATACTGTCTGTTTCACGAAACCTACCCAAATTTCAAGGCTATATAAACAATGCAAAAACAATATTTGTTTCGATAATATTAAATTTTGTGAAAAGTTATGAATGAATCTTCTTTTTATTTCGTGAAATTTAGTCAAATATTGATTTTATTGCGAAAAAACAATTTCCCCATGTTAAATTCCCAGAGTGAAGAGGTCTATGCGGATTTAACAAACTTTTTTCGAATTTCAGAAATAGTGGACCGATTTTCAAAAGCTAACTTTTGTTTTCCAAGCTATCTAGCAAGGTTTCCAAATATTTCGTTTTTCGACTCCTCCTCCACGTTCTCCACCCCTTTACCCCATTTTAAAATCCCATACAGAAATCATTTTTTGTCATCAAATCAATATTTGACAACAATTTACGCAATAAAAAGAAGCCTCATTTTGCTATAATTTAATATTACCGACAAAAAATACTCTCTTTACATTGTGGATATATCCGTAAAATTTGGGCATGTTTCGTGAAACAGACAGTAATTATTAATCTGGCAGTGTCTGCGACTGGCGTCGTCTTAGAAACGTTGCTCCTGTTAACCCTCACTACGCGGGAGACGAAAATTGCTGTTTTTCATTTTTGCCTTTATTCTTAACAAAAAAATCGTCTCCAGTGGACAAACAGCCAAAACAGGTATTTATCGAGAAATATTGACAATAAAACATTTCCAGCAGACGACAAAATTTAATTCAGCGTAGTAAGGGTTAATTCCACGAAGCTCGTGCATGTGCACTTTATAATATTGGCCAAGTTAAAGTTGGAATCTCACCTCATAGGTTATAGTATAGCGAGACATGTTTGTTCCGTCCATTATTTAGGTATGACATTTTTCTGGCAAAATAAACACACATTGATTTATACCGACCCCCGCAGGGAACGCAGAATTCCTTTTTTTTGTATTAATTCGTTCCCACGAAATAACAATTCGTTCACTCAATTTATCAATTCGTTCCCACGAAATTCGTTCCCACGAAATAACAATTCGTTCCCACGGGAACGAATTGTTAATTCGAGGGAACGAATTGTTATATCGTGGGAACGAATTGTTAATTCGAGGGAACGAATTGTTAAATTTAGGTAACAAATTCGTGGGAATGAATTGTTAATTCGAGGGAACAAATTGTTATATCGTAGGAACGAATTGTTAAATTGAGATAACGAATTGTTATTTCGTGGGAACGAATTAATAAAAAAAATCCATGTCCCCTGCGGGGCTGCGTAATTTTACCACTACCGGACGTGTTAATTGACACTATTATACTTTTTATATGAAACTTGTATTGTCAGCTTGATATCAGGGGCGATGACCGTGTTTCCTTATAAGGTTAGCGAAAACAACTCTTTATTCTCTGTATTTATTTGTTGATGTGAATGATGATACTTTATAATATGGCGATAAAAATATTTATTTACATCACACATTTAATTGATATAAATAACTTAAAAATGTGCATATCAAAATAGCCAGATACAATAGCCTGATCTACTGTCTGTTTCACGAAAGCTGCCCAAATTTTACGTATATAAGCAATTCAAAAACAATATTTGTTTCGATATTATTAAATTAAAGAATGATTTAAGAATGAGCCTTGTAGAACCCGCTTTTGTCCATCTACCACTTTTGTTCACGTGTACGATTAAGCCGGGGAAAATAACTTATTACTAAGTTATTTTCCCCCGGCTTAATCTTACTCGTGAACTATAGTGGTCGATGAACGATAGTCGGCTCTAGGATCAACCACTTTTGTCGCCCACTAATGTTCACCGATATCAAAACGTCTTCAAAATTGTCTAAGTTATATTCAACGACGCCCTATACGGTTTAAATTGATTAAAAAACGACTAAGTTATTTCCCCCGGCTTAATCGTACACCGGCTTGAACAAAAGTGGTAGATGGACAAAAGCGGGTTCTACAGAGCCTTCTTTTATTTCGTGAAATTTGGTCAAATATTGGTTTTATTGCGAAAAGAAATCCCCATGTTAAATCCCCACTCTGTGAAGATGTCTATGGGGATTTAAAAAGGGAAAATGCTTAGAATTTCAGAAATACTGGATCGATTTTCAAAATTTAACTTTCGTTTTCTTAGTTAGATCATTTCAAGCTATCTAGCCGAGTCAATTTCAAATTGTTTTCGTTTTCTGACTCGTCCTACATCTCCTCCACCTCCTTTTCCCTCATGATAAATTCCCATAGACAAATAAATTTTTCGTAATCAAATCAATATTTGACACAATTTCATGAAATAAAAAGAAGGCTCATTCTTAAATTTTGATAAAATGTAATAGTATCGAACAAAATATAATGTTTGCATTGTTTATATGGCCGTAAAATTTGGGCAGGTTTCGTGAAACAGACAAGACACAATTTGTGCCGTGTTAATACTAGACGAAAAATGCGTTTATGCTCTATCTCTACTAGAGCTGAGTGACATTCCGTTAGAAAACCGGTGAATTTTTCGACGTGAAACGTTTTACGCCGGTGCGTATATATATACCCCTGAAAAGTGTAACTAAACTGGTCACTTCTTTTTTGGACACGCAGCTGTTAAGATGTCGCTGATTAGCACTCTGGACGCCGTGTTCGCGATTTTGAAGCCATTGATGCCTGAGGGGGTAAATGCCAAGGCGTTGTATCGTATACATCACGGATATACGACATTTACCCTTGAGGTCAATTCGTGTTTGAAGCCACAGGAGTCTACCACCACCGCTGCTGTGAAAAAACCCAAGCGATCTCGTCGTTCGAGGGGGATGTTGCTGGGATTGAGAAGGCTCCCCTAGGGGAGTCACGTTCATCCGACAATTGCCCTTCTCATGGCCCCTCGAGGACACCACACACCACCGAGACCACCGTCGAGCCAGCACCCATGATTCCACCGACGCCGACCACTCCACCACGACGAGAGGAACAGAGTCCGGATGCGAGCCCCTCGGGGAGCGCCAGCATAAGCCCGGACGAGCTAAACTCGTCCTGGGAAATGCAACCGGACTCTGACAGCGAAGACGAGCGGCACGATACGTCACCCTTCGTCCAACAGCCGCCACGAAGAACACCGGAACCAGAAACTTCAACAATCGCCAGCACACCAAACGACAGATTCACATACGGCCATGACTACAACGGCCCCGAGATCCTGTAAATTGAGCTGCCACCATCTCCTGCCAGGAAACAGCACTACACCATAGGAAACGCGCCGACGGCACCCGTACGTGCCGTCGTACATCGAACAATCGTCACGGATGTCAACGGATATCTCCACAAGGGATATCTAACCTGCACCTTCAGTGACGGAAATCTCCAGGGAGAGCGAGTATACGAGCATCACATACAGTGGGGTCAGCGTGTAAGTGCACACACGAACGAACACGACAGGTTGGTTCCAACCTGTCGTGTTCGTTCGTGTGTGCACTTACACGCTGACCCCACTGTAACCCACTGTAACCAACGAGAATTTCAGAGGAGTCAGACGACAAATTCACCACACAAAGAAACACTACCGCAACGCGTCGGCGGAATTCCGGTCAGTGATGCGGAAACCTGGGCAGAAGAGGGGCGGCATAGATCTCGGGGCCAGAATAGCACATGGAGCGACCACCCATAACCACGGTGTTCTGTGCGGCTTATTGTAGGCAGCAATCAACAACTACGGCGGCCGTGCACCGGATTACTGCGCGAAATTAGGTCACCAAATTGGTGGCCGCCAGCAGTAATCCAATTTGCACATTTGTCTCTGAGGCCCTGAGCCCGCGAACTGGTTCTACCCAGATTGCACAGTTTTAAAATTCAAAATTCCCATTCGGCCCAAGTTTTTATTCCGCCTTTTGCGGACGGCGTGCAAGTCCATAGTGACAGTGCGGCCGTTAAACGTAAGCATACATACATACATACAACTAAACTGGTAGGGTTTAATTCTTACGTTAATAAGTATTACAATATAATAAGTCATGAAACCTATAACTTAGAGTTATTACTTTCTTTATGCACGTATTTATATATATATGTGTATATATTATAGTTTTATATATACATATAGAGTTATATATATATACTGTTACAGTCAAACCTGTGAATAAAGGCCAGTCATGTAAAGTGAAAAATCTGGCCTGTGTTCACAGGTGGTGTTTATTCGCAGGGTCATTTATATAGTAATTGCGTCATTGGGACAACAAAACTGTTACCTTTACAGCCAGGTGATTGCTATTCGGAGGTGATCTTTAGCACAGGTTCAACTGTATGTATATACATGAATGTATATATATCTACCTTGTTAGTTGCACATGTATAATATATTATTACGTGACTATGCATGCCGCAATTAAAGTCAAATCGTTGATCTCAACGTTAGCTTTCATAACTATGAGAGCAACGACTAGACTCATACATTTAGTTGCGAACCGTAACTCTTGCAATAATCTACTCCTGTACCGTCCGTACGGACGGTACAGGAGTAGATTGCAAGAGTTACCTTCGCAACTATGATGCATTATGCCTGACAAAAGAAACGCTTTGCCATAATTCCCCCTCCGGTGCCGTCGGGAGGCGGAATCCATATGGGTGGCATACCCACTACTCAACAGCTCATACACGTACATATTTACAACAGACAAAGGCACGTACACAAATTACAATCAATTTTGAGACTGACTACGGTGTCTATTAAAAGTATTTCTAAGCCAGAAATCCTGGGGCCCACCCATGATGTCCGGTTTATAGAGGTTTCATTGAATATGTGGCGCTAGACCATTCCCATAAAATGTACATGTATTTACCTCATTTAATAATGGACTTCTCACTATCTCAAAAATTCCCTCCCAAATTAATAACTTATCTGTTCGCTCCATCCGACTAGACCAAACAGGAGTAACATATTTGAATATGTCGGTATAATTATAGCATTTATTTAGCATAGTAAATGCATAGCCATTGTGTTATCTGTATATGTTCGTGTTAATACCTCATGTTGTCATATATATATGTGTATGACCTGAGTGAATAAACAAATTTGAAAGCACAAGTGACTTGCTGGTCAGGGCTATGTTGGTCACAAACGTTGTATGGTCATGCCTTTTTAGCTGTCGGTGAAGTTTCACTTTTATGGCCATCCACATATGGTCTACACAACCGCCAGCATTAATATTGCCCAGAGTAACAATGTTTCTGAACTTATATTTGCAATGTCAATGCGTAATCAAGCAATTTGACTGTCTGAGCATGAGCTGTTGCACAGCTCAGGCTCAGGCAATGAAGCTGCTTGGTTTCAAGCACAAAATTCAAGTAAGAAGTAAGTTGAGATAAAGAAATTGACAAATATTGGCAAGATTAGCACTGGCTGTAGTGTAACATACGCCTCTTTTAATGCACATGTATTCTCTATTCAACTGACGCCATTTATGGGCGCAGGTGTGTGGAGCAGGCAAAGCGTATTTAACTACTATTCATAGTAGTTAAAATACCCTTTGCATGCTCCACTAACCTGCGCCCACACACAGTAATCAAACACATATTCTCGAAACTTACGCTCAAACTATGGTAGTTTGCTTCGCACAGACCGAGTTGCGCTCAGGCTGACCAATCAAACTTCCTGATGTAGAGAATGATAAAACACGTTCGTAACATTTATACATGTACCCAAAATAAGGCACTTTACCGCTCAGCCTCGACCAACGATACTTCCTGATTTCGGGAATGATAAAACTCATTCGCGACACTTGTACAGCTCATCCTCGGCCAATCAAACTCCCTAATTTTGAGTCCTCTAGATAATAACATTATGAAGATTTATTGGCCGAGCCTGAGGTGTGCTCAGGTCCGGCTATTAAACATTTCGGATTTTGGAATGGGAACTGAGTAGATAGATGGCCGCGTTTACTTACAGTTCGATAAGGATGACGTCGTGTAATATTCTCCAAGACAACGTGGCCAGGCTGTTGTTCATTAGGTTCCTGAAAATGGATGCAGGTCCGGTTAGCGCAATGAGGGATCGTAGCTAGTTATTTCCCTTTGATTTTATTTATAGGAATCCGGTCCAATTTGTATATTGTATGGTCTTATTGCTTGTATACATGTACATGGTGAATGTCGCACGAATTTGTTGTCAAAAGGAACCATTATAGTGTTTTGGATTAGTGTTGATCCAGGTTATTCTACATGTACATACCAGTAGTTTGATCCGTGACTACATTATTTTGCATATTCATATGTGTGCACTTCTTAATTGTATTGCAAACAGTGTAGACTCAGATCAGACTGCACAGATGTGCAGTCTGATATGCGACTACACTGTTCGCATTCATATTTGTGTTGCTCTATTCAGCAATAAATAAAATATGCTAAAATAAGCCATAGGACCGGATTTCTATAAATAGATTTGCAAAGGGAAATAACTAACTACGATCCCTCATTGGTAACGAGCGCGCTTCTCACCAATGCGACCCGTGTTCGATCCTCGACCGGGGCTGCATGTGAGATGGTCGCCTGACCGGATTGAGCTTCCCCCGGTTTCATCCCACATTAAGCATCACACTTACGCGTCCATCTGTGCAAACGAAAGCATATGGGTAAGTGTTCTTGTGCTTGTTTGTAATCGTTGAAAAAAAAAAGTTGTTTGTAGTTGTTGTTTTTTAAAATGGTTTGATCGATTGATGGATTAATATGTTGGTGGTCGGTGTACTGTAACGCCGTATTATAGTGCGCGTCGCATATAGCACAAATGTGAGAGTTATGCGGTGATTTTCAACGCATAAACCACACGATGAGCATAAACCACACGATGAGCATAAAGCGCACGTTAGCTATATGCGACAGGCACGTGCACGTGCACGTGCCTTGATCCCGCATAAAACTCACTTTGTGAGATATAATATATATATTATTTCATTTAATGATCGTGATGATATTGAAAGAAAGCAAACCGATGTCCGAAACAGGATGTATGACTAAAGGAAATGGACTGGTTGGACATTCGAGACGTTTTTGTAATTATTGACTGCTGTTGTTGTTGCTGCTGCTCCCTCTCCTCCTCCTCATCCTACTACTTCTGTTGTAGCTGGTGCCGCTGCCACTACTACGGCTAACATGCTGGCGGAGGATCAAATAGTATTTTACAATAGCAAGAAGAATAATAGAGTAATTATATAATTGATCCGTGACACACAAAATGTAAAATCAGTCATCTGCAACTGCATGCGAACAACATCGGCCTCCATTGTTGTGTACATTTTCTTGTGTTGTGGCTCATAGCATTTTATCATATAAAATAAATATAGAATTAAGTCGTAAGCGAATTTTAAACATCCTGACATATGTTGGATGAGGTGGAAGCTATGGCCCATTTACTCTTTATTCTTCGGTATGACCACGCCTTTTCGGCGTATACAGCTGCATGTATACAGAGAATAGTAGGTTAGTGCCGTGAATGGGAAAACTATCTGGCAAGGCTTAGGAAACGGGATCAGGGAGGCTCTGCCGAGCACATCCCGTTTCCGTGCATCGACAGATATTTTTCCCATTCACGACAGTAACCTACTATTCTATTTATCCCGCCAACACCTACAAATGGCTTTAAAATGCAAAAAATAACCCCAGCCACCGCACATATGCATACGCAGTGATTATGTCGTATTTACAGGATTTCAAAAATGTTTCACAGCACCGTGTTTCACGGCACATACGCACTCTGTTGACGGGATAAATAGAGAATAGTAGGCTAGTGCCGTGAATGGGAAAAAATATCTGGCAAGGCTCAGGAAACGGGATCACGTTTCCGTGCCGCGCCAGATATTTTTTCCCATTCACGGCACTAACCTACTATTCTATTTATCCCGTCAAACACCTACAAATGGCTGTAAAATGCAAAAATAGTATTGACTGGATATCAAAAATGTTTCACGGCACTGTGTTTCACGGCACATACGCACTGTGTTGACGGGATAATGTGCTTTATCCCATCAACACAGTGCGTATGTGCCGTAAACATTTTTGACATCCTGTCAATACGACCTAATCACTGCGTATGAATATGTGCGGTTGTCATACTAGTCATACTAGTCGATTCTCCGATTTTGAGGATGCGGCTGGGGTTGTTTTTGTTTTGCATGTTAAAGCTATTTGTAGGTGCTGACGGGATACATAGAATAGTTCACGGCACTAACGTACTATTCGCTATATATGCGGCGTTACAACGCCACACTTCTACAGCCACGGCCACATATTTGGCAGTGTACTAGATAAATTGGGTTAATGGGTTTTGCAACCAGTGTAAATCCAGATCAGCCTGTACATCCGTATGCCGTTCCAACAATGAAACACCATTCATGCTTCTAACAGCCTAAACAAATTGTTATACGGCTACATGAGTGTGCTATTTTATGAGCAGCTACACTGGTCACAAATCCCAAAAGTCCCATTTCTCCTGTTGCAGTCACTTATATCAAGATGCATGATCACGTGGTCACAACAACACCACTGGCTGAAAGTGTTGAAAGCGCGCCCACTCAAAAGTAAGTATTATTTGATATTTTCATTAATAGGCAACGGATTTTGATGAAATATGGATCAGCAAACGCATCTTCATGAGCTGCATTTGGTGGTCTAGGGAGTTTGGCACAGACTTACGTCGTTTTTACGAAGAATCTATTTCTGTGTCGGAGACACGGAATTCGATTCTTCGCAAAAACGACAGAAGTTTGGGCGAAAATAAAGAGATCACCAAATGCAGCTTAACAAGACGCGTTTGATGCGCCATATTTCATCACAATCCGTTACGTAATAAGGACACTAGAAATTAATACGTACTTTGAATCGGAGGGCTTCTCAGGGAAGACTCAGTACTTGGTATTGTTGTTGTTGTAACCACGTGATCATACACATTGTATATGTGGACACAAAGATTATGTACATGACGTACAAGCAGATAGATATATAATGTATGTACGTCTTACCAATTGTACAATGCTACATAAAACATAATATACATGTACAGTGGAACCTCTCTAAACCGGACACCCTGGGAGGTTCCCAGGGTATCCGGTGTAGAGGTTCCACTGTAAATTAGACAGATGAATATGTCAATGCATGCGGGTGTGCTTTGCGAACATGAACAGGCATTATTATCAGGGATAGATGACAATGAAATCCATGCAATTACAGCTACATATACTGCCTGTGTGTCCGGTTTAGAGGTTCTACTGTATATACATCGTACAGTTGCCGTTCTAAAAAGAATTATGAGAGACGATATGCAATATATGTTGCTACAGCATATTATGAACTTTAAACAGGCGTCATTGCCCAGTATGTAGATGTGGGTTAATTGTACCAACAAATAGCCAAAGCTGTCGCTGGCTATCTCCGTAAATGTTAATTGCAAAGCTAAATTAAGAAGCCATGCAATACCAACGAATTCAGCTATACCTCTTAATTACTTTCTGATTGGGTGTACCAGACTAGAATTACGAATATCATGAACCAGTTGAAACAAGCCATGTGATTGTGTGCCTAAGAAGATGTGTCATCTTTCATGAAAATGTTTAGCAACCGTGATATTTTCTGAAAATGACGTCGACAGTCGATTTTCGATTCGTCGACTTTTTACGTCATTTATGTAAAATATCGCAAATATATAAAATGCATTGTTTTAAAATCACTCTTTTTATTAAATTTTCGACCATGCGGTCGAAAATTTAATAAAAATAGTGACTTTAAAACAATGTGTATTAAATGTGCTTCCCTTCGGAGGTTATTGGAAATTACTATATAAAATGAGTTGCATGATATACCACACATTTTCGAAAGTACAGAATCACATGACTTGTCTCATGTGTAGACAAATCTAGACAAGACTGTTATTTTCATTGAGATGGTCTCGACTCTCCGAGTTATTATGTTCTGATTGGTAGCACCATACGATATTGTAAACAAATATAGACAAGACTAGTATTATCATTGAGATTGATTTAAGAATACATTTTGCAACGTGCTGTCAGTTGTGAAAACACTTTTGCAACGCGCTGTAGTCTAAAATTAGAATAAATGTGGTTACTGTATCTTAAACATACATTAGATCAAAATACTGAAAGTACTGAGACAGGTTATCTCTAGAATGGGTTGAATGTAAACAATATATGAAGAAATGCACAAGAATATACCAGACACTAGGCAATATAACTTAGTTAAATGTTGCCAAATAATGGTATTATAGTTATATTAACACACACAATGGTTACAATTGCTAAATCATTTAAGTAGAAAATGTAGGTCAAGGTCACATACTATATGTCCGTTCCATATTTCAGGATTTGGTGGTAGTATTTTCAGTACAGTTAAACCTCTCTAAACCAGACAACAAGAAAACACATGTGATTTTATTTTTGATGAGTTTCTTTGTCATTTATCTCGGATGTATGTTCGTGATCGCATAGCACACACCTATGGCTCAGAATGATCAAATGCTTGATTTACAGTGAACCTCACAGGGTGTCCGGTTTAGAGAGGTTTCACTGTACTGTGGAACCTCTCCATACCGGACACCCTGGGAGGTCCCCAGGGTGTCCGGTTTCATGATGTTCTACTGTATATCAGACATATTAGCGTTTCATGACACATTCTAGTGTTTTGCAATCATGAAAAGTCATTGTAATCAGAGATACATAACAGCTAAATACATCAGATAAACATCCATATTGTCCCGAGTGTCCGGTTTAGAGAGGTTTCACTGTACCTTGATTAGTATACTTACAGCGATCGGAGGTCCTTGTTATAGCGGAAAGCGTCCTCGTCAACATACGCCACGCTGCAGTTCGTTACCATTCTGGAGCAAAAGGAAGTCATAATTGAGACACGACAGGTGGTTTTGTTACTTCGGACATGTGCGTAATTCCATTAAATACGTTTACAAAATTTACAATATTTTCCGTAAATGGCGTCAAAAGTTTACAAAATTTTCAGAGTACATGCGAAATTATATTTCGCATGTACTCTGAGAATTTTGTCAACCTTTCACTTTGTTTATGAAATTTATTGTAAATTTTGTAAACGTATTTAATGAAATTACGCAGATGTACGAAGGTATACAATCGGATGGCGTGTCTCATATGTGGCTGTGACAGGAGAAATGGGGATTGTGGGATTTGTAACCAGGAGCTACACAAATGACACTGAGCTGAAACCTGATAATGAAATATCTTGCTTGTTAGACATATGATGGATGTTTTATTTTACTAATAGAATGGCGAACAGGGCAGATCCTGATCAGACTGTGCGGATGCACAGGCTGATCTGGATCGACACTGTTCGCAAAACCCATAAGCCGAATTTCTCCAGTCGCATCCACATATGTGTTCATTTTACAGTACAGGCGCTCCAATCCGGACACCGTGTGCAAACTAGAAATTAAGCTCCAAACCATGGTTGGGAAATTTAGTGTATGCTACTGTTATGTCGTTATTTTAGGCATTGTGGTTCCATTTGTTTCATAAGTAATATGGCCGCCATCTTGAAATTCAAAATGGCCGCCATTGTAATGTATACATTGAGGTCAAAGTCATTATGTGTGGTGTTTTTTTCAGTGAAAAACACATTATTATGGACAAGAAATGTTGGCATTTGGAGATGCCAGCCATTTTGGTTTTCAAAATGGCCACCATTTAAAACTTGGAAATCCAGTATTTATTGTAATTTTTTGAATGTCGTCGTACCATATTTATATTTTCCTTCTGGTTATACTCATATTTCTTTGAACACAGTGTGCTGAGATTATTGCTAACTGGTAGTGTGCTACGAGTATTATTATTTTAAAAATGGCCACCGAAACTAAGTGTGTCATGTACATCGCCAGATCAAAGATTTGTTACACATTATAGTATTTCTGTGGCTGTAGTTATGTTCTTTCAAATGATATCGTGATTGGAACGTGCGTGTTTGCTTGAAAACATATATTTACAATAAAGACCTTTAAAATTGTTTTTCTAGCAGAATCAATGGTGCATCTTTACAGACTATCATAATTTTATACTTACAAACATTTTATTCGTACGAAGATTAGTGAAACAGGTCCCAGTTATCCCGGATCATTGTTTGACATTACATGCCGTTGACGTCGTCCTTTAGTTATTCAACGAGAATAGAGCTAACCCATAACCGCCGTAAGCAGTACTTACATTTTGCGCACATTGGTGTAGTAGCGGAGCTGGGTGGATGTGAGGCGGGTCAGTCCATTCTGGTACTGTATGTGTCTGTAATTGAGTGGAACATGATATGAATGTAAACGCCACAAAGACAAAGGGAGATCATTACTCACTGGGCCATCGTAGTTACGATTCGTTTATTTTCGCTTTCAGAAACTTTGGAGTCCGTAGATGTTAATGCTGGAATTGGCCTATGCTCAATAAATGTAAATCCATCAATTGAAATTTACAGACTATCCTAAATGTGACCTTACGAACATTTTAGTCGTACGAAGTTTAGTGAAACGGCCCCCTGGAGAAAACACATATCACACACAGTAACTAATGTCTGTTTCACAAAACCTGCCCAAATTTTACGGCCATGTAAACAATGCAAAAACAATATATTTTTCGATAATATTAAATTTTATCAAAATTTAAGAATGAGCCTTCTTTTTTGTTTGGTGAAATTTGGTCAAATACTAATGTTATTGCGAACAATTTTTTTATCCATGTTAAATCCCCATAGTATGGGGATTTAACAAAGGGATTTTTTTTTTAATTGGGCCGATTTTCAAAATGTAACTTTTGTTTTCTTAGTTAGATCATTTCCAAGCTACATTATCTAGCTAGGTTTCAGAATCAATTTTCAAAAGTTTTCGTTTTTCTACTCCTCCTCTTGGTTTCCACCTATTTTTTGCCCATGTTAAATTCCCATAGAGAACTGATTTTTCGTAATAAAATCAATATTTGACCAATTTCACGAAATAAAAAGAAAGTTCTTTTTTTTTTTGTCATTTAATATTTTATTCTCTTTGCTACATGTACATGTACAAATACAATGATATGATTATACATACAGTTCATTAAACATAGTACAGCTGTTCTGTCAGTTCAACAAAAACATGAATACATCATAGTCTGTATAATTAACCTAAGAATACATGTCTACATGTAACATTAAGTTTTTAAACTAAATATAGGAGTCCATATAGGGCATATGGGCTATGAGATTGGTATAGGTCGGAGAAGAAAATGTCAAAAAATGGGGGACGGGTGTCAAATAAATGGTCCGGGCTCATATATTTACATTCGTTGGTTCTTATATCAAATGATTGTGTCTACGTATTTTGTTCTATAAAGTCACTCCATTTTGAATGAAAAGTATCTGGTTTATTCTTGATAGTGGCAATAGCTTCTTCTATTTTTATTGTTTGCTTCATATATGTGTTAAAGCGGCCTATCGTTGGCTGCGTTTCATCGTATTTGCACCTATAAATTAAATACTTTGCTAGACGAATTAGGAAGCTTATAATCATTGTTTTATTTTTGCAGTCGACCTTCACGTTACAAAATGATATGTTTTCATATGTTAAATTACTATTGTAGTCTAGTCTACTTGTTTGTAATAGTATGTTGATATCCGACCAAAACGATTGTATGACAGTGCATTCCCAAAACATATGCTTATTAGAATCCACATTCATATGACAGAATTCACATAAGTTTGAAGGTTTTAATTTGCATTTTAATAAAAAGCCATTGTTTGGAATTATTCTCATTAAATATTTGTACTGAAACGCACGAAGTTTTGTGCTTATTGTGCTTTTATATGACAGTGAAAAAATACCTTTCCATTCGATATCTTGTTTATTTAACTCACTTTCCCATTTAATTATATGTTTTTGCTGTGTTAATTTCATGTTTTCAATATGTATATTATATAACATTTTATTAATATGTTTTGATGATAAACAATGATTTATTTTGTATTTCTGTGTTTCATTATCCAATGGCATGGTTTTCATTTCTATTTTCCATTCGTTTTTAATATTACCTAATAATTTGTAATATCTCAAGAAATCTCCATTATTTATGTCATATATAGTGTTCATACCGTTGAAGCTGTAAAAGTCTTTTATTCTAAAATCATATATGTGTTTTAAATACATTCAGTATACCTCTATCATACCAGTCTTTATAGAAGAAGGTTATATTTCTTTCATTGTTTATGTTTGAGTTATGCCATAATATTTCATATGATATGTTGGTATATGAATGCTTATAATTGATTTTGCACCAAGATGTTAACATATTGTTTAGAAACGAATATTGTTTTACAAGGTGTTTTGTGTCATTTGAATTTATATTGCTTTTAAATAGTACATTACCACCATATTTACTTAGTTCCTTATTATATGCTTTTTTTAATTGATTCTGATTACCTTTTAAGCGTTTTATCCATGCACATTTTATTGAATTGATGAATGCATGTATGTTAATCATTTTCAAACCACAGTTTTCATAGTTTTGTATTATAGTTTTTCGTGCTATTTTATCGGGTTTACCATCCCAGAGAAATTTGTACATTATGTCATTAATCTGTTTGATTGTTTCTTCAGCCGGGTTCTCTAGGACTGTCAGTGGGTATATTAGTTTTGGTAACGCGAAGGTCTTTAATACAGTTATCTTGCCAATTAACGTCAAGTTCCATTTTTGCCAGTTTGTTAAACAGTTTTGAAATGACTTAATTTTTGGTAATAAATTTAGTTCATGTAGCTGTGTTTTATTGTTTGTGAATATTATTCCAAGTGTTGATGCATGGTCGTTTGACCACGTATATCGATTGCTATTACACCATTGACTTGGGTTATACCTAAGTTCCCCAATCTTTAATGCTGTACATTTTGATTTATTAAGTTTTAGACCTGATATTATTGAAAAAGTGTCTAGTGTGTGTATTAGTTCTTTAAATGAATTTTCAGATCCATCAAGCGTGAAGCTTGCATCATCTGCGAATAGTGTTTGTTTTATTGCACTTTCACCTAAAGATAAACCTTTTATTTCTACATTTGCATCTAGTTGTCTCGATAAAATCTCTATACAAATAATAAAAATGTATGCTGATAGCGGACAACCCTGTCTAACACCTTTTTTAACACTGAAAAAGTTTGACAAATTGCCATTATTCGAAACACAACTTTTTGCATCGTTATAGAATAGCGATATCCATTGTATTAATTAATTACCAAAGTTAAGATTGTTGAGGCATTTAATTATAAATCCATGGTCTAGGCTATCAAAAGCAAATCTGCAAAGAAGATTAAACCTGGTGTATTGTTTTCATTAGCTTCATTTATTATTTCTATAAGTGTCTCCTATATATCTACCTTTTATAAACCCCGTTTGATTCATGTTGATTATTGTGTTTAATACCTTTTTTATTCTGTTACCTATAGCTTTTGTCGCGATTTTATAGTCTACATTCAATAGCGAAATTGGCCTCCAATTATCAATTGAGAGGGTGTTTTTATCTTTCTTTGGCAGTAACGTAATGATCCTTTGTTTTTGTAATTCAGTTAGAGATCCATTTTCGTATGAATAATTTATCGATTTCATATAGTGTTCTTTTATATCATTCCAATATAGCTTATAAAATTCAGCAGTTATACCATCTGATCCTGGACTTTTTGAATTTTTCATTTCTTTTATTGCTGCTACACATTCATACTCGTTTATGTAGCCTTCACAAGACTGTTTTTCATTTTCGCTTAGTTTATGATCAATGAAGTTGAAAAATGTATCATTGTTGTGATTTATATTAGTATATTGTTCATAAATATGCATATAGTAATGTTCAACATGATTAAGAATATCTGTTTGGTTATTTTTCATTGTTCCATTTATCATCAGTTGTTTAATTGATTTTTGTTCACATCTCTTTTTTTCCAAGTTTGCAAAATATTTCGTATTCTTTTCAGACCCTTCGACCCATTCAGCCTTCGATCGTAATAGTATTCTCTTTATTTTCTCATTAGTCATTTCAGTAAGTTTGTTTTTTTTCGACATTTAATTCATCAAATTTATGTAGATTGTTTGGATCGTGCGATAAATTTTCTTCTAACCTTTTTATATTGAGTACTATTTCTTTTTCATTTGCTCTCTCTTTCTTTTTCATCATACTTGAACATTTTATTGATTCTTTTCTTATTGTTCCTTTTATTAGTTCCCACATAGTATTTGGATTACATCCCGTATTTTCATTTATTGTTTCCTGAATTGATAGTTTAATTTTTTGTTTGTATTCTTCTTGTAGCAATATATTATTATTTAGTTTGAAATATCCTGGCCCTCTTACTATTTCGTTCAAATTTTACTTTAGCGTTACTGCTGAATGGTCAGACAAAAACCCAGGTACTATTTCACAGTGTGTTACTGATTTAGTAAATTAGATGATATTAGGAAGTAATCCAGTCTACAGAATATTGCTGGTCTATGATTAGAATGCCAAGTGAAACGTTTACTGTGTCTGGATGTCGCAGTCTAAATATGTCATATAAATCATTATCGTTTATTACGTCATTTACTTGTGTTGAACATCCTTTGTTTGTATCTTTTCTTCCATTTATTTTATCTAAATTAAAGTCAAGAACGTTATTAAAATCGCCTCCCAAAACTAGGGTTTCACTATTATTCTCAATAACTAAATGTTTCATTGTTGTAAAAAATGCTATATATTCAGTATTGGGCCCATAAATGTTTATTAATACTAATGTTGTATTGGATGTACATATTGTTAGCAACTGCAGTCGTCCTGGAATTACATCTTTGTATTCTATAATATCATATGAAGTGTTTAAATTAAGTAGGATTCCGATTCCTGTACTATTGGAGCTGTTACCAGAAAGAAATATTTCATTTTTCCATTCGTTTTTCCATTGGTCTATACATCCATGTGTACAATGAAGCTCTTGTAGAAAGCATATTGCAATTTATTTTTGTTTCAACCACGAAAATAGTTTTGTACGTTTGATTTTATCCCCAAGCCCGTTTACATTGAAGCTACATAAGTGTGTGTCCATTGGTTGTATTGTTTATATTTTTGCATTCACAAACTACATGATTACTATACACAATATTGTATTGGCATATAACGAACAGTGGCCGTTTCCATGAAGTATCACATATAGGATGGTTAGTTTTATATTCATATAGGCTAGGATATAATATATAGGGAAGAGGTAGGTATGGGTAATGTGTAGTAATAATTGAAATAGGTTGCATTCGGATTGAGGAAAATGCATTTACTACTCAAAGGTCAAAATTCAATGATATATATGTTTCATCAGTGATGAGGGATGTCAATGTTTAAATATAAATATAACAAAAATCAGACTGCGCATGCCTCAATCAGGCCACACATGTGTGCATACCGATCAGGGCCTACACTGTCCGTCCACTATATATATTCCAGGAAAAAACGATTGTGTCTGGCGACTCGTATATGTTACATGTATTTTAAGATGTGAATAACTGCTAATTGAGAAGCACAGCCGTCAATAATTAACTACATATGTATACCAGTTGGAAAATCGCTGTATGTACCCATCATATAGAAAAAAACACCTTATCAGGAGCTGGATGTTACGAGTACAGTACAGTCAAGAATGTATTTTAGTATATACAAATATATCAGCTGTGTTTTAATAATGTTGACCTTTGACATATCAACACACGCACATACGCACACAGACACCCTCCCGCACACACCCACGCGCACGCACTCTCACACACACACACGCACACACGCGCGCACACACACACACTCAGCTCACGCACGCATGTACACAAGTAAGGCCAACAGTATATGTAAAAACTTAACACGTCTTTTTGTTCATCCATATCTGTTGATTATTTTCGTTTGTGAGCAGAATATGTGTGTGTGTTGTACATAATATCAACTTCTTTTTTATTTTATTTAAATGCAATTATGTTTGCTTTTAGCGAAATATTTGCGAAATAAAAGCAAACATGTAATACAGATATGGATGTTCATACACAACATTGTATCCGCTTGCAAATAGGTAATATTATAGGTTGATACGTCGTTTCTTAGATAGTGGTATTATGAAATCCTGTGACCAGTATAGATCCAACATGCATGTATAAGTGCTATGCGGGTTGTTGAGAGTTTATCCGACATGTCTGCTACAGTTTCCATACTTTTCTAAAAACACACCCTAGTAATGCAGAGCGGCAATGTTTCAAGCTAACAATCATTTAAAACTGTGGAATAATAAGCATGGCATTAAACAAGTTATTTTTGTTCAACTGTTCGTAGTTTGCTCACCGTCTCTGAAAGGTACTCCAAATAATATATAATCAGTGCAGGCTCGTATCAGCATGCACATCCGCGCAGTCTGATCAGGGCCTACACCGTTCTCCTGTCAAGTATTTGACATTGCATCACATGTTTGAGATAATAAAAACATCTACAGTACCTGTATTCCTACAACAAGAATGATCCAAATGAATACCGTATATAATGAAAAACAGATGTCGTAAGGTCCCATCTCTCAGACGGTGGCTATTTATATAGACCTTCCAACTCTCACAGTTCGAGAAACGAAAACAAATGTCGTCTGCTTATATTTATTGTTATCACTTTTTTTAATGAAAGATACTTTTTGACGGGACATGAAAATCGAGACAATGGCGGCGACTCTCGTGTGCTGCCAAAAAACACACCTTTGTTAAGATGTTCAAAGTAAGAGTTCTACATCAGACGACAAAATTTCATCCAGGGCAGTATAAAGGATTAAATGGTGTTTGTTTGCCAATAGTGATATGATGGAAAAGAAAAAAAAGATACATGCCTATTTAACTGGTTATTGTTAGTGGTGTGTATCTTGATCGGCATGCGCATGCGCGCACTCCGTTCAGGATTCACTACACTTCTGGGGCCCGTTTCACTAACGAATTAAGCAAGTACTTTTGTCATAAGTTATAAGTTAAGTCCGGAGTACGTGCTTAGTCCGTTTCACAAAACATCTTAGCAAGAACGACAATCGAAATTTACGATGGAAAACTAAGACAGGTAGCTAGCAGTCTTAAGTTATAACTTAAATATTTAAGTCGGAACTTATGAAATAAACAAAGATGGATTGCCCCCATTGTGAGCCGAGGTGGAGAAAACAATTCACTGACAGCAGGTAAATGTTCACTTCATACGTACTATTTTAGCAAGTATCTGCCATATAAACCATATATGCTTACATATAGATAGCCACACCTGTGCTAGTTAACCGTGTATTGCTATTTGTGATGTAGGTCATGTCGTTACCAGTATTCGTTATGCCCAGCTATCGACAACATTTACAACCACTGTAGATCCAGATGAGCCGGCTCGTAACGAACCGTCTGTATGCTGTTCATGTATGTCTGTTTGTCGGTTGGTGTCAGTCAGTTGGTCGGTGTCAGTTGGTCAGTGTCGGTCGGTGTCTGTCGGTCTGTCAGTCAGTCGGTGTCGGTTGGTGTCGGTCAATGTTGGTCGATCAGTCGGTATCGGTCGATCAGTCGGTGTCGGTCGTTCGGTCGATCAGTGTCGGTCTGTTGGTTTCGCACGGTCGGTGTCAGTCGGTCGGTGTCGGTCGGTCGGTGTCAGTCGGTGTCAGTCGGTGTTGGTCGGTGTCAGTCGGTGTCGGTGTGTGTCGGTCGGTCGGTCAGTCGGTCGGTCGGTCCGGGTCGGTCGGTGTCGGTCAGTGTCGTTCGGTGTCGGTCGGTGTCGGTCGGTGTCGGTCGGTGTCGGTCGGTCGGTCGGTCGGTCGGTCGGTCGGTCGGTCGGTCGGTGTAGGTGTCGGTCGGTGTCGGTCGGTGTCGGTCGGTGTCTATCAGTGTCAATCGATGTCGGTCAGTGTCAATCGGTGTCGGTCAGTGTCAATCCGTGTCGGTCAGTGTCAATCGGTGTCAGTCGGTGTCGGTCGGTGTCGGTTTGTGTCGGTCGGTGTAGGAAGGTGTCGGTCTGCCCTGCCCTGCCCTGCCCTGCCCTGCCCTGCCCTGCCCTGCCCTGCCCTGCCCTGCCCTGCCCTGCCCTGCCCTGCCCTCTGTGCCCTGCCCTGCCCTGCCCTGCCCTGCCCTGCCCTGCCCTGCCATGCCCTGCCCTGCCCTGCCCGTGCCCTGCCCGCTGCCCTGCCCCGCCCCTGCCCCGCGCCCCCGCCCCGCCCCGCCCGCCCCGCCCGCGCCCGCCCCCGCCCCGCCCGCCCGCCCGCCCACCCTGCCCTGCCCTGCCCTGCCTACCCTGCCCTCCCGTCCGGGCCACATGTTTGGGATCTTAGGTGGTTGGAGGTGTCGCCTATGACAAACGAAAACAATGCAACATATTCCGTAACCGAAGCCTATTGTGTCTTAAGTGGTCATTCTTTTCTTTAAAAACGATGAATATACAACCTAATGGTGTGTCATGTATGAACGTCCGTCCGTCCATCAGTCTGATTGACTATCCGACTGTTGTTTGTTCTTTCTTCACAGAACATACAAACGATGGCAGCTGCAGTTGCTATAATCCAGGCGCGCAATTTACCATGGGAACGAGTCTTTAGGACCGAACCAATACCCTAGACTTCATGGATAACGAGGACCAAATATCGAAATGCAGGCTGTCTCGTGATTTTTTTTCTACAATGTATGCAACATTGCACATGCTGACATTATACGGTCAACCCTGAGATCACACAGTCTGTCAGTGTCATTGCAAGTGTTGACTGCATTGCGATTTTACGCAACTGGTAGTACCCTGGCGGTTACTGAGAGATATACAACATTAGCAAATCAAGTGGTTCTAGAAAGTGGAGTATAACTTTTGCGGACAGCGTTAGCCTGTGTTTCGTTTCTGATAAGGAGATACCTGGTTTTCAGACTAGATGGAGAAACAGTCCTGACGCATTTAACAAAAATGTCAGACCCGTCCGCTGAACGCACGTGCGCATTAATCCAGTCCTATACTGGTAAACATGTTCAGGGGCAATCCTATATGTGTGACACTGACTCACACAGTGCATGCATTTCTACATGTAATCAACAAATTACCCGTGTCCAGTTCAAATAAATATAATATGTCATTCGGTAGTTGTATCAGATACATCCATATCTGACCGTGCATACCATTAATAATTAACAGTACATGTGTTCTGCTGACTCTGAAACGTGATTTCTGAGTTAATGAGGTAATTTAAGTAAAATTTAAAAAATGGTCGAACTACAATTGTATTGGAATGTAAAAATAAAAACATTGGTTAAAGGCTTATTTTTGTTGCAGTTTCATGACATATGCCAGTTTATATTACAGTATAAGGTTCACTAGTTGGCAATAAATATCCTCACATGTATTCAATGGCGTCGGAATATTGAGATAAAATTTATATTCTACATGAGATTATTTTTAAAAATTAATAATATTCAACATTAGGCTTGCAAATCCGTTATTTTAGATGTCAAAACACATAAAGGGAAAGTAAAGTCATCATAAAAATATAAGCCCCGAGCGGGATTCGAACCCGCGCGGCACATACCAAAGCTGTAAACAATAACTAAGTTGTAACTTATGACGGACTTGTTATGACCGTCTTAAGTTTGTGTTGTGAAACCAAATAAGCAATGACTTAAGTCGGTCATAACTTTTGTCATAAGTTATAACTTAAGTTCGAACTTATGAACAAACTAAAATTTGTTAGTGAAACGGGCCCCTGATCTGTAAAAATATATTTCGATGTCCGACAATCTTAGCAGACTAAGTAGTGCATATTCATGGACCGTTAATGTTAACGTGGATTACTCTTCAATCAACTGGGGATGTTTTGATAATTGCATGTATGTGACATGTAACCAGTATAGATCCAGCAGATTGTCGTTATATGTCGGACTTGTCTATTTCCGTGTTCATAATACTATACTTTATGATAAGAAACTGACATGGGATGCAGAATAATAACACCTCACAATAGTAGGCAGCGAAAATGCTTCGTCGAAACATCAATAGCTTAAACTGTAGAAATAATACGCATGACATTATACACACTATTTTAGTTCAACTATTTGAAGATTGGTCATCGGCTGGGGAAAAAGGGCATTGAGACGCATTCAACCGGTGTAGTTCCGGATTAGCATGCGCATTCGCGCAATCTGATCAGGGTCTACGTCGACCTACTGTAAAATCATTGCCATTGTCTCACGTGTATACGACTTACTTATATTCTTACAACACGAATGATCAAAATGTATAGCTTATACAATTACTACAAACGGCATAAGGTCCCTTTTCCCAGACGGTGCCCATTTCATTCTTAAGTTCATTCTTAAGTTCATTCTTAAATTTAATATTATCAGAAAACATCTTGTTTTTGCATTGTTTATATGGCCATAAAATGTGGGCAGATTTCGTGAATCAGACAGTAGTCGACGTCTACGACTACGTGTACTAGTAGCAGCATGATTTATTATAGTTACACATGTTAATGACCATATACATTATACACATACACATCGTTATAAAGTACATGTATATGGTACATGTATATGTTGTTAGCATCCAGCCATATTAACTCTTTGCATGCTGGGAAACTTGTGGGTTATAAATAGTTCAAAACTAGCGGACAAGAATTCATCATATTTTCTTGTATTTCTCCCCATAAATATCATGAATATGTCTTGGAATTTCATTAGAATTGAGTCATGAGGACTCAATTCTAATGAAATTTCAAGACATATTTACAGAGAGAAATAAAACATATACTCCTAATTCGTTTGGCGGATATTTTCGCCGCTAGCATGCAAAGAGTTAATGGCTTATGAAAACTTAATCAATATTAATGACAGATAATACTGTTATGTCGGGCGTCTCAATACATTTACATGTTTAACAGGAACATTGTGTAGTTTTCATTTGTGGAAGTACTTTTTTCAAAGACTTGAGTGTGAATGTCAGTTTGAATGTTATCAATGGAAATAACACCGTTATCACACAATAAAAAACGGCTTCACACGCACGCAATCCAGCGACTGTGTTGAAACAGGAGTTTATTTCTTTTGTCACCGAATTTCGCCGCTGCCTTCAAGTTACACAACCGACTGCCGTGTGTAATCTTGTCCAGGAGCCCGTTTCACTAAACTTCGTAAGACTAAAATGTTCGTAAGTGCAAAATTATGATAGTCTGTAAATTTAACATTAACATTGTTTTCTTGTAAATCATTATTGGATTTACATTTATTGAGCATAGGCTGCATATGCAGCCTATGCTCAATAAATGTAAATCCATTAATTGAAATTTACAGACGATCTTAAATTTGTACTTACGAACATTTTAGTCGTACGAAGTTTAGTGAAACGGGCCCCAGATTATCAGCGTTTTTGAACATCTATTGGCAATGCCAACTCAAAGCCAATCAGTTTGTTTTTCTGAGCCTGAGCTGTAGCACAGCTCAAGCTCAGTCAATCAAGCTGTTGTATTTCAAGCCCAATATTCAAGTATTTTGAAATAAGGAAATTGACAATTACATGTACAGCGCAACCTCTCTTCAACAGCCACCCATGGGAAGACGCAAAACTGGCTGTTGTAGAGAGGTGGCTGTTGTAGGGAGGTTAATGCTGAATTAAATTTTGTCGTCCGCTGTTTATTTATATTTTTCGATAATTCTAATCAAAAACATGCTTTGGCAACATTTTAGAATCATTTCCAATGGAAATGATTCTGAAATGCTGTCAAAACATGTTTTTATTGAGAAAGACGGCAAAAGCAGACGATAATTTTCGTGCTCAGCTCAGGTTAAATCATCCATTTCGGGATATAAAATAACGGCTGTTATAGAGAGGGTGTTGTTGTAGACAGGTGGCCGTTCGGGGAGGTTCGACTGTATTGAGAAGACTCGCATTAATGTGTCACTCCTTTTCGGTTAGCGCGCATACGATAATGAGTTACATCAATTAACTGGGTCGCCTGAATATTATTATCAAGGTGTATGATCACGTGGTACTAACAACAACAACAAGTACTGAAACTTCCAGAATCCATCTGATTCAAAGTACGTATTATTTTATATTGTCCTTATTACGTAACGGATTTTGATGAAATATGGCGCATCAAACGCATCTTGTTAAGCTGCATTTGGTGGTCATTGCATTTTCGCCTAAACTTCTGTCGTGTTTGCGACACGGAAATCTATTCTTCGCAAAAACGACATAAGTCTGTGCCTTCAATGTAACTCCCTGGACCACCAAATGTAGCTCTTGAAGACGTGTTTGCTGCGCCATATTTCATCAAAATCCGTTGCATATTAACGAAAATATCAAATAATACTTACTTTGGAGTGGACAACGTTGTTGTTGTCGAAATATTATACAGCATAATAATCAAACAGCAAAATGCTAATAGAGTGAATATATAGAGAATAGTAGGTTAGTGCCGTGAAAGGGAACAAATATCTGGCAAGGCTCAGGAAACGGGATGGGCGAGGCTCTGCCGAGCACATCCCGTTTCCGTGCCGCGCCAGATATTTTTTTCCATTCACGGCACTAACCTACTATTCTATTTATCCCGTCAACACCTAAAAATGGCTTTAAAATGCAAAAATAGTATTGGCTGGATATCAAAAATGTTTCACGGCACTGTGTTTCACGGCACATACGCACTGTGTTGACGGGATAAAATTGTTTACCATTTGCATGTTAAGGAAAACGGTTATCGCTCTTCATATCAAGAATAACAATTCCCGTGCGGCGTATATACGATATAATTATATTTAGAGTTAATAAAGCCGATATTGGAAATCTACAGAGCCCCGCAGGGGACGTAGAATTCTTTTTTTTATTAATTCGTTCCTACGAATTGTTATTTCGTGGGAACGATTTGTTATTTGGTGGGAACCGTACAATGCAGATAAACCCCTGCAGATCATTATCGTACATTATTAAGTACACAAGAGTTAGACCTGCGCTGGCGTTGGGAACCCATCTAGTAGGCAAAAAACGTTCATCCATTATGACTGATTATTGTAACTATTCCATCAGTTTTAAACATTAGGATTGCCCGCAATACATATATAACCATGTATTAATCTATAATTAATTTACAAAGAGACGCGCGTTTGTATCAGGCTATGTTAAATGAGGCAGGACATTTTTTAATTATTTATATCATTTAAATTCGTCACCTGAATAAATATGTTGTATCGACGTATTATGAAGTTTGATCATTACACATCAACATGTAAGTAATAGTTAAAGTTCAAATATAATTTTTAATAAATTTATTTCGAGCGAGCGCTATCGAGCAAGAAATAAGTTTATTAAAAATTCAATATGTGAACTACAACTTACTTATTCTTTACCCAGCCCAGTCGCGAAGCTCCGGCCCTAAACGTGATTTCGAATCGCTATACTAGTATGTGATTGGCGGTGTGACACGAAGTGAGCGCGTGTGTGGGCGGTAATATACGTTGCGTCTCGTGAACTGATGACAATAAGGCATAACAACAGTTATAAATATAACACTGAACATTTAATGATTAATTTAATACATATTGGCTAAATCGTCGCAATATTTTGTAATCTTTAAGGAAACACAGTTATCGCCCCTGATGTCAAGAGTTGTAACCATCGATTAAAACATGTTGTAAACGCTAGTTATTTTTTAGTATTATAAAATTTGTTTTCACTTTTGTACAGGCGACTTTTATTTGCCGTTTAATAGGTTCAGAAATACGATACAAATCTACAATTAACTATATTTTCATTTCGTTCTCTACTGTCTGTTCCACGTTTTGCTGCCGACGAACTTTTGGCTATTAAACACATTAAATCTAAAAAATAGTTAAAAGTAAGTACTTTTTTATCAATAAAAAAAGTCACCCTCTCCAAAATAATTTTTTTATGAAATTCCATCAAATATTGATTTTCTTACGAAAAAAATCATTTTCCTTTGGGAATTTAAATTTAACATGGGGAGTCAATTTCCAAAATTTTTCATTTTTGATCCTGAAGGATCAAAAAACGAAAACATTTGGAAATTGACTCCGAAACCTGGCGAGAAGGCTTGAAAATGATGTAACTAAGAAAACAAAAGTTACATTTTGAAAATCGGACAACAAATAAAAAAATTATTAAAAAAAAAATCTTTTTTTAGCCCCCATGTTAAATTCCCATAGGAAAATCGTTTTTTCGCAATAAAATCAATATTTGATGGAATTTCATTAAATAATTTTTTTTGGGGGGGTTGACTTTTTTGTTATTGATAAAAAAGTACTTACTTTTAAATATTTTTTAGATTTAATGTGGTTAATAGCCAAAGGTTCGTATGCATATGCAGCCTATGCTCAATAAATGTAAATCAATCAAAGTAGGCATACAGTATCTGAGCAACAGTAACCCCTCAACTACAGACGGATACCTCTGTTTTATTTATGTGACGCATTTAGAACAAACTTATGCTAATAACCAGCATTATTCACAAAAGTGTAAATATTACAAGATAATGCAGAACACGAATACAAACAATGTATACTGTCTGTGGATCGTATCTTTCGGCGATTTCAAGGCTAGTATGTTCAATAGTGCGCCTTATTGTTATTTCTTGATATTCGGTCAGATACATTTGGCTTTCAGGCGTTCATACATGCTAGAGAAATTTAGGTTTATGGGATTGCGACCAGTGTAAAACTAGACCCGCCTGTGCATCCGCATCTGATCAGGATATACACTGCTCGCCATTCCAACAATTAAATACCCGAAACAAATTTAAACAAGCAGTATATATGTTTATCAGCCTGTACTATTTGATGAGGAGCTATCAATCCCATAAGGTTAGACACCACCAAATAGTTTTACTATACAATTTAACCGAATGCCATCCAATAAGGCCAGTCTCTCCTACTTTCACTATTCGTATGGATGCTGTGGGACCACTTGTACATGACCTGCAGCCAGTCTGTACTGGTTCTGCATAAACTAAACAATAGGTTCACTTACTCCTAAGAAAGAAAAATCCAACCTTGTCATATCCCCCAATATTGTTTACACTAAAAAGTTCGTAAGTGCAAAATTATTATGGTCTGTAAATGTCACATTAACACTGTTTTCTTGTAAACAATTATTGGATTTACATTTATTGAGCATAGGCTGCAAATGCAGCCTATGCTCAATAAATGTAAATCCATCAATTGAAATTTCCAGACGATCCTAAATTAGCACTTACGAACAATGTAGTCGTACGAAGTTTAGTGACACTGTCCCCAGTTAACTGGAAAATTGACATTAGACATAGTAAATACATGGTTAGTGCCGTCGAATATAAAATATATTCGGTTGAGCCTTAGACAGCTTTATTGGGGCGAGCTTTTGTAAATCCCCGGTTTTTGTAAACCCCCCATTTTGTAACCCCAAATATTGCGATACATGAAATATGATTCCTTCAACCTGACCCGACGTTCCGAGTTCGATATTCAAGCCTTTGGGTGGTGGCCGAGCGCAAATTTAACTCTCGTTTTGTCCAACATTTTCTACATGGCATGGGGTTAACAAAAACCGGCTCTACAGTCTGTATCAAAAGCTACAAGAGGTGAAACTGACCGATGACATGTAAATACTAAGATGACCGAGATGGCAACTCCGTGCGCCGTATAGGATATAACAAGAGAATGTTCACATTATGTAATATGTTATATCACATTTGCAAAGCAATTATCTTTGAATCAAAAGAAGATCATGTATAGAACGGGGGCCTGTTTCACTAAACTTCTCACGACTAAAATTTTCGTAAGTGCAAATTTAAGATCGTCTGTAAATTTCAATTTATGGATTTACATTTATTGAGCATAGGCTGCATATGCAGCCTATGCTCAATAAATGTAAATCCAATAATTATTTGTAATAAAACAATGTTAATGTGAAATTTACAGACTATCATAATTTTGCATTTCAATTACGAAGTTTAGTGAAACGGCCCCCAGGTCCTTAAATTAAGTTGGTTATGAGACGGTTTATTTAACATAGCTTGGTCACTGATCAGACTTACTTAAGTTTTCTCTTGTTTTATGTGCACCGAAAACAATGTTCATGGTGCATATAGTCGCCACCTGTCCGTATGTGTGTCTGTGTGTATGTGTGTCTGTGCGTATGTGTGTTTGTGTGTATGTGTGTACGTGTGTATGTGTGTATGTGTGTATGTGTGTCTGTGTGTATGTGTGTATGTGTGTATGTGTGTATGTGTGTTTGTGTGTAAGTGTAAGTGTGTATGTGCGTCTATGTATTTGTATGTGCGATATTTGCGTTCAATATTTCGGCGTCCTACTGTATCTATTACGGTAAGTCGGATTGGCTTGAAACTATCTATGCTTATATATTTACACTGTCCATACATTTGTAGCATTTATATACAAAATATTGTGGTTATATCACAATATATTACATTAGCCCCATGTGACGTCGTGAAACGTTGTTGATTTGTTAATGTGTTTGTTTGACGTCATTATCAATAACGGCACGCTCTTGACCGGCAACATGGCTGTTCCATGGATTGCGACACAATGACGTAAAACAAGATGATTCTTACTTCTAACGCCATATTTGGCTCTTTACATTTTTGGAACTATCAGAACATGTAATGTAAAAATAAGTAATAAAACCATGTGCTGTTGCGTTTACTGTAGTACGAAAAATAGTTGGTATGTTTAAACGTTGCGAGCAGTTCTTAAGTGTCATCCATATTTTCATTCTATAGCCAGCCGTAAGGCCTCTGAGTTCAATGTCAAGGTCAAATGACATAGAAATTTGCGATTTTTATCATTAACTGTTTTGAGCGGTACATCGATCAATGTTACACATTTCTTGTGTTTTATTTTTTCAGTTTCCCGTCACTGGTACGATGGGAATTATTTTATGTATAATTGGCATAATAATGATGACGCATGCTCACTAGCTCGCTCTCCCCCGAGCTTTTAACCATGCACATCACCACTCTCAAAGTTAATGTAATTGTCGCAGGTCTTGACACAAACAATCTGTCGAGTTTGCGACCAGTGTAGGACCAAATCTGCTTGCGCATCTGTTCAGTCTGTCTTTTCTCTAAATAAATATGATAATTACTTGCAAAAAGTGCAGATCATGATGAGACGGTTCGTCCACGAACCGGCTCAACTGGATCTACACTGTTTGCAAGAATCGCTATAAAGTGTTGCAGTGTAGAAATGGTTAACGTTATACAATACGTGTATTAAGCACAGTATTAAAGCATTTTGAAATAAAGACCTTCACAACTATGGACAAGATTAGAGCGGCGGTAGTGTGTTTCTCATTATCAAGCTGACCATGTCTGTAGACAAGGCTCATTCCGGGGCCAAGCCAACACCTACGTAATGCATGTGTCTCAAGACGTTACTAGAACGCGCCATTACGTCATCAGACCAGTTCACAATGGTCCAACTGAAATTTTGAAATTGATGCGGCTGCATCACGCGACGTGCACTGCGGCCCCGGAATATGTTTTCACAGATCAGCTATTTGAATGGAAAGGTTATCAAGGTATCGAAAGTACTGCATAAATGCTCAAAGTGCACGATATTTCCGACGGAAATGTAATAATAACGTTACGGCATTGGGCTGTTCAATTCAACGGATACGGCCTTGTGGTTTTGTAGTTCAAACAGGTTCCTCGTGCCACGGCAAACGTTTACCCACGGCTGGTAATGGACGAACCTTACAATCGGAACTTAATATGAAAATTCATATTTTCTGGACTGTTGCAACGGAATATACACATGTACATGTACGCACACGTAAACACACACATATACATTATATAGATTTGACTGTCATAGTTTATGATATTTAATAGCCAGTAATATGTCTCAACACTAATTTAAACTTGAATGTTTACATCAATGTTGAGACGCATTGATGGCGAATAGATATCAGAAAATTACGATAGTAAAAAATCGGCCTCATAATAATCATTACGCAATTATAGCATTATCGGCGAATAGTATTAGGCATAAAATCGCCAAAGTTCGGAAAAAAAATAAGCCAAAGCTGAATTGTTCAGTATAGGTCCGGAATATCATTAGGAGAAACATATCAAAACTCCCCATTAATCCCACTGGAGCTTAATCCAGAATTCAAGGCTGGCGTCCAAGATGGCTGCCATAAATGTATTAAACACAGGTGACATTAATTAACATATTCACATATAGGGTGGCAGTATATCACTGCACAATGAATACTTTTAACTTGTTAAATAAGTATGAGACGATTAACCTTTCAAATATCCAAGATGGCTGCCAAGAATGCCAAGAAAATATATAAAAAATACATTTTCTTCGCAACATATATGAATTGATTGTTAATTGCCTTGGAGTTACATGCACTATCATTAAAGCTTCAATAATTTTATATTTGAAATAATATGGCGTCCAAGATGGCTGCCAAACCTTGAAAACGTTGTCCGATATGTATACAGAAGGCCGCCTAGGCTGTTGCTACCCCAATGGTGTATTGATAGTCCCAATATTTAGTGATCGTATCAGGATGTATGTGTGTGGTTAGATATACATGTATATGGTACTTAAAATATTGAAGTCAAATTTCGTAAAACCGTTAACGCAATGAAATTTGATATTGACGTTGTGTAGTAATGCCAAATGGATGGTCTACGGAATCATGTATGGATGGTAACACAAACGATTGACGTTTCATGTTGACGCGACTTTGCGTTGCAAATCTACGTATAAGGTATTTTGAAAAACGTTATTACACAATCTGATTATTATTGGAGAGTTAGAAGTGATGTACATTTCGGACGAACTCTCCCACGGTCCCACGGGCGGACGTAATTGTGTCATCATAATCACCATGTCTCGCTTTCCACGATGGGCTCGGCAAGCAATTACGTTAGCATATGTCTATCTTCTGGAATTAATTCACATTGCAATACAGTATGTATTATCCATCTAATTCAATGTGGCCTCCAATATGACTGACAAAACCTGCTAATTTGTATAATATATTGATCAGTAACAAACTGTGTATAATATTTCAGAAGTTAACAACGTTTAGTAATGTTGATACAGTGGTATTGTTATCTGCAGATGTCTGGAGCATTCTTATTGAAGATCAATTCTGTGGATTACTTAGTCCACACTATTAAATAAGAGACCGCATATGTTTCTTCTTTGCTGATTTTGATACAGAAATATTTCATACTTCATACAAATTTTCAGATTTTAAAAAGAAAGTCGTCAGAAATGTCGATGAGTGTTTGTTCCTGTTGGAATACTGTATATGTAGTCGCCGTCATCAGTTTCATCATCCATATCATAGATCCAGATATATCCTAATGATCAGAGATGCTGGCCATTGAGTGTTCGTGATGGGTGCCAAGTCTACGCGTGATATGTGTTGTCATGTTACAATTCGTATAAACTGGAAAGTATTGTCCTACTGTTTCGTCCATGACACCATGTTGAAATGAAAATGTTCTATAAAATGGTCATGTTGAGTGACTTGAGTATCAGCCTGTCAAATGCCTACATGCTTTCTTTCAATGGAATACTAGTTCCTACAAATACATAAAGACACTCAGAAACATGCACATACTGTCTCGTATCACAATGTTTGTATCTAGTTTGTCAATACACACTATCTAATTACGGTTGAATATACATTTCCTACAGGGAAACAGTTATTTCTGATTTTCGTATTTACCCCCAGTACATATAGGTTAAATACGGGATGGACCATGTTGGACCTTGCTGTTGATAGGCAGTTATATACAATACTCAATCATTAGCTACATGGCAAGATGTATCAAAGGTTTATGATTCGGGAGGGTGGAGAGAGCATATATTCAAATATGGTTCTAAAAGTTAGAAAATTACCATTTATGAGGATTGCCATGCAGAAATTTGTTGTAACACATGTTGTATCAGCTATGTATGTATACATATTTTATTATATGTTTATAAAGAGTGTAGATGTTAGCCATCTTTAATTTAAAAATGATGATTAACTCAACTCTAATTTACCACATAGCAGGTAAGAATCAGCGAGGAAACCTCATGCATTTGATATTTTGACCTTATCTGACTACAGAAACATTGGGGGTTTTTTTTATTCAGTTTTCTAATATGGCGGATTTTGAATTTGAAGGCATATTCCAAAATATGCTCATCGAATGAGATTGTAATATTGAAGAAAAAACGAAACCTGTAAAAGGACATCTCATGTTTAGTTTTTGTTCGTTAGGTTACAGAGCTATTTGTTTGATTACTTTACAAAATTGCGTTGGCGGCCATTTTGAAGGTGGGGCTCCAGAAAATGTAGCTCCAATTGTCCCAATTTTAAATTATATTCTGTTAGTTTAATCAATACAAAATGAAGGATAATATTAGTCCATGAAAATGATACGGCCATTTTGGATTTCCGAACAGTAACTGTAAGAAAACTGGTATCAATATGTTTGTAAATAATCCCTCTATCGACAAATATACTTATTATCAGTATCACTATTAAAATGGTTTAAGTATCATCAACGATATGACGCACGTGATATTTTCTTGTTTCTTAGGCAAATTGGCGGACATCTTGAATTTCAGACATGTTTTTTCTTTAAAAAATCGGCATTTTCAGAATTTCTATATATAGGTACCGAAATAGTTCATCAGCAGAAGGCTATCATTGCTGTTATAAATCATATACGTGTATTTATACACCCATGTCGATGAGAAATGTTGGGTCAATATGACCTATAAATAACCTCCAAAATGACCCCTAAAGGTCAAATCTGCGGAGGTACCCACCTATAACCAACAGCTTACACATCATAGAAGTCGTTGATCAGCATGGATAACCATTTGTAACAAACAATGCCATCAAAACGTTATTGGAGACATTTTATTAGCCTTTGTGGGCCGTCTATTAATACTCTTCGCCTGTTATATGATATTTGAGTGACAGCCTAGCTAGGCTTATAATTGTCGGCCCGTTCTACCATTGATCGTCATATGATTCAAACATATAATGTCATGTAATTCCTTCCTAAATGTAATCGCATATAATGTAAATACCATTATGTCAACCATTATAACGATATGGCCTGTTCCTCAGACTTTAAATAAAGTATTACTGGGTGCAAACTAATATTTTAGCAAGCACACATCAACGGGGACCAGTTCAATCTGGTAATTCTGATGCAATAGCATTAACTATATAAGGCCGTCCGTTTGGAATGTCTAGGCAGTGTACAAATTGCTCGCTTAGCGATATACACTCAGGTTGGGTTGGTTGTAGGGTTGGACCCACGCCGGGTCGCCTTCGGGTGCCGTCAAATAGTCTGGGCACGGGTGCTAACCATGGACTCTGAGAATTAGGTAAATTTCGAATAAATCCACTATACGATCGATTGCGTGGTAATAAAAGTATGATTGCAGAACTACTCCATTGTTCGTCTTAGAGAGGTTCAACAGAAGGTGCAATTCAGATGGTGATCACAACAACGTTACGTTACACCATTGCCTCGTTACTGTATACAATATGACTCATCGAGTGACCAGCTCCGCTTCAGTACGGTTGTGTACAGCAGTTGAACAGTAGTATATAGGGAGTCAAAATGATACCACCTAACGGTGGTATCATTTTCACCCCTATATACTACCACCACCACCCCCGATAAAACACAGTTTCGTCCAATAGCACAAACTGGTCACCAACACAAAAAACGTGGACAATTGGTGTCATAAATACATCATGTTTTTTCCAATTGAACAGATAAAACTATACTAATAAAAGGATTTGTTTTCGTGTCGTTGTCATAAATACCTCATGTTCATTTAACGTGCAATTGAACAGATAAAATTAATAGGTTATAATAAAAATATTATAACAAAATGGATAAAGTAATAGAATGGGAAGTGGAATTTTGTAATGACCTTGTTGACGAATTTTATCTATAAAATGAAATCATTATGCAAAATAGATTACATGAAATATCAGCGTAATTTATTACGCGCCGATAAAAGAGTTGCATTTTCAATATTATCCCGAAAATTATGTAGAAATTATAAAAGCCAAATTCGCGAAATGAAGCGACTAAATAGAATCGACAAACGACTAGTTGAAGAGAATGGAGCTAATTTTATAAAACTGTTTAAAATCAACGATTCGTTTACGGATACGTTTTTCTACGAAGAAACGGAAGAAATTAGTGATTTATTTGAATCAAATCTTCCGTATGAAGAAAAATTTTATTCAGAGTTTTTTCTCCCCCAATATAGGTCTAATTTAGCTTGAAGATCAGCAACTAACTCTACCAACTCTAGTCTACCACGTTCCCCCCTAGCCACAGGGCAGCGTAGTTGCTTATGTCTACAAAGAGTTTGGGCACTAACGAACTTACAGGGGCATCTGGGGCATTGAAATTGTGGGGCGACACAAGGAAACTTTCTACGTCTCGATATATGTCTTCGTAGATAGTCTTTACAAGCAAAAGTCTTACAACAAGTAGCACACTCCATTTTTTTTTTGGTATATATATGTATATGTTTATGTTTAATTGGACATGAAAAAACATCATGTGTAAATTATTCATGTCCAATTGAACAGATAAATCTCATAGGTTATACAACAGAAAATATGATAACGCCAGAACTAGAAAGTTTGAGAAGAGAAGCCGAATCTCTAGGGATTACTTATAGTAAGCGGTTGAGAGTTAGGGGGTTGACAAATCTGATAAACTCCACAAAGAATGAGGCGTTTATGAAGCGGTTTACCCGCGCCCACAAACGAGGAGCCTTTAATGATATATCCAAAGCGGAGGAAGTTGGTAACAGAATTCAAAAAGAAAGTATTGCGGGGTTAAGGGCTAGTGTAATTAATTATAAAGAATTACCTCCAAGCACGTCCCAAATTAGACGCCAAAATAATAAGAAAAAATCTATCGTTAGCGCGATAGTGGAAAAAGGTGAAGAAATATTGGGGGCTCACGATGAAACATTGGAAAAGGTAGTTGCATTATCCTTTCGTAAAAACATTGACATTAACGAGTCTGAACGCATGTCCGATAAAATCGCTCCGTATCTAACAACACATTTTTATTTGAGATATTCATATTCTTACAAGCTAGAACATATGGAGGAAACTAAAAATGGAAAACCTAAAACTATAATATTTCACAAAAATCTCGGTGGTAGCGAACCACTATCATCAATGAAAACCGTTAAAAAATGGCTGTCAGATAAGGAGCAAACACGAATAATGTCCGATAAAATAGACAGACCGAATACAAAGTGGAAGTTTGTAAGATGGGTAGAGGTTTTTGTAAAGCTAATACAGGGTAGTAGGGTAATAGATTTTGGACTACAATCCAAAGAAGCGGCGGGAGGAGAACTTCCAGAATGGTTGAGGAATAGAAAAGGTATGTATTCTTTAGATAAGTATAATGACGACCTTTGTCTGTTCAGGTGTTTAGCTATGCACCTTGATAAAAAGATTAGACCTGACAGATGTACGGAAAAAGCGAAAGAACTTAGTAAGCAATATTTCGGTAGTAATGTGGTTTCACCAATTCCTTTTTTCGATCTGAAAAAGGTTGAAGAGTTTTTCAAAATCGGTATAGAAGTATATCAACCCACCGAATGTGACGTATGGTGGTTGAAAAAGGTACCAGCGCACTATGATGCAATAGGTAATAAACCAATGACATTAGGACTGTTTAATAATCACGCATTTCTGATAAAAAACCTTAAAAACCTATCTAAAAGTTACGCCTGCAATAATTGCAAACAGAAATTCACGAAAGCGAGTAATATGAAGTGACACGGACCAACATGTATGAGAGGTGAGACAAAAGTAATATGCGATGGTAATTATTTAGAGCGCCCGCGTTCGTCGTTCGAGGAAGCGTTCTACCCAAAAGGTTCTAACAGTTATGGCGCGATCGATTGGATGTACTCTGTGGAAAAGCGGGAGGGAATTCACATTCACCACGAACAGTGTGGACACGGAGGTGAAAGATGGATTTTAGGAGCTCCGGTAGATGGATACTGTACAGAAACCAATACCGTATATCAATATCACGGCTGTTACTGGCACGGGTGTGAGATTCATGCAAAGCATAAAAAAGAAGAACGCGCATCCACAATGAGAAGAGATAAAGTTATTAGAAAAAGCAAAGAATTCAACCTAGTAGTTATGTGGGAATGCGAATTTCGAAGAACGGATAAAGATATAAAGATTGGTTGCGACACTATTCTTTATCCATATCAGATAGTATACGATTTTGAGGCGTATTTCCAGTCAGAAGTTGAAACTACCGGTAATAGTTTAGAGTACGAAGCTGAGCACGTTCCGGTAAGCGTTAGTATAGGAGATAATTTATCAGGAACGGTAACTCATATTTGTGATAAAGATCCCGCAAAACTTATAGAAAAATTCGCAGAAGATTTGAAAGTCAGGGGAAAAGCTATAAGAGAAGAAGTATGGTCAAGATACGAATTTAATACGGAATATTTACGCGAAAAACAAATCGCCCAGATCAAACAGTAGATAGATCAAGTAACGGTTATAGGTTTTAACAGCAGTAAGTACGATATAAAATTAATAAAGAAATATTTAGTAGGTGAACTGTCATCAACAACGAAGAAAGTAATGGTCGGAAAAAGGGCGAGCGCGACAATATTTCTATTTACTCCAGAGTTTAGATTTCTTGATGTAATACTTTATCTAGGACCCAGTGTAAGTTACGATAGTTGGATAAAAGCCTACGACTGCAAAGGACAGAAATCTTTCTTTCCTTACGAGTGGTTCGATTCTACAGACAAGCTGGATTACCCGGGACTACCGGATACAGAGAATTGGTATTCCAAACTATCTGGGAAAATGTTACTAGACGAAACAGAATTAAGTAAATGTCGTAGAATTTTCGAAGAAAATAATATGAAAACTTTCAGAGATTGGTTGAAATATTATAACGATTTAGATGTAGTACCATTCCTAGAAGCTGTGGGGAAATGTGTGAATTTTATAAACACAGGGGTGTAGATATCTTCAAAGACGCGGTAACACTACCGGGTGTGGCTATACAATATTTATAGAGAGGAACCATTAAAGAACAAAAATCTTCGAAGACGATTATACCGGAGGATGCTCTATGCGCGCCGAAAGAAGAAACATACAAAATGATGAAAGACGCTCTAGTTGGTGGTCCATCGATAGTATTTACGCGATATGCGGAAGCGGTGTTTCAAATATTAGAGTGGGTTCCAAACCTTGCGAGGCTGTTTTGGGGTACGACGCGAACGCGTTATATTTATCTACGTTAAATAAAGAGATGCCGTGTGGGAAAGAAACTATACATCATAAAAATAACCCACATAATCCTAAACTTATTAAAAAGTTTAGTAAAAGAGTTTTATCCGGAGACTGGTTTGGGTTTGCGGAGGTGGATATAGAAGTTCCACACGACTTAAAAGATAAGTTTTCCGAAATGTCTCCACTTTTTATAAACAGAAGTAGAGGTTGATGAAGTTCCCGCGCACATGTTAAAATATTTAAATGATACTGGCCGAACTAGAGGAAACGGAAGAAAATTGGTGGGATCTATGTCGGCCACTAAAGTATTGCTGTACGCGCCACTGTTGAAATGGTATTTAAAAAAACACGGCCTAGAAATAACGGGAGTTCATCGTGTTATAGATTATATTAGTGGTAAACCCTTCGAATGGTTCGCTAAAGAAGTTACAGCCGCAAGACGAACGGGGGATGTAGAACCGACATAATGAAATTATTAGGAAACTCGTGTTGTGGAAAAATGATAGAGGCAACGGAGAGACATTTGAATACGACATATACGCGAGACGAAACCTGTGTTGACAAAGCATTAAGATCCGCGTATTTTGATGATTTGGAAGAGATAGGAGATGCGTACGAAATATCTTCAAGAAAACCCCAGTGCGCGGTAAAGAGACCATTCCACTGCGGAATAGCGGTTTATCAACTAGCTAAATTGAGAATGTTGGAATTTTACTACGAATTTCTAGACAAATACGTAAAAAGAGAAGACTTCGAATTAATACAGATGGACACGGATAGTATGTATATAGGAGTTAGTGGAAAAACGATAGAGGAATTGATTAGACCTAACTTACTAGATGAGTTTGAAAAAGAAAAAAAGAAATGGTTGGCTTGGGATAAATGGAGTAATAGAGAACCAGGACTTTTCAAAATGGAATTTAGCGGAGATAGGGCGATAGCGTTATCTAGTAAGTGTTATTTCGTAGAAAAAATTAATTCAATTATTAAAAACTCCGCAAAAGGATTGTCCAAGAGAACTAACGATTTAAATTGGGATAGATATAAACGAGTACTAAACGAAACTACAGAAGATGGAAAACACATTATAGATGTAGCGAAAAATAGAGGATTTAAAATGAAAGACGGCGTTATGAAAACGTACTGTCAACGAAAATTAGGACTCTCGGCGTACTACGATAAAAGACGCGTGTTATCGGACGGAATACATACGGAACCTCTCTAACGATCCGGGGGTAGCTGGGTGTCAGAAGGCACCATAAGAAGTTCTTCGCGAACAAACCCGCGAGATGGACCACCATCTAAATAGTAGAGCACGGGCTCATCGGGTTTGGTAATAGATCGATCTAGATGATATACATTGAGAGACCACACGGGATCAGTCGCGCGGCGGCTGCCACCTTCGAGCTCTCCCGGTTGATAGAGGTACCGGACGCCAATTTCCGACGGAAGTGCAATCGGTGATTGCTGCTCCTGTTAACCAACGGGTCGACGCCCGCGCGAGACGGTAGAGGGCTTGCTCGTCACCCTTTTAAACTTGATAGCATCTACGGGCTTCTTACCTATCAATCTGGTCACCTCTCCGTTCAGTGCGGAGACCACGGCGGGCAGTCTGGTCACCCACTCGGTCGATCGCGTATGAGGGTCTACGAGTTCTTTGGCGTATTGGTGACCGAACAGTCTCTCAGTCAGGGTTCGATTGAAACGCTCCACGATTCCCTGGTCCCGGTGGATGTTGACGCGGCCGCGTCTGACAGAAACTTTGTGTTTAGATAATAGATGAGATACCGCGCCCATGAACTCGCGGCCGGGATCGACCTGGAGAAGATTCGGCCATTTGAGAGGACTCCTTTTATATATTCCGGGAAAGGGCCTCGGCCACCTCCTTAGACTCTTTAGTGGTCAACGGCTCAGCCCCCTTATAGCGACTCGCTACGTCAACGATTGTCAGCGCGTACTTGTACGTCTTGCGACCGACGCGATCGTGAGGGAGAAACAGGAGATCCGTCGAATTTCGGGCGCGGAATATTGTGAGGCGCGGGTAAATATATCTGCCAGATGGCCTGCTTCTTGAGCCATTCCTTGGTGACGTTTTCTGAAACCTTGGTCGCCGCCGCGAGGTTCTTGATGGCAGAGAGTCCCTTCCAGTAGCCGCGTGGGCTATAGTACGTATTCGCCAGCTTGCGCGTTAGTTTGGTATCAAGTTCGCGCGTGTTCATCGTAATGCGAAGTATTATAATATATCGGACAATCTCCAACACGTACTCGTCATATATAAAATAAAAAAAATATTAATTTTGTAAAAATAATTAATTTAAAATTTTCGATTGAATATAGTAGCCGACGAGACCCACCACACCCATTCCCACGACGATGAACGCTCTCGCGGTCTTTTTGGGCCTCTGACGGTACATTGAAATCTGAAAGTTGCAGCTCACGATCCAGCGGCGCGAGACTTCTCTGCGGATATGCCAGCGCGTACTCGCGGTTGGCTTCTTCAACGTTCTGGAAAGTTTGTGCGGCGTGATTCTCGCGGCGAAGCTCTTCGTTGACCCAGTCCAGATGTGCGGTTCGTTTTTCGACCATGCTGCGTCTGCACTCTTGAGTTGTTCTTCAGCTAAGTCGTGATGCTCGCGCTCCTCATCCGCGTCCGAGTTTTTTTAGTTCAGAGAAGAAATAGTTGCTACCGCTGAAAGCCAATGCGTTTACGAGCGCACCACCTATCATTATTCCGATCGAAGCCATTTTATTTCCATATATTAACGGGTAGAATTCCAGCTTTAATTAGATAATCTCGGGTCCAAACTGCGGCCGCTACATCTAAGGTCACGAGCCCTACGTCTCTCGCAGTAAAGTCCAATTTGGGAGCGGACCATCCTAAGGCCATCTTTCCTGCTCGACCGTACCCGATACTGAGACCCGATATCAACACGGCGTGATAAAGCGCATTCACTATCATTTTACCATCTTCTTCAGCCATTATTGCATATAAAAAGGATCGCATTTAATGTTTAAATGGGGCGCATCCCTCAACGATTGGATTGGAACCGCGTCCAACAGTGTTGGGGGTTGTTTTTTCAATTTCAGCCTCGTTGATGACCAGTTGTTGAAACGGTAAAGCACATACAGGGTGCCCACAACTGACAGACCACCAACAACAACCCACGGGATCCAATCAGTTGGAGCAATCGGTTCCAATCCAATAGCGATTGGGGGAGAAACAGCTGCCACCGGGTGTTTTGTCGTCTCTGTCTCCGATTGCAACGACCGTTTGGCCTCTCGAAGCTCGGCGAGTATTTTATCTTGTTTAACTTTTCGTGTGGCAGCAGCCGCTCTCCCAGCCGCCTGTCTTTTGGGATTTTTTATACGCTGAATGTCATCCAGTGGCGGAGTAACACTCGGGTTCGATTGTGTTGGAGCAATCGGGTTCAACACCGGCACTCTCGCGGGTGCGTCTTGTGTCATCATCATTTATAATATTAGGGCTTATAGTTCGTGGACATATATGTCCAAATTGACAGTGTTTACCCGTGATCAACGCGGCTGTCAGCGGAGCTAAGTACATTCCAAACTTGTGATAAAATGAGCAGCAGGCTGTTCTAAGAGTGTGTCCTATAAAAGGGTCGGTCTCTAGATCGCCAATCAATCCCGCGGTGTCTGGTATAGGGTGAAGTATACTAACGGTGGTAGCATGAAAATAAATAGCCGCCGATCCGATAGTTTTCGTCATCTCCGCACCTAATTTGGATTCGTATCGCGCGTACATTTTATCGACCTCCGCATCCGACATCTTATCCACCTGACAAACTCAGAGACTCCTACCGAGATAATGCTCCGAGTGTCCCCCAGCAACCAGCGCAGCCAACCGCTCACGTCGCGCCGCGTTTTCATTTTCTTTCGGGACCGTATCGGAAGCCGTGCTGACAGGTGTTCCTACAGTTTCAGTCGTGTCGGCAGTCAGAGCGACTGTTTCTTCCATTAGCTGATCGAGAAGTTCGTCGCAGTTCATTATTGCTAATTTTCTTAAAATTATTCTTACGAGTCTCATAAGTCTAACATATTGCCAAGCGCACCACCAGATACTTATGATCACCGTTATGCTCATAATAAAGCTCGCAGCGGAGCAACAAATTCTTAGCAATTGCTCAGCATCGAATGAGTCTCGGTCCTTGCAGTGGAAGAGGGCGACCCATTTCGTTTGCTCGCGCAGATCCTTGAGGACGGCGTTGTACTTCTGAGTGGAGATCCATACGCTTTGCCTCGCATGGCGGCCAGAAAATGCGAGCTCGGAGAGCATGTCCTTCTTTTTGGTCATCGCAGCCTTGGCCGAGCAATCGTCAATTACGTATAGGGTGGGCTCTCCCTGGAATATTTGATAGAAGACACGCAGCCAACCGTGAAGCCTGTCGCCGGGGTCAATAACGTATACCTCAGGGTCGGTCCATATCCACGGGCGCCGCTGATAAGTCTCGTTGTGCCGCACAGTGGGACACAGGATCACGATGTGACGAAAGGCATCGTGGTAAGAGCCCTCGAGTAAGTCGAGGATGAAAACCGTTTTTCCGCATCCTGTCTGCCCACATATTATAGCAGAGTGTGCATCTCCAATCGTGAATTGGTATTGATTTTTAGTACATCGCTGAGACGTATCGGCCATCTTCGATGTTGAGTTGCGCGTCCGTAATTATATATAAGTACACGTTCAATGTGCCAGCTCCATCCGCCTCTTTGGTTATCTGGATCGTCACACCCTCGCTAGCGTTCTCAACTTGGCGTCCGCTACCGTGCATTTGGTCGTCGTCGCTGGCTCGCATGTCTAGCCATAGAGCGTATTTGGTAGTCAGGAACTCCGCGAGGGAGACGTCCGAGAGCTGCAGGTCTTTGGCAACCGCGGCAACCTCCGGGGAACGCTTAGAGCCGGAAGCAAAATGTTTCCTTACTTCTTCCCACTGCTGGTGCGCGCGAAGACCCGCGCTGTAGAGTTGATTGGGTAATCCCTCGATCATCACCTCTACCTTCGTGATTTTGGGGCTATAAAATTTGTCGGATTTTCTAGCACCGAGCGCGAACTGACCCTCCTCGAACAACATCAGTATACCTTTCATCGAGCGGGCGGGTACGTTGACATTAATATTCCACAATGTGTCGCTTTTGTCTTTCGTCATCTTGCGGTGGCGAAGAACTCGGTCGTAAAGTATAGCAATGCGCCCGATATACTGGGTTCTGATCAATCGCGCGAGTTCGGGCATCGTGACCATGTCGTACTCCAGCGAAACATTGTCGATCGTATACTTCGATGTCATGTCAGTGGCTATGAGAACCCGGCCGTAGTCATTGAACGTTAGTTCGTATTCGAGGCGGTCAGCCAAAGCACTCTGATAGTAGGGCATGTGACTCTCCAGCAACTCAAAGTCGAGCGGGATGTAGAATCGGTTGCCGTAAGTGGCCGAGACCGCGTTGTCGCTCGCGATGTTATCTACCTTATCACCAGCCCCGATTCTAAGTCTGGTTACGTTCCTATTTCGGCTGGTGTCAATACCTTGATATACCGCATTTTCGCGCTCTTGTGCCGTCTTCCACAGGTCCTGGTAGCAATGGTAGACGTCGCTGTCATCGATCGACATCACCTCATTACCAGAAATCTTTATCATAATCTTCTTGACGATGGCGCGACCCAGGTTCTGAACGATGGTTCGGTCCGCGTCCGTCGATTTAAGCGAAATAGTGAAAGCGAGGCGAACAGTCCCCGGCGTAATGACGTCGCTAGCTCCGAGGTTGGGGAAGCGGACTAAGAGCTGCTGGTTCTGGTCGATCGTCGATGGGTTGTTCGTAATAACGACACTCTGTCTCACGCCTTTTGTCCCGAGGGGCTCCCGCAGTCTGCGGTATCGATTGAGTTTGCGACCGTATTGACTCGAAGACATAATCTATTAAACCTGTATGGTTTTGTCTTTAATATAATAATAATTATTAAAGATGGCTGGTCTCGATATTGGCATGGACGATTTCGACCCATATAGCCGAGGCGAGGGCTTGGACGATTTCGATGATGATGATGACGATTTCGACCCATATAGCCGAGGCGAGGGCTTGGACGGTTTCGATGACGAAACGACCTTCATAGAGCCCCCACCCGAGAAAAATACAGATTTAGAAATGTGGGAGGCCCCACCCGAAACTCCGGCATGGGCGGGCGGTGCCGATATTCCTGCGGGGATCTTCGAGGGTGAGCTGGCGTCTATCGAGGAAACGAACTCTCTGGTGAAACGGTGGGAGAGTAAAGTGTCTAAACACGGCATCAAGGCCACGTTGGGGTTCCACAGCACTAAAAGTGGAGACCTGTGGGTTAAATGGAACAAGAACTGGAAGTTGCTGACGTACAAGAACGACCCGACCAAGTTCCTCAGCCCCTCTTCATTGAACCGATATGGAGCACTCCTCACTCGAGCTCTCGGAGTGATCGATGATCAATCGCAGTTGCCTAAAAAAATGGTAAAAATCTTTCAGGCTACCGACAAAACGCTGGCGAAGACGGCCGCCACTATAGAAACGATCGAGCTCAGCGAGATCCCTCGCGTAGCCACCGACGCTATTAACACGATTGAAACCACGGTCAACGAAATAAACGGCACGAAGTTTGACCCACAGTTACCTCTTCGCGAACTCCGGGGACTCGATAAGGTTCTACAAACAACCCGTGGCGAACTGGTCAATAACCTCTCCAAACTCTCAGCGCTGGACGAATATATCGCTCTAGAAGAAAGAAAAATAAAGGAAGCGAAAGGAGCGAATCAACAAACTCCTGCGGTCGTTGCGGGATGAAAGAGAAGCTCGCTTGGAGGTTGCCTCGACTAACCGTGAGACTCTTTCCGGTCAATTAAGTCGGAGCCACAAAACAATCTCGAGGGTCCTGCACGAGGACACGACACTCGGTGAGCGTCTTCGCACTCTGTTCAGAGAGAAGGGCTTCACGATAGTAACCATCCTCACAGCTTTCACCATGATTATATCGACCCTAATTCTATCTATATCGTCTCTAGTTCTATCTATCACGGGTGGTTCGGCACCAGCACCAGCGCCAGCACCAGCGCCAGCACCAGCGCCAGCACCAGCGCCAGCACCAGCGCCAGCACCAGCTCCATCCGGTGGAGCCAAATAATGGATAAAAAAACAACTAAAAGCCCTCGCCAGTCTCCTGGCCAAATTAGCAGGAAAGTTGGCTGCCGCGCTGCCCGGGTTGATAGGAGGTCTCCTCTCCTTCTTGTTATCTATATTATCAAAAACGGTCGGATGGCTCGCCAATAATACTTGGGCTTTAATCGTGGCGATCGCCGGTCTCCTACTATTCTCCGCCCGAGAGTTTCTAAAACCAAAGCGCAAGTAGTCCGAGGCCACGAGGGCAACGACGAGCCCTAATTTCTCCTCCTCGTGGGTTGTGACACTATTTTCCCCTGTTCCAATCCAATCGCGATTGGGGGAACTCAATTCGTGAATTGGGGTTCCTATTGCAGAGGGTGAAACAGGAGCGGAACTCGGTGGAACACTGGGTTCAAATGAACTTGATTCGCGATTTGGGGTGGGTGCTTGCGGTTTTATGAAATCGCTTCCGCTGTTGGGGGTGTGCTTGATGATATCCACGTTCACGTTCCCGTTGTGGCCGATTTTTTGATTGGCGGTGGCGATTACGATCTGATTATTGTAACCGTCAACCGGGTCGTCTCGTAGTATCATATTGCTCTGCGCCATATAAAGACCTATACCAAATACGTAGTCTACTGGGGTACTAGCATTCTGTAAAACGTCTTGATAATTCTGGATCGCCTTCTCCAGGTCCACCGTAGCTGAGATGGCGTCCTCTACAAGTGCCAAGAATTGTTTTTGCGCGTCAAACGCGGTTCCGACTGCGAGTTTGCTTCTGTGCGCCGAGGATGGCCCAGACGTATGTGCGAATGGAGTCGTTGAGGCGGGTAACACCGGCCTGCGTAAACCCTAGACCGTCGTCCAATATAAAGGTTTCTATATCCTTTTGCACGTTTTCGTCTTGTAAAATATAATCGACGTGAGCTCGTTTACGGAGGTAATAACCAATTGCAGGGATGAGACGCCGCAGTGCCGACCTCCAGATACTTCCGGCCCGAAGGTCATCGTCGCGGGATCAAAATTCCCGGCGTTCCGACTGACGATGTGGTCACCAGAGTGATCGTGTCTAAAATCAGTCTGCGTCCAATTCCCGGACTGGCCCCGAATGAGAACGGTGCCCAGGCTGTTGTTGAGGAAATACTTTCTGTCTCCAGTCCGCATCTTTTGAAACGTTAAATTCGTTACACAGTCTTTCGAACGCCTTACGGTCGTATGTGTTGGAAATGGGGTTCCAGCCATTGTCTTGAGGTAGTGGAGTACCTAGTTCTTTGAGAATCCTCCTAATTGTATAATACACATGAAAGTTGTAGACGCTACTGCTTAACATGCTGTTACTGTCTTTTATGTGGTCTCTGAAAGAGACGCCACACCCGGTTGTGGCACACCACACGGTAAAATTTAGTTGGTTCTGCCAGAACTGCATATGATTATTGTTCCAGTTTGTTATGACATCCTGTGTAACGGTTTTAGGCAGTCTGTACTTTTCAAACATGTTAGTGAAATTTGTGTCGAAACCCGCGCCCAAACTAGCTGTCTTATTGTGGGGTGCACAAGCTCACCAATGGTGTTCTTTTAAGTGTATACACCCCCGACTGAATACTTTGCATTATAGTTAAAGCTAAATGCTTGGGTATCCATTGAAAGATATTTATTATGTTTGCTTCTATCACTAATGTTCAAAATGAGAGTTGTGAACTTCAAAAGTCAATCGACAAACTGCTGCGGAAAACGCCGGGTAGGCCTCAGTCAATCAATCACCTTCACGGTTGGGTGGAAAAACGTGGGGGATAAGGAAGGGTTCGGCTACGTGAAGGATAGACGACAAGTAAGTGTGAGGCTGCCCCCCGGCCTTTGGAGTTCGAGATCCCTCCAAACTTTTGTCGCGTCGGAGCTTGCTGGTAGAGCCAACCTCACAATCTCGAAAGTCACCGGACTCGCGACCTTTACCGTCGAACCCGCCAACCAGGTAACGATCACCCCGGCTTTGGCCTCAATGTTAGGATTAGCACCCACTTACAACGAGGATGAAGGGTTTCAGCTCCCTGTCTTCCCCGCGGGTGAGCACCGCCGCGATACCCCGGTGAACTTTACCTTCACAAAAACTCTCGGGGTGCACCTGGATCGGGTGAACACATCGTACAACCTGGTAGACGGCACTCCCAGCACATTACTAAAAACTGTGCCGGCCAGCGATTGTTTCTTTGGGGAGATTGTGACATTAGACTTCCCGCACCCCGAGATGAAAGTTTTGGAATCGGGACACATCCATGAGTTGAAGATTTCTATTCTCGATGATCAAGCGAGAAAGTTGAATAATTATTACCTGATTTCGGTCGTTCTCGAAATAACCGATTAAACATTAATATATATACATATTAATCATGAGCATATACGGTCCAGGTGGTTCCAACTTATAACGGAACGTTCCCGTCGCAGCCGCGGCATACGATGAAGCCGCAATGAGAAGGCTGGAGAGGGGCGTATCACAGTCCCACACAGTTTTAACTAGGGCTACTGAACAAATTAGAACGTTGCAAGCTAGCAGACACGTCATAACAGTTTGTGCCGAGGAGCGGGGTTCACTAAGCGAGGGGGCCTACGAATATTCATTCGGTGCCAACGCGAGCAACAGATATGGGGGATACACCATGGCAGTGTCCGGGACGATTTTTCGAATGGCGGTCTGCTCGGTCAACTTTCGCGGACACGCCACTAGCGAAGTCCGAGTGAATGTCGTCCTGAATGGTGTAGAACAGAATATTGGCATCACCAAGCACGCGGGGCAGAGGTCAGGGTTTACTATATTCGATGATGACACTACAATTAAAGTTTCGGCAGGTAGTGTTATTAACTTTGTTACAAAAATTGGTGACCAATCGGCTTCCTCCACTATTGTTACGCTGTTAATACAACTTGATTTATGATGAATGACGAGAAACTATATCCACACTTACCTTCGGGGACGGTCGACCCGGCATCCTTTAGGATGACCAGGATCGTTGAGATACAACATATTCTACAACACGAGGGAGAGACGCGGACGGGATATGCGAAGAAATATAGACGGTCGGTCAATATATTAGAGGGGGTGAGCACCGCGTTAGCCTCAGCATCCGTTATAAGCGTGGGGAGTGTGTCTTTATTGTCAACAGTTGTCGCTGCACCGGTCGCGGTGGCATTGAGTGGTGTAGCAGCGGTGGCGGGACTGTTTTGCATGACGACCAGACTCGTGGGTCGAAAACTAGAGGCCAAGAGTCGAAAGCACGATCGAATAGCGGTTCTCGCGAGATCTAAGAAAAACAGTATCGACGTTATCGTGTCAAAAGCGATAGCCGACAACGATATATCAGATAGCGAGTTCAAAATGGTCGTCGAAGAGATGGTCAGATACCAGGAGTTAAAGGGTACGATCCGGTCCAAGGGTCAACCGCAAATTCTCGCGGACGAAGATATAAAAAAACTCGTTATGGAAGGGAGGGCCGACGAGAGAAAAAATCTCCTTCGCCCGTCTCGGGACGTGATATGCTTATTTGCGTGTCTACAGCGACATCAGGATATTCCTCCACCATACATTCCAGCTGTTCCGACGGCCCCTCCATACGGAACATAATTTTTTTTTAATAATTTAGGGCCCCGTTGCGACACCCACTGACCACCATACATTTGCTATAACCGCGTATCGATATACTTTGTGTTTTTTATCTGTTTTTCTTATATTAATTAACTTTATAATTTTCTTAATATTAATTAATAATAATTTTTACAAAACTAATTATCAAATTAATAAAATAATGAACCATCCCGGAAATTCGTGAACCTCGCTAAGTGTTTATAAATAATTATAATTTGCGCACCATTTTTATGTTGTATAGGAAAGTGATGAGTATATATACGTTTGAAAGCCTTACAACAATTGGTCTCATCTCGTGTGTGCCATGTTGTTGATCCGGTATGACGTCCGTCTCGTCTGTTTAATGGTAGCAGTCTCTAAATGTGTGTGTGTGAATTGGTGATGGAATTGTATAGCTCAAAGGTGCCGGCCTAAAAGATTTCTACCTAAGAGCTTGCAATTACATCACTAAATCACAAAATAGGCTCGCCTTACTTCGTCGGTTTCTCTGAATTGAGGAATTGGCAATGGGGTTAAGGCGACCCGTAAAATGAGACTGTGAGCCAACAGATGCGTGGGCTTAAGAAAGGTCCCAACACCCCAGTGGCTGGGTGCCGGCTAAGAAATCTGCCCAGTCGCTGGGGGTGTGTGCACGAGTGGAGGCTTTTGCTATTTTTTTTTTTATTTTTTACAAATTATTAATAATTTTTCAATATCGTAGAAATAAATTAGCTATAGTGGAGGAGGAAAATGCCGTGTTGAAAAATAAATATGACAACGGGATGAAATAATCCTTTTTGTATTAGTATATTTGTATCTGTTCAATTGCACGTTAAATGAACATGAGGTATTGATGACAACGACACGAAAACAAATCATTTTATTAGTATAGTTTTATCTGTTCAATTGGAAAAAACATGATGTATTTATGACACCAATTGTCCACGTTTTTTGTGTTGGTGACCAGTTTGTGCTATTGGACGAAACGGTGTTTTATCGGGGGTGGTGGTGGTAGTATATAGGGGTGAAAATGATACCACCGTTAGGTGGTATCATTTTGACTCCCTATATACTACTTGAACTGTACCTGTGACCTAGATACTCAAGGATTATTTTTGACCGCATTTCTTTTGCACAACTGTAGGTAACGCCACACCTCAATGGGGAATCGTACCTAGTTATTTCCCTTTGTAAATATATGTATAGAAATCAGGTCCTTTGATGTATTTTAGCGTTTATTTCTTACTGAATAACTTGCACATTAAGACTGCAAACAGGGTAGGCCCAGATCAGACTGCACATATGTGCATTCTGATCTGGGCCTACACTGATTGCAATGCAATTAATAAGTGTGAACATATTAGTCTGGCAAATAATGCAGTCCATGATCAGTTTGCACAGATATGTTAAATGGATCAACGCTAGTCAAAAACACTGTAATGTGAGCTGTATTCGCCCTTTGTACGAACAATAATGCCCTACATTATACGATTTGGACCGGATTTCTATAACATAAATTCAAAGAGAGACAACTAGCTACGCTCCCTCATTGGTACATGTATACATATATGCACTGTTACTGGTTGAGGTTAGAACACACCAAATAGTTTTACTGTATAATTTAACCGAATGCCATCCAATAAGGCCAATCTCTCATACTTTCACTATTCGTATGGATGCTGTGGGACCTTCTTGTATATGACCTGTAGTCAGTCTGTACTGGTTCTGCAATTCACACTAGGTTCACTTACTCCTAAGAAAGAAAAATCCAACCTCGTCATATCCCCTTTATATTGTTTACATTTGTTTGGCCACGGAAACTCTGTTGTGTTAAAAGCACCCCAAAATGTTCCTAAAGTAAAAATGGGTAGTAATAGATCAAGATTTGCCTGCAGACTATGTCTGTGACCTCAAAACGTTCGCACTATTTTTTATACTGGACTACTTCTGCATATCCCCTGGGTGAGGTCGCGGCCATTTGGTATTCTCTAACCTTGATATATGGTTTCATAGACACAGTGTCGCCTTTATATATATTTTTCTCCAGTCTACTTCGAGACTTAATGTCTTCCAATAGACACGATCCTACAGAACAGATTATAATATTGCTTGCAAAGCAATATACATGTATATGGAAGCCCTGGAATGACTTCTGACTTCAATATCTATAGCTTCCTTACTTCCTACATCCTTACTTCTAACTTCCAACTTCATCAGTTCTTACGTCTAACTTCCTTAACTTCTAAATTCCTTGCGTCTAACTTCATTCCTTCTTAGAAGTAAGGAATTTAAAAGTAAGAAGTAATGAAGTTAGAAGTAACGAAGTTAAAAATAAGGAATATTGTGTAGTAGATGTGTTTCCCTTCGGAGGTTACTGGAAATTACTAAAAGTAAGGAAGTTAGAAATGATGAAGTTAGACGTAGGAATTAATGAAGTTGGAAGTTAGAAGTAAGAAGTAAGGAAGTTAGAAATAATGAAGTTGGAAGACAGAAGTAAGAAGTTAGGAATTTAGAAGTAAGAAGTTATGAAGTTAGAAGTAATGAAGTAGGAAGTTACAAATAAGGACGTTAGACGTTAGAAGTAATGAAGTTAGAATTATTGAAGTCAGAAGCCCCTCCAGGGCTTCCACAAATATAAGTACAACATGTAATGTGTTTAAAGGGACAATTCGAAGATGAATTTATAAGGTCGAACATGATCATGGGAATTAAACTAGATATAAAGTATTTAATCCTAAAAATAATCTGCATTGCATAACAATATGTACAGTAGAACCTCTCTAAACCGGACCCCAATACAATATATGTGATCTCATTTTGATGGGTTTCTTGATAACACATCTCACATTTTAATGCATTTTCATGATTGCAAAAGACATAAGTATGTCCCAGAAATGTCATATGCCTGATTTTACAGTGAAACATGTCTAAACCGGACACCCTGGGGACCTCCCAGGGTGTCCGGTTTAGAGAGGTTTCACTGTATTTAGTTTAGTATCTCCTGACTTCCAATACTTACATCTGAGTGACACTGGCCATCTTCTCTCGGCTTGTCAACTCAGGGACGGCACTGATGGTGTTGGGTTTGATACACTGCAGAATCCCCTGGACCAGCGTGCACGGGCAGGCATGCGTGCACAGAGATGCGTCTTCGGTGTGTCCGTAATCCGGCCCGAAATTGATGATTAGTAAAAGCGCAGTCACGATTTCCAAGCGGAAAGAAAACAATCCACTCATGTTTCCAATCTCATGGAGCTGCTAAATGTCAGCATCTCTGAAACACAAAACCAACCCACTATAAATGAGACACGCCATGTGATTTTGTACCTTCGGACATCTGCGTAATTTAATTAAATACGTTTACTAAATTTACAATACCTTTCATAAATAAAGTCAAAAGTTGACAATTTTTATATATAATTCCGCATGTACTCTGAAAATTGTGCCAACTTTTAACGCCATTTACGGAAAATATTGTAATTTTAGTAAGCGTATTTCATGAAATTACGCAGATTTCCGAAGGTACAAACTCACATGGCGTGTCTGTGTCTCATGTGTGACTGTGGCTGGGAAAATGGGGCTTACATGTATGGTTAGTAAAGGTTTTGACATTATCTCTAAATTACAAAACTACGGTGTTTTTCTTGTTAGGGACTCTTTACAATGTTTTGTTTTCGTTCTCGTCTTCTACACGATATCGCGAGATTGCGAGAACGCCAGATAGCGAGATTGTGATAACGCGAGACGAGATCGCGAGACCGCGTAATGCGAGAACGCGAAGTGAGGTGGTGAGATTGCGAGAAAGTGAGGCGAAACTGCGAAATCAATTTCGGATTCTCGCCTCGTGTTCTCGCGTTCTCGTGATCTCGCGATCTCACCTCATCTCAGACACCGTACGAAACGAGTCCATAATATGAATATGTTATTGGTGTGAATTGGGGAAATGGGGATTATGGCATATGTGGTCAGGAAACGTATGATGAGTAAAGATAGCTTATGGTATTTATAACAAATTTAGTTCCACTCATTATTGTTCATTATTGCAGTAATAACAAAAATAATGTTAGTGTGGATATCAATGGATGTGCAGCCTATGTTCAATAAATGTAAATCCAATAAGTGTGTACAAGAAAACGTTGCTAATATGAAATCTTGCACTTACAACATTTTAGTCGTACGAAGTTTAGTGAAACGGGCCGCTGGATCTGCACTGGTCGCCAAAATCATAGGCTTCATTTCACCAGTCATATATATCAGACCCATCCAGACGAACAGATGATTATCGAGGTTTTGAACAGCTTACTGATTGCAAAATACATGATATTATGACACACGCCATGTTTTTTTGTTCCTAAGAACATGTGCGACAGTTAATGAAATATAGTTACGGAAGCTGTGACATTTTCTGTAAATGACGTAGAAAGATAACGAAATTTTCATATCAAATGCTGATTAGAACGATTCCGCATTTTACCTGAACAAATCCGCGTCAATCACTGACAAAACTGTGTGGACTACATTGTGACTGGAGAAACGGGGCTTATGTGATTTGTGACCAGTGTAGTTATTGATCAAATATCACATTCGAGTAGCCTGATAACGATCTATATTGCTTGTTAGAAGCATGACGGGTGTTTCAGTGATGGAATGACTAACATTGCCGATCCTGATCAGACAGTGCGGATGATCTGGATCTACACTAGTCGTAAAACCCATAAGCTCCATTTCTCCAGTCACAATCACAAATAAGGATATTCACTTGTCACATAAGGTGCATTTTGTCAGTCAGTCAAAGCCCCGTAAGTGACAATGGCAGATAAAAGGAACATTAAGCCATTTACAATCAAATTTAGCTTATGTAGTATGGCCGGACGCGGTGACCCACTTGATGCATTTTCTCCAAGGACATTAAAGTGGCTGTGTCTCAATGATGTCTTAGATATACAAAATGTGTTTATTTCGCATCTTGTACAGTACATCACAAATATCAATAAATCGCAAAATGTTATTTGACCAAATTCACCAAAACATACGTTATATTGAAATGCATGATATAGAGAATAGTAGGTTAGTGCCGTGAATGGGAAAAAATATCTGGCAAGGCTTAGGAAACGGGATGGGCGAGGCTCTGCCAAGCACACCCCGTTTCCGTGCCGTGCCAATGAATTGTTCCTGCAAGTTTACAAGTTAATGATAGTTTAACGTTTGACAATTTGACGACCATTTTGGATATTCCTTTTGTTATATTGCTTACAGTGTTCTAGTACATACATTTAAATGGTATATTAAACCGATAGCCAATATATATGTTGACATTATTTGTGAAATATTGATGAAAAATGCAAATGTTTATTCCACGGCAGCCATATTGGCAGCCATCTTGCCGCTGTATGTTACTATTTCCTTTGCAAAATTAACAGAATTTACGTCTTAATATATCATGAATGAAAATCAATCGAAAACAGTATATTTATGTTCTTATATTCTCAATAACGATTTTGAACGTGAACTTGATATATTTGGCGGCCATCTTGGACGCCATCTGGAATTACGACTTCGTTCCGCAGATGCCGCAATGATATCACGCGGATCGGTATTCTAGACGAACATTTTGGTATATAATAACACTATAAGTTATTGTGATTATACACAGGCTATATGGTGTAATATTGCCCGTCTGGTATGTTCACCCGAGGCGATAGCCGAGGGTGAACATACCTTCAGACGGGCAATATTACACCATATAGCCTGTGAAGAATCACAATAACGTATTTGTCATACCGCAGATCCGTTATTTGGCCGCATAAACATATCTCTTCTTTTTATCTTTGCGGTTTTTTTTTCAGGAAGAAAAATAATCAGAGATTCGATTTTCAACCGTCAGTCTTAATTTAAAGGATTAAATGAACATTTTGTTTTTTTATGAAGCGAAAACAAACTAAATATGAGTAAGAAATCCATCGAAAACGACTTTATGACAGTTTTTTTATATCGTGTAATTTAATTTATATTCCACTGCTCTCTCGATCTGCTCTCCCTTTGGCGTCTCTAGAAGAATGCGACTGGTTCCCAAATATTCGCTGTCATTGCTACGCCGCGTTTCGTGCGTGGAACCCATAGTTTATGACCTAGATATAGCCGAGCAGTATATAAGAGTCACAATGATACAATCACCTCTGGAAGGCACCGGCTACGCGCGGCACCTTCCACAGCATGATGGTATCATTTGTGACTCTTATATACTACTACCGCGAGACCATATATTTATGACATGAGAAGATACACCCTATTAGAGATAAAAATCCCTATGTTATACTCAGTATATATACAACATAATGGTTCTAGTTAAGTGTGCGTGGTTGAAGACAGGTAGTCACGAGAGGTGTCATCGCACTGGTATTTACGAATATTTCAAACATCACCGTGCATGGATGCGAAGAGGTTCCGTTTCACCTCGCCCATGTTGGCATTGTGGGGTAGGGACCAAAGCCGAGTCATTGCTATGTCCACCATGCGGTGGCACTCAGGCTACTCATCGAATGGAAAATAAACACACTGTAATATATATTACACACACGGCTATTTATAGTCTTATCGATGGTATGTAAACGGACTATCGATTTACACAGGTGGTGTACACAGTTTATAAACACTTAGTGAGGGTTATATAGTTCACGAATTTCCGGGATGGTTCGTTACTTAATTAATTTTAATAAAATTCTAAAAATATTTATAATTTAAAGCTGAACACCCACTATTATATAGAAAACATATTAATTAATATAATAAAATAATTAATTAGTAATAAATAACATTTTTTTTTATTTCACCAGCAAAGTTAAGTTTATATACGAGAAATAAACACAGTTCGGTGTCGGGACGCCGACATTAATATCTCAACAGTGAGATAAGTTTCGCCACATGTACTTCACCCTGGCCGCTCTGCACATTATAGCGGATGGAGGTAACGATGAGGTGGGGTCCGCGGTATCGGTCCAATGATGGGGTGATGTAGGAGATGTGAGTGTAACACACCTCGCTAAGCCGAAAAAATAAAAAAATAGAAGAAATTTAAGCGAAGGCTTAGCGGGGTGGACCCAGAAGGGTTTTGCTGGCGCGGTTCAAGCCTCGGTGGAACCTAAAACTTTTTTTCTTTTTTTTCTTTTTAAATTGTTAATAATTTTCCTAAAATTAATTAATAAATTGTTTACTGCACCAACGTAATTAATTTTATAATTTTCTTTAAATTAATTATAAAATTAATTATTTAATAAAAATATTAATTTCTTCCGACTTTATCTCCAAGTTTTTCCCTAAATTTATCCCAATCAGTACACTCAATTTTGGGCATGGTGGCGCGCGCCTTGGTTCTTATATCATTTTTTAATTTTTCATATCTCCCCATTTCTTCCACCACGGATTCAAACTCTAAATTTGATATTTTTTTATCGGCCAACGCTTTGGACACCATAACGTCGATGGTATTTTTCTTCGACCTGGCGAGAACAGATATTCTATCATGTTTTCTACATTTTTTCTCGAGTTTTCCACCCGATGCCCTAATTACCATACACAACAACCCAGAAACGGCCGACACCGCACATAAAATCCCCGCTACAGGAACCGTTATAATGGTGGATATAGTTGCAGCTGTCCCCGCCCCACACAACACAGAAACACTCGCTAGAGCCGTGCTAGATGCTTCAGCCATGTTCACCGCGCGTCTATATTTTTTAGCGTTTCTTTTTCTATTTGTATATTCTCTAACTAAAATATCCTGCATAGCGACGATATTATTCAAACCTAAAATCTGAACTTCTTTCGTTAATTGTACACAGTGTTGATGGAGTGGTATTGACAATTGGAAGCGTTGATTCGTTCATGATTTTCAATATATTAGTATTTACAAAATAAGTTCAATTAACAATGAGACAATAGTGGAAGAACTCTCTGGGTCACCGATTTTCGTAACAAAGTTAATAACACTACCTTTGGAAAGTCTAATTCGATCATAACAGGAGAACGAAACCACCGTCGAACTATCTCCAGAGATTTTAGTGACTCCAACCCCCCGTTCTTCCCCATCTACTACAATATTTATCGCGACCGCGCCCACAGGTTTACCACTAGCATTAACCGAGCAGACCGCCATTTGGATAACTTCACCTGCAGCTGTCATAGTGTATCCCCCACATTTATTACTCGCTTTGGCACCGAACGAATATTCATAGTGCCCCTCAACCAATGGGCCCCGCTTCTCAGCCCAAACTGTTATGACACGTTTTGGTGTTTTCATTGTTCGCACTATTCCGGCAAGCGCACTGTTTGCGTTATATGCCTCAGTACGAATCTTATAAGAGGCCTCCTCAAGAGCTTTGGTCGCGGCTATACGATCATGTTTCAGTTTATCAGAAACTTCGGTTATCTTTCCGTCTAGTTCGGTAAGTGCCGCTTCTCTGGTGAGAGAGTCCTCTAAGCGCAACGCATCATAAGCCTCCGTAATGGTCGCCTGGTGACCTTCTAGCGCTTTTTCAACACCCGACCGGGCCTCTTTTTGAAATTCGGTTATTTTCCCGTCTTGTTCAGCAACCGCCGCTTCTCTGATGAGAGAGTCCTCTGAGCGCAACGCATCATAAGCCTTCGCAAGGGCTGCCTGATGGTCTTCTCGGGCTTTCTCAACACCCGATCGGGCCTCTTTTTGAAATTCGATTATTTTTCCGTCTAGTTCAGCAACCGCCGCTTCTCTGAGAAAGACTCTGAGCGCAACACCCTATAAGCCTCCGTAAGGTCCGCCTGGTGGTCTTCTCGGGCTTTCTCAATACCCGTTCGGACCCCCTAAACCCCCAACCGGGCCTCTTTTAGAAATTTGGTTATTTTTTCATCTAGTTCAGTAAGTGCCGCTTCTCTATTGAGAGAGTCCTCTGAGCGCAACGCCCCATAAGCCTCCGCAATAGCCTCCTTGTGGTCTTCTCGGACCCCCTCAACCCCCGACCTGGTCTCTTTCAGAAATTCGGCTATTTTTCCGTCTAGTTCAGTAAGTGTCGCTTCTTTGCTGAGAGAGTCCTCTAAGCGCAACGCATCATAAGCCTCCGCAATGGCCTCCGCAAGGTTCGGCTGGTGGTCTTCTCGGACTTTATCAATACCAGACCAGGTCTCTTTTCGAAATTTGGTTATTTTCCCGGCAACCGTCGCTTCTCTGATGAGAGAGTCCTCTAAGCGCAACGCATCATAAGCCTCCGTAAGGTCCGCCTGGTGGTCTTCTCGGGCTTTCTCAATACCCGACCTGGCCTCTTTTTGAAATTTGGTTATTGTTTTGTCTAGTTCGGTAAGTGCCGCTTCTCTGATGAGAGAGTCCTCTAAGCGCAACGTATCATAACCCTCCGTAAGGGCCGCCTGGCGGTCTTCTCGGACTTTATCAATATCCGACCTGGTCTCTTTTCGAAATTTTGTTATTTTCCCGTCTAGTTCGGTAAGTGTCGCTTCACTGATGAGAGTGTCCTTTAAGAGCAAGTCATCATAAGCCTCCGTAAGGTCCGCCTGGTGGTCTTCTCGGACTTTATCAATCCCCAACCGGGCCTCTTTTCGAAATTTGGTTATTTTTTCACCTAGTTCGTTTAGTTCCGTATGCGTTTCTTCACGACTTTATGTATTCACAGCCAAGGCATATTCTCTAAGTTGTGATAGTAGACTCTTGTGAATCTCGTCCGTGGCCACCGATATAGTTCTATTGATCAAGGCTTTTGTGTTTTGGGTAGTTAAAAAGTCGCCCTCTGTCGGGATGAATCCCCCTTCTGTCGGTTCCAAATTCTTTGAATTTGTCACCCAATCGGAAGAACTACCTGGTCCGTATATACTCATTTTCAATAATGTTGATAATATATATATTACGAACATGCGTTTAATTATAAATAATTTTCTTAAAATTAATTAATTTGAAATTTCTAGGACGACCGAAATCGGGTAATCGTTCTTCAACTCTCGCCCTTTATCATCAAGAATAGAAATATTCAACTCGTGGATGTGTCCCGATTCCAAAACTTTCATCTCGGGGTGTTGGAAGTCTAAGGTCAGGGTCTCACCAAAGAAACAGTCGCTGGCGGGCACGGTTTTCAGTAATGTGCTGGGAGTGCCGTCTACCGTGTGGTACGATGTGTTCACCCGATCCAGGTGCACCCCGAGAGTTTTCGTGACGGCGAAGTTTACTGGGGTCGTGCCGACGTGCTCGCCAGGATCAAACACTTCGTCATCGTTGTAAGGGTATGTTATTTTAAATCCTAACAGTGAGCCCAACCCCGGTGAGATCCTTAAACGCCTCTCAACGGTCAATGTCGTGAGCCCCGTGGCTTTCGAGATTGCGAGAGTGACTACACCAGGAATCTTCTCCGCGACAAAAGCTTGGAGATCTCCGAAACTCCAAAGACCCTGAGGTACTATAACCTTTGGTGGACTTATGACTCTATTTACGTCTATTCTATGTGGCACAGCTATAGGGTGTTCTGATGCGAAAAACTCGACGTCCTCGACTTCTGATGTGAAAAACTCGAGCGTTTCAACGTTTTTCCACCCGACCGTGAACGTGATTGATCTAAGGCCTACCCGGCGTTGTCCGCAGCAGCTGTCTATTCATTTTTGAAGTTCACAACTCCCTTTTTGATCATTAGTGATAGTAGCAAACATAATAATATCTTTCAATGGATACAAAAGCATTTAGCTTTAATTATAATCCAAGGTACGTGGTCGGAGGTAAATACACGCAAAAAGACGTTGTTAACCACCTTGTACACCCAACCGTAACGGTTAGACCAGACAGTGGCTTTGCCACCAATTTCCCTAACACGTTTGAGAAATATAGGCTGCCCAAGATTACTACGATGGAGGCGGTAAACGGGTGGAAAGCAACACCGATGCAGTTTTGGCAGAACCAGCTAAATTTCGCTGTATGGTGCGCAACAGCCGGGTGTGGAGTTTCACATAAAGACCATCTAACATCCAAGAATGTCATGCTCCGAAGTGTCTACAACTTTCACACGTACTATTAGGAGGATTCTCAAAGAACTAGGTATTTCTCTACCTCAAGACGACGCCTGGGATCCCATTTCCAACGCATACGACCGTATGGCGTTTGAAAGACTGTGTAACGAATTTAACGTTTCAAAAGACGCGGACTGGAGACAGAAAGCATTTCCTAGCACCACTGGCCTCGGGGACGTTCTCATTCGGGGCCAGTCCGGGAATTGGACGCAGACTGATTTTAGACACGATCACTCCGGTGACCACATCGTCAGTCGGAACGTCGGGAATTTTGACCCCGTGACTATGACTTTCGGGCCAGAAGTGTCTGGAGGTCGGCACTGTGGCGTGTTTTCCTGTAAAATGTTACCTCCGAAACGGGCTCACGTCGATTACATACAGCAGGCTGCTGAGGTTCAGAACGCGTGGACCACATTTATGTTAGATAAGGGTCTAGGGTTCACGCAGGCCGGGGTTACTCGCGTCAACGAATCTATTCGCACGTACGTCTGGGCCATCCTCGGCGCACAGAAGCAAACTCGCAGTTCTATACTGGGCACGGGAACAGCGTTTGATGCACAACAAACAATTCTTGGCACTTGCAGAGGACGCCATCTCAGCTAGGGTGGACCTGGAGAAGGCGATCCAGAATTATCAAGACGTTTTGCAAACTGCCCGCACCCCGGTAGACTATGTATTTGGAATAGGTTTTTATATGGCGCCGAGCAATATGATACTACTAGACGACCCGATTGACGGTTACAATAATCAGATCGTAGTCGCAACCACCAATCAAAAAATCGGCCGCAACGGGAACGTGAACACGGGTATCATCAAGCTCCCACCCAAGATGATTGGGAGCGGAGTTGTAAGTGGAACCGATTTCATAAAACCCCCAAAACACAAAATGGATACACATCCCACAACACAATCGAACCCAGTACCCCCAATTAGTAAATTGGATGCACCATCGAGTTCCCCCAATCCAATCATCAACAATGTTGAAACACCAATCGAGATTGGAAGCACAACACACGAGGAGGAGAAATTAGCGCTCGTCGTCGCCCTCGTGGCGATCGGACTATTTACGCTTTGGTTTTAGGAACTCTCTGGCGAAGAATAGTAGGAGACCGGCGATAGCCACGATTAAAGCCCAAGCATTCTCGGCGAGCCATCCGACCGTTTTTGATAATATAGATAACAAGAAGGAGAGGAGACCTCCTATCAAACCAGGCAGCGCGGCAGCCACCTTTCCTGCTAATTTAGCCAGGAGACTGGCGAGGGCTTTTAGTTGTTTTTTTATCCACTCCTTGGCTCCGCCGGATGGCGCGGGTGCTGGTGCGGGTGCTGGTGCGGGTGCTGGTGCGGCACCAGCATTGACAGACAGCTACAAATAGAGACGATATAGATAGAATTAGGGTCGATATAATCATGCTGAAAGCTGCGATGATGGTTACTATCGTGACGCCCTTCTCTATGAACAGAGTGCGAAGACGCTCACCGAGTGTCGTGTCCTCGTGCAGGACCCTCGAGATTGTTTCGTGGCTCCAACTTAATTGGCCGGAAAGCGTCTCACGGTTAGTCGAAGCAGCCTGCAAGCGAGCTTCTCTTTCGTCCCGCAACGACCGCAGGAGGTGGTTGATCCGCTCGGTAGATTCTCTATCGTCACGGACTTCCCCAAGTTTTCTTTCTTCTAGCGCGATATGTTCGTCCAGCACCGTGAGTTTGGAGAGGTTATTGACCAGTTCGCCCCGAGTTGTTTGCAGAGCCTTATCGAGTCCCAGGAGTTCGCGAAGAGGTAATGGTGGGTCATACTTAGTGCCGTTTATTTCGTTGACCGTAGTTTCAATTGTGTGAATAGCGTCGGTGGCTATACGAGGGACCTCGCTGATATCGCTCGTTTCTATAGCGGCGGCCGTCTTCACCAGCGTTTCGTCGGTAGACTGTAGGGTTTTTACCATTTGTTGAGGCAGCTGCGCCCGATCATCGATCACTCCGAGAGCTCGAGCGAAGAGTACACCATATCGGTTGAAGGAAGAGGGGATGAGGAACCGTGTCGGGTCGTTCTTGTACGTCAGCAACTTCCAACTCTTGCCCCATTTAACCCACAGGTCTCCTCTTTTAGTGCTGCGCAGGAATATCGGCACCGCCCGCCCATGCCGGAGTTTCGGGTGGGGCCTCCCACGTAGGAAAAGGTGAGAAGGGCGTATTTTTTTGCGTCTGGATCAAACAAAGATGCGCCTGGACCAAGCAAAGGCGTATTTCGTGGTTCGCCTGGAACAAACAAAGGTGTATTTTGGGGTGTTGGTGTCTGTATGAAGGTCGTTTCGTCATAGTTATCGATGTCATCATCAATGTCATCATCATCGCGGAAATCGTCTCTGCCGATTTCATCCATGTCAATATCGTAATCAGCCATCTAATTTTCTTAAAATAAATTATGTATTAAAGACAAAACCATACGGGTTTAATATAGTTTCACTAAATTATGTCTTCGAGTCAATACTGTCGCAAACTCAATCCATACCGCAGACTGCGTGAGCCCCTCGGGGCAAAAGGCGTGAGACAGAGTGTCGTTATTACGAACAACCCATCGACGATCGACCAGAACCAACAGCTCTTGGTCCGCTTCCCCAACCTCGGAGCTAACGACGTCATTGTGCCGGGGACTGTTCGCCTCGCTTTCACTATTTCGCTGACGTCGACGGACGATAACCGAACCATCGTTCAGAACCTGGGTCGCGCCATTGTCAAGAAGACCATGATAAAGATTTCTGGTAATGAGGTGATGTCGATCGATGACAGCGACGTCTACCATTGTTATCAGGAAACGAAAACGCTGTCTATCAGGGTATTGACACCAGCAAAAATAAGAACGTAACCAAACTTAGAATCGGGGCTGCTAACAAGGCAGATAACAACGCGAGCGACAACGCGGTCGCGGGCGCTTACGGCAACCGCTTCTACATCCCGCTCGACATTGAGTTGCTGGAGAGTCACATGCCCTACTATCAGAGCGCTTTGGCTGACGGCCTCGAATACGAACTAACGTTCAACGACTACGGCCGAGTTCTCATAGCCAGCGACATGTTATCGACGTATACGATCGATAATGTTTCGCTGGAGTACGACATGGTCACGATGCCCGAACTCGCGCGATTGATCAGAACCCAGTACGCTGGGCGTGTTGCCATACTTTACGACCGAGTTCTTCGCCATCGCAAGATGACGAAAGACAAAGGCGACACATTGTGGAATATTAATGTCAACGTGCTAGAAAAACCGACAAATTCTATAACCCCAAAATCACGAAGGTAGAGGTGACGATCGAGGGAGTACCCAATCAACTCTACAGCGCGGGTCTTCGCGCGCACCAGCAGTGGGACGAAGTAAGAAAGCAGTTTGCTGCCGGCTCTAAGCGCTCTCCGGAGGTTGCCGCGGTTGCCAAAGACCTGCATCTCTCGGCCGTCTCCCTCGCGGAGTTCCTGAATACCAAATACGCGTTATGGCTAGACATGCGAGCCAGCGACGATGACCAAATACACGGCAGCGGACGCCAAGTTGAGAACGCTAGCGAGGGTGTGACGATCCAGATAACCAAAGAGGCGGACGGAGCCGGGCCATTGAACGTGTACTTATATATAATTACAGACGCACAACTCAACATCGAAGATGGCCGATACGTCTCAGCAATCTACTAAATATAACGATTTATTAATTAATTTTAAGAAAATTAGCAATCATTCTAACGATTTATTAATTAATAAATTTGAAAAAAATAAGAAAATTAGCAATCAATACCAATTCACGATTGGAGATGCCCACTCTGCCATAATATGTGGGCAGACAGGATGTGGAAAAACGGTTTTCATCCTAGACTTGCTCGAGGGCTCCTACCGCGATGCCTTTCGTCATATTGTGATCCTGTGTCCCACTGTGCGGGACAACGATACTTATCAGCGGCGCCCGTGGATATGGACCGACCCTGAGGTATACGTTATTGACCCCGGTGATAGGCTTCACGATTGGTTGCGTGCTTTATACCAAAAATTCCAGGGTGAGCCCACCCTATACGTGATTGACGATTGCTCTGCCAAGGCGGCGATGACCAAAAAGAAGGACATGCTCTCCGAGCTCGCATTTTCTGGCCGCCATGCTAGGCAAAGCGTATGGATATCCACTCAAAAGTACAACGCCGTCCTCAAGGATCTGCGCGAGCAAACGAAATGGGTCGCCCTCTTTCACTGCAAGGACCGAGACTCATTCGATGACTGTCTTCGAGAGAATGACGTTATCCCAACGCGCGAGGAGCGCCTGGAGGTTCGACAGATGCTTTCGGAAACTAAGCACGCCAAGCTTTTGCTAAAGACTGATCAACCAACTGCTTACGAAATTATCAATTAATTTTATAATTAATTAGCAATTACCTAACACTCGTTAGTAATTGCCGAGTAAATGCTTAACAATGCTTAGCAATTGCTGAACAATGCTGAACAATGCTGAACAAATGCTTAACAAATGTTGAACAAATGCTGAACAATGGTTAACAATGTTAACAATTTGGTGCTCCGCTGCGAGCTTTGTTGCGAGCATAATGGTGATCATAAATATCGGGTTGGCAATATGTTAAAGTGATGAGAGTTGTTAGAATAGTTAAATTAATTTTAAGAAAAATGAACTGCGACGAACTTCTCGATCAGCTAATAGAAGAAACCTCAACTCCGACGGCTAACACCCTGAAAGATAATAATCCGATAGAACAATCGGAATCAACTCCAACGGCGGTTGGTATTGGGTTGAGTGCAACGACTCCGAATGAAAATGAAAATGCGGCGCAATGAGAGCGGCTAGCTGCGCTGGTTGCTGGGGGACAATCGGAGCATTATCTCGGTAGGCGTCTCTCAGTTTTTCAGGTGGATAAGATGTCAGATGCGGAGATCGATAAAATGTATGCGCGATACGAATCAAGGTTAGGTGCGGAGATGACAAAAACTCTCGGATCGGCGGCTATTCATTTGTACGCAACCGCCGTTAGTATACTTCTCCCTATACCAAACACCGCGGGATTGATTGACGATCTAGAGACTGACCCTTTTATAGGTCACACTCTTAGAACAGCCTGCTGCTCAATTTATCACAAGTTTGGAATGTACTTAGCTCCGCTGACAACCGCGTTGACCACGGGTAGACACTGTCAATTTGGACATATATTCCCACGAACTATAAGCCCTAATATTAATATCATAAATCATGACACAAGACACACCCGCGAGAGTGACGGAGTTGAACCCGATTGCTCCAACACAATCGAACCCGAGTGTTACTCCGCAACTAGATGACATACCGCATATAAAAAATCCCAAAAGACAGGCAGCTGGGCGGGCGGCGGCTGCCACCCGAAAAGTTAAACAAGATAAAATACTCACCGAGCTTCGAGAGGCTAAACAGCCGTTGCAATCGGGGACGGAGACAGCAAAACATCTGAAGACAGAGTTGAGTACAACAACACCCCCAATTCACGAATTGGAAGCACACTCAACACCCAATCGAGGTTGGGCGAATCCGATTGAACCCAAATTCGTGAATTGGAGTTGGGTTGTTGGTGGTGGTCTGGCAGTTGTTGGTGCCCTGTGCGTGTGGAAATACCCCCTATTATCGAAAAAAAAACCAGCCAGTGTTCAGAAGAAAGTTACGAAACACCAATCGCGATTGGATGCGCCCCATTTAAACATTGATCGAGACCCCTTTTATATGCAATAATATAATGGCTGAACAAGATGGTAAAATGTTAGTGAATGCGCTTTATCACGCCGTGGTGATATCGGGTTTCAGTATCGGGTATGCTCGACTATCAAAGATGGCCCTAGGAGGATCCGCTCCCAAATTGGACTTTGCTGCGAGAGACGTAGGGCTCGCGACCTTAGATGTAGCGGCCGCAGTTTGGACCCGAGATTATCTAGTTAAAGCTGGAATTCTACCAGTTAATATATGGAAATAAATGGCTTCAATCGCAGTAATAGTAGGTGGTGCGCTTGTAAACGCATTGGCGTTCAGCGGTAGCAACTTTATATTCTCTAAAATGAGAAGCTCGAACGTGGATGAGGAGCGTAAGCGTCACGATTTAGCTGTAGAACAACTCAATAGCGCAAAAGAAGCGTGGTCGAAAAAACGAACCGCCCATCTGGACTGGGTCAATGAAGAGCTTCGCCGTGAAAATCACGCCGCGCAAACTTTTCAGAACGTTGAAGAAGCCAACCGCGAGTAAGCGCTGGCATATCCGCACAAAAGTCTCGCGCCGCTGGATCGTGAGCCCCAACTTTCAGATTTCTATGTACCGTCAGAGCCCCAAAAAGACCGCGAGATCGCGTTCATCGTCGTGGAATGGGAATGGGTGTGGTGGGTATCGTCGGCTACTATATCCAATCGAGATTTTAAATTAATTATTTTAAATAACTTTTTTTATAAATATATATATATAGAACGATGTCAGTTGACGAACTTTATTTTGCTATGATTGATGTAGGCTACACTGCCCTTAAACACCGCATGGTTGGTGCAAAGGGTATGATTCGTCTGGCCCGAGATTCTCTCGAGACGTGGCGGGAGGACGAAAAAGCGGCCACCCTTTTCGCAAAGCGGATGTTAGATTCCTCCACCAATCCTGGGGGATTAGATTTTCCCAAGTTCCTTCAGAACTTAACCCCCAATCGCGATTGTACTTCCAACAAAGGTTTATTATTATCGACGCAGTTACCGGACGATCTGGCGAGGGCATGTTGGAGATTGTCCGATATATTAGAATACATCGCATACGATGAACACGCGCAAACTTAATACCAAACTATCCGTTGGCCTAACGCGCAAGCTAGCGAACACGTACTATAGCCCCAGCGGCTACTGGAAGGGACTCGCGGCCATCAAGAACCTTGCGGCGGCGACCAAGGTTTCAGAAAACGCTGTCAAGGAATGGCTCAAGAAGCAGGCCATCTGGCAGATCTATTTACCCGCGCCTCACAATATTCCGCGCCCGAAATTCGACGTGCCAGTACCGAACCAAGTTCACCAAGCGGATCTCCTGTTTCTCCCTCACGATCGCGTCGGTCGCAAGACGTACAACTACGCACTGACAATCGTTGACGTAGCGAGTCGTTATAAGGGGGCTGAGCCGTTGGCCACTAAAGAGTCTAAGGAGGTGGCCGAGGCTCTCTCCCGAATATATAAAAGGAGTCCTCTCAAATGGCCGAATCTTCTCCAGGTCGATCCCGGCCGTGAGTTCATGGGCGCGGTCTCTCATCTATTGTCTAAGCACGAAGTTTCTGTCAGACGCGGCCGCGTCAACATCCACCGGGACCAGGGAATCGTGGAGCGCTTCAATCGAACCCTGGCTGAGAGACTGTTCGGACACCAATACGCTAAAGAACTTGTAGACCCTCATTCGCGATCGACCGAGTGGGTGGCAAGACTGCCCGCCGTGGTCTCCGCACTGAACGGAGAGGTGACCAGATTGATAGGTAAGAAGCCCGTAGATGCTATCAAGTTTAAAAGGGTGACGAGCGAGCCCTCTGCCGTCTCGCGCGGGCGACCCGTTGGTTTAGAGGAGCAACGGCTTCCATCGGATATTGATGTCCGGTACCTCTATCAACCGGGAGAGCTCGAAGATGGCAGCCGCCGCGCGACTGATCCCGTGTGGTCTCTCAATGTATATCATTTAGATCGATCTATTACCAAGCCCGATGAGCCCGTGCTCTACTATTTGGATGATGGGCCATCTCGAGGGTTTGTTCGCGAAGAACTTCTTGCGGTGCCTTCTGACACCCAGCTACCCCCGGATCGTCAGAGTCTTTAGTATTCTCTCAGTGTTTTTTTTTTTTTACCTTTCCTATAGGCTCGGTGTGTAACCCGTCTTCCATCACTCTCCTCTTGTCGTAGTACGCCGAGAGTCCTAATTTTTGTTGACAGTACGTCTTCATCACCCCGTTAATCATTCGGAATCCCCTGTTCTCCGCCATATCCCTACCTCCTTCGAGAGCACTCTTATACCTTCCCCAAGTCAGATCGTTAGATCTCTTCGACATCCCCTTGGCCGAGTGCTTAGATTTTCCATCACCGCTCACGTAGTAACACTTGCTACACAGAGCGATGGTTCTATCCTCTTCGAATTCCAGCTTGAACAGTCCCGGAGTTCTGTTGCTCCACACGTCCCACGCCAACCACTCGGTCTTCTCCTTATTAAACTTTCTCTTCATATTCTTTCTCACCACCGCCGCCAGCATCTTCTCCGACAGCGCGAAGTACATGCTGTCAGTGTCCATCTGTATCAGTTCGAAATCTCCGCGATCCACGTACTTGTCCAAGAAATCGTAGTAGAACTCCAGCATCCGGAGCTTGGCCAACTGGTAGACCGCTATGCCACACTGAAACGGTCTGTTGATCACCACTCGAGTCTTCCTGCTCGATATCTCGTAAGCCTCCCCAATCTCCTCCAGGTCTTCGAACCACGCCGACCTCAGTGCCCGATCGACAGTCTTCTCATCCTTCGTATATGTGGTGTTCAGGTGTCTCTCTTGTGCCTCTATCAGCTTGCCACAACACGCGTTGCCAACCAGTTTGAATATCTCCGCCAACACCGCCTTGCTCTTGTCGACGTCCCCCGTCCGTCTAGCAGCTGTGACCTCTTTAACGAACCATTGAAACGGTTTGCCGGTTTTGGGCGTGTAGTATATCACCCTATGCACCGCCTTGACGATCAGACCGTGCTCCAGATACCACTTTAGCAGCGGGGAGTATATGATCATCTTCTTGGCGGACATTGTCCCCACGAGCTTTCTCTGTCCTTCGACTCTTTTCCTCCCGGTCCCGGCCAGGTAGTCCTTCATGTGCTGTGGAACCTCGTTCTCATCGACTTCTCGATTAATGAACAGCGGTGACATTTCCGAGAACTTGTCTCTCAACGTTTCCGGGACCTCTATATCCAACTCCGCAAATCCGAACCACTTTTCACTCCTGACCTTCCTCACGAAACAGTCTATATACGACTGTCTTTCCGGGTCGTCACACGTCCATATCTGCTCCTCCCCGCACGGCATGTCCTTCGACAGAGTAGATAGGTACAGAGCATTGGCATCGTACCCCAGCACCGCCTTGCACATCTTCTCCTCCCGACTCCCCACCTGACCCCTGATCGTTGACCTTCCAGCCTCGGCGTATCTGGAGAATACTATGGACGGACCACCGACCAATCCCTGCTTCATCATCTCGTAAGTTTCAGACTTCTGCGACCACAACTCGGGCGTGTCCGCCTTCCCATCGATCGACCCGCGGAGTAGGTACTGAAGGGAAACACCGGGCAGAGACACAGCATCCTTGAGTATGTCCACGCCTCTTCCCCTGTAGAACTCCGTCATTTTAGTCAGAGCCTCCAGGAACGGTCCTACATCCAAGTCGTTGTAGTGTTGCAACCATTCCTTGAACGTCTTCATCCCCTTTTCTCGGAATACCTTCTTACACTCTTTCCACTCGGACAACGACAGTAGGAACTCACCCTTCAACTTCGAGTACCACTCGGGATAGTCTGGCAGCCCCGGATTGTCGAGCTTGTCCGCGTTATCGAACCACTCGTACGGCAAGTGAGACTTTACCGTTTTACAGTCGTACGCCTTAACCCACCGGTCGTACGTGGTACCGGGTCCCAGATACTGGATGATGTCGAGAAATCTAAACTCCGGGGTAAACAGAAACATCGTCGTGCTGGCTCTCTTTCCGACCATCACCTTATTCACGGTGGCCGCCAACTTCTCTACAAAATACTGCTTGATGAGGTTCAGGTCGTACCTGCTACAGTTGAACCCCACCACCGGGACTTGGTCCATTCAAGAGATAATCTTTGCTTGCTGAGACTTCGATAACATATCTATGTCGGCCGGCAGATACTTCTTCCTAACCCCCTCCCTGATTACCTTGCCTCTCATCTGCAGCTCGGTCACGAACTTCTCGACTAGCGTGTCGGGATCTCGTTCGCATAGGTGTATGATCCCTTCATGCATCGTATCCCCCAACGACACCGATATAGGAACGTGCTCGACCTCGAAGGTCAGGTCTTTGGTGGGTCGCGTGGTTTTTGATTTGTCGAGAAATGCCTCGAAGTCGTAGACTATCTGGTGAGGGTACAGAGTCGTCTCCTCCTCGCGTGGCGATTGTGGATAGTAGGTATTCCCCTCATTCAACCACTCGCACTCCCACATCACCACCAGCTCGTAACCTGCCTTCCTAATCTTGGCGTCTTGAATTTTCGTCCTCTTGTACAGCGATCTCGCGTTACCTCTCATGCAATGCCTCGGACACCCGTGCCAGTAGCATCCGTGAAACTGAAACACGGTCTCGGTCTCGTGACAGTAACCGTCGACCGGATCACCGGCCACCCACCTCTCACCACCGTGACCGCAGTTGGCGTGATGTATGTGCTTTCCCATCCTCTCCTCTTCTCTGCTCAACCATTGAATCGACCTCACACTCGCTGACCCCTTAGGATAGAACGCCTTCTCGTAGGCCGACTGCGGTCTCTCTACCCTCTTACCTGGACATGTCACCACGGTCTTCCCACCCATGCAGGTGGTCGCGTGCCTGTGCATGTTACACGACTTTGTGAACCGCTGTTGACATCCGGTGCACCCGTACTCGTTCGTCATCTTGCGGAGATTCGTTATGAGGATCGAGTGACCTCCAAACATTCCTATCGTCATTGTCTTCCCCCCAACCACGTCGTAATTTGCCGGAACCTTCATGAGGTACCACACTCCATCGGCGGTGGGCTCGTAAACGCGAATATCCAGCTTGAAATGCTCTTCGACCTTCTTAATATCGTCCAGGGGAATTCCCTGGCTACCCGGTCCGTTATCATGCTCGTGCCTTCTCACAACAGCGGTCTGGTCTCCCTCCACGTTGGATGGATATGCACCTAAACCGACACAAGTAGTCGTCGTACGTGTCGACGGAATACATTCCCTTTTTCTGTCTTAACCAGTCTGGGAGTTTTCCCGCTCCCATGAGAAGTTGTTGTGCGTCGATGATCATCTTCACCTCGACCGATATCCAACGAACGAAGGTACATTTTGTGTTTGGTCTATCGACATTGTCGATGTCCATTCGACCTTTCTCTCTATCGGATATCCAACTCTCGGCTTTGGCGATCTCGTTTATCCACGGACTGCCCTTTGATTGTTTGTGATAGATCATAGTAGCGTCGGTCTCTATGTTCCTAATACGATACGAGCACGAATACCTCAGATAACATGCCGTGGTCATCTCTGGGCGAATTTTATTCATTATGCGATTAGCGATCTCCCCGTCTACCCCCCTCTCGAAAGTCCATACTATCTTCCTCCTACCCCTATCAACAGTTTCCCTAACTTCGGCTTCTTCGGCGAGAATCCCGGGACCCTCCTCCACCAAAGCTCTGGCGATATCTCTCCTCTTCTTGGGAGGTCTCCCCACCAACCCTTGATAAATCTTATTGTAGTACGCCTTGTATATGGGTTTTCTACGTGCGGTGGGATCTTCTTTTACACGCTGCGCGTAAGCGGTGGCGCGCAGATTGGCCGTCGTCTCGTTCTCCAATTTCTCGGAGCGTTTTTGCGGTCGGCGGGCAGTCGTCCGGTCGAAACCGCACGCCGCAGCCTCTCCTCGTAGACGACGGCTCGCGCGTCACTTATCCTATCTGCTATATCTTTCTTGAGTCTCAAACCTCTTAGGGAAATTCCCCAACTCTTAGCTTGCTCTCTCATTTGCTTTATGGTAGGCATTATACTGAGTATAACCAATAGATTTTTATCTTCAATAGGGTGTAAGTTTATATTTTATTTGTAATAAATGTATGACAGATTGTTGTAATATACTTAGTATAACTTATGGATAACTTGTCTTTAATAGGGTGTCAGTTTATATTTGTGACAGATTGCTGTAAAATACTGAGTATAACTTATGGATTTCTTATCTTTAATAGGGTGTCAGTTGTTATTTTATTCGTAATAAAGTATGACAGTTTATTGTATATATATACTGAGTATAACATAGGGATTTTTATCTCTAATAGGGTGTATCTTCTCATGTCATAAATATATGGTCTCGCGGTAGTAGTATATAAGAGTCACAAATGATACCATCATGCTGTGGAAGGTGCCGCACGTAGCCGGTGCCTTCCAGAGGTGATTGTATCATTGTGACTCTTATATACTACTAGCCGTGTCACGAAGCCAATTGTGTTGAGATTTGAAAACACTAAACGGGACAGTTTGTGGCATTTTTCGCTCATATTTTGATGAGCGAAGAATATTTATGGATAAATGAACAATAAAGACTGGTTTTGAATGTACAATTTGTTATTTTTATAGATCAATTCGGGGTTTTATTGTGTTTAGTGAGGAATACAATTCGCAATCGGTAGACGCTTGCAAAATTTGTCTTCATTGGACGCGAGGCGCCGGAGGGGAATCGCAATTCCTGTATGTCTGATGGCCTTGGCAGGTCATATACTATATATGACCAGGCAAGCTAGCCAATCAAAAGCCGAGAAACTTATCTGCGGTATGACAAATGTATTTATTTACCGTCCACCACATCTTTAAACGTGTCACGTTCCTGGTGAGAGTTGCAGTACTATCTAATATTCATCTCACGGTAGGTACCGGGTGCGTCTAATAAGCATTACAGACATATATATCGTTATCAGTCTACAATAGTGTGCAATTCGATCAGGAGCTACACTAACCACAATATGTAGCTGACGGCTCTTTTTGGATATAAGTCAAACAGTTTGTAAACTGGTGCATTTTGTATTTCCACTACATAGCATCTCGTTCCCACGAGATAGGATCTCGTTCCACGAGATCCTATCTCATGGGAATGAGATCCTATCTCGTGGCACATGGCATATGAAGGGGTTATTGGAAGAATGGTGCTAAATTCTCATGGCTCCATTCTTCCTCTGACCCCTTCATATGAAATGTGACATCTGCGAAAAAGGAAAGCCATACTGAAAAATGTCTTAGATGCCGTCTGCGACATAGTTCCTTTAATTCGATTGACAAGTTTATTTAATAGTACACCGATCAAATGATTCCAAATTCGGTTCCTGGTACTGAAAGCTGAAAGGTTTTGACATATAAGGACTCGACGTCAATTTCCCCTCTTAAAGGCCCAACAATCGGTGCCCTGGTACCGAATTTTGTAGGAGGGGCATATCCAATTACTGATAGCGTCCCTAGCCTGTCAGTTATACACTGACTTTATAAATAGAATACATAAACAGCAGCACATGTTTGTCGTCTGCTCCCAATGTAGAACAGTGAGAGGGCTGCTGGATAGCCAGTGTAGGCGTTTCATACTGACCAGTATCTAGATATATGGTATGTAGGTTTGTTATCAAACGTGTGGTCCCATAAAACACACAGATGATACAATATATACCAGTCCCTATAATAGTGTCTGTATGTTTTAGTTGTGCATGAAAATGATTGAGAATTTACTAAAAGTGTTAAAACTTATATAGTATTTTGCTGCTAACTATTTCAAAGCAAACAGTATTCTGATGCTATTATATAAATTAATAAAAATAGAAACACGTAAAATTTAATGAAACACCTTTCTATGTGTTACACAATGACAACATGGGTCTTATTGAGTGTTTGATCAGTTTAACTCACATTCAGATAGCACATGACTACATCATGATGCAGTTTACATCATTAATTAGAGCCACCATGAATGACCACCAAACTTAACAGTGTATATCCTGATGAGGCTGCGAGAATGCACCAGCTGATCCGGGGATATGCATGTCGTAACGTGTCCACGTGTCCGTTACTTAGAGTGTGTCATGTACATATAGTGAAACCTATATTGTACTTCTGGACCTGAACAAAGTTCCTATCTCCGATGTATTTTGTAAGTACATGTAGTAACCAATATATAAGAATATGTGTTTGTAATAAGTCGGTATTTGATAAAAATGTGTAACTGTGTCATGTCATTCCACAGATAACCCCGTCCCAGTTAGACTGCATTGCAGCAGATATAATATATGCTGACAGCTAATTAGAGATCTGGTGGCTTTTATATCCCAGTTGGGCCTTTAAATGTAATGTAATGTAGCGAAATACGTAAATAGATTTGCACACCGCGGATACGTAGTAACCTATAAAAGGCGGCAAGTTACGGAGCCCCACAGGGGACGTAGAATTCTTTTTTTTATTAATTCGTTCCCACGAAACCCACGGGAACCAATTGTTTATTCGTGGGAACGAATTGTTATATCATGGGAACGAATTGCTAATTCGAGGGAACGAATTGTTAAATTTAAGGAACGAATTGTCATTTCGTGGGAACGAATTAATAAAAAAAATATGCATGTCCCCTGCGGGGCTCCGTAGCAAGCCAATATTGTTGTCTCAGTTTGTTTTAAAACTTGTTGTTTCTCTACAAAGGCAATTACATAACAGCTTAAAATCTCGTTCCCACGACATAGCAGCTCGTTTCCAGATAGGATGTCGTTCCCACGATATAGGATCTCGTTCCCACGATATAGGATCTCGTTCCCACGAGATATAATCTCGTTCCCACGAGATAGGATCTCGTTACCACGAGCTAGCTATCTCGTTTCCCCGATATAGCATCTCGTTCCCACGAGATCGGATTTTGTGGGAACGTGATTCTATCTCGTGGACTGAGATCCTATCTCGTGGGAACTAGATCCTATCTCGTGGGAATGAGATGCTATGTCGTGAGAACGAGATAGTTAGCTCGTGGTAAAGAAATCATATCTCGTGGAAACGAGATGCTATGTCGAGGAAACGATATAAAGAAACAAATGCTTATGTCCTTTTTAAGCTGCCGTACAAATAGGATTTTACATGTAGAATCGTCTCCTGTGCTGAAAAAGCGTGTTTCTATTGGAAACTAGAGATTATGCTTGTAAAACATGGGTACATGTATGCTCCCTGGCATACAGGGGGCCGTTGCAAATGCAGCCTATGTTCAATAAATGCAAATCCATCACTTAAAATTTCCAGACGGTCCTAAATTTGCACTTACGAACATTTTAGTCGTACGAAGTTTAGTGAAACGGGCCCCTGGACCATAAAAAAGAACAAGATTCGAGACAAAGCCACACAACAAAATGGCTAAGTGTTTCAAAGGTGACAAAGGTCGTGTTATTAGTTGTGGCTCGAGTGTGTGACAAATGTTCAGTTGATTCAAGTGTCCAAGTATCGAAGCAATCCTTCGCGTAATATTGATTGCGCAGAAACGCAAACTAATACGGGACTACACTGGTTGCAAATGCCATAAGACCCATTGCACTAGTCACCGCCACATTTACAACGTTGCTCCAAAACATCAAATCATTCAACGGGCTTTTTACGGCCATATAAACAATGAACAAGAAACGAGGCAAAGCCACGAAGGCCAGGTTTTTTCCAAGCATAGACACTTGGGTAACATAATTATACCCACTTTTTGTAGACTAGATGGCCGTGGCCTGCATGTCGCGCCTTGGGGCGAGGCATGGACACTAAACAAATAGATATAGTAGATGGAAAAACTTTAACGAAAAAACTTTAACCGGACACGGGGACGTACGGACGGACGTATGCCAAAATGCCGACGATATCGCGCTTTCTGCAAGCGGGTGCGACAATGATGATAAACACCCATGTGAAGTATCAAGGTAATGGGTGAAGCAGTTGCAGAGATATAGTACACAAACAAACTTTAACAACAAAATTCAAATTAATTTGACCTTGACATTGGGCACAGGGGCCGCACGGTTGGGGGGTAGAATGAAAATATGGATGATGATAAACACCCATGTGAAGTTTCAAGGTAATGGGCGAAGCAGTTGCAGAGATATAGTATAACGAAAAACTTTTAACCAAAAAACTTTAACCAGACGTACGTTAAAAAGTTAACGTTGAAAATGGCTAAGTCAATTACGTAGAAATAATAGGTGAAGGTAAAAAAAATGGTCACATGTTGGATAGTTTTATGTGGTAGGCACCCCTTGGTTATGAAGCTGTGAAAGTTTGGTGGTCCTAGGTGTTAAAATACCAAAGAAATGGACTTAAACACAAAAACTTAACATTGTAAACGCGAAAACTTAACATTGAAAATGGCTAAGTCGACTGCGCGGAAAAAATGGGTCAAGTTAAAAAAAAAGTAACATGTTGGATAGTAATATGTGGTGGGCACCCCTTGATTATGAAGCTGTGAAAGTTTGGTGGTCCTAGGTGTTAAAATACCAAAGAAATGGACTTAAACACAAAAACTTAACATTGTAAACGCGAAAACTTAACATTGAAAATGGCTAAGTCGACTGAGCGGAAAAAATGGGTCAAGTTAAAAAAAAAGTAACATGTTGGATAGTAATATGTGGTGGGCACCCCTTGATTATGAAGCTGTGAAAGTTTGGTGGTCCTAGGTGGTACAGTAACAAAGAAATGGACTCAAACACGAAAACTTAACATTGATTGTGGACGCCGCCCGCCGCCCGCCGCCCGCCGCCCCCGCCCGGCTTTCGCCAATCCAATAGCCTGGATTTGTTTTCATCAAAAAACCTGGCTAAAAAACAATATATTTTTTCGATAATATTAAATTTTATCAAATTTAAGAATGATATTTCTTTTTATTTTGAGAAATTCAGTCCGATATTGATTTTGTTGCGAAAAATAAACGTTCCAATGTTAAATCCCCATAGACATGGGGACATTTTTCTAATTTCAAAAATAGTGGACCGATTTTCAAAATTCAACTTTCGTTTTCTTAGTTAGATAATTTCCAGGTTTCGGAATTTCCTTTTTTTTTGGCTCGTCCCCCAGCTCCTCTACCCCATTTCCCCCCATGTTAAATTCCCATAGACAAATCATTTTTCCGTAATAAAATATTTGACCAACTTTTACGAAAATAACTAATTTTTAAATTTTGATAAATATTGTCGAAAAAAATATTGTTCTTGCATTGTTTATGTAGCCGTAAAATTTGGGCAGGTTCCGTGAAACAGACAGTAATGCAATACCTTATGATAAACACATGCGATGCAACACAGACAGAGGTGGTCGAGTTGCCTTCAACGCGAAATAAACATGCATTCAACGCGGTCTCAATGAGGGATCGTAGCTAGTTATCTCTCGTTGAATTTATTTATAGAAATCAGGTCCAAATTGTCGGTGGACCATTTTTTGCAGCCTCTGATCAGGACCTGCACTGTAGGGATGTTTTCATTGAACTACAGTCACATTAAATTGTATACACTCCCACCTCCGGTAATTTTGCCAATATGTTTTTTATTTCTTTATTTAAAATTGCTTGAATATTGTGCTTGAAGTCAAGCAATTGGCACGAGCACGACTCGCTCGTAAAATCAGACATCGGCTTTCTTAAACGGATAACATTTATTCATCTTACGAACTTTAATTTCGCTGTAGTTCAATGATAGCATAGCTACAGTGTATACAACCGCGTGCGTTAATCTTGCCCAAATGACAACGTTTCTGAACATCTATTGCTACATGACTGCCGTTGTTCCACACCGCTCACAGCCGTGTTCAAACGTACAGCGTGTGCTGTTTGGCCATAGCTGTAGACAATGCTCATCCCGGGGCCAAGCCAAAACCTATGTAATGCATGTGTCCCATGACGTTACTAGAAAGCGCCATTACGTCACAAGCCCAGTTCACAATGGTCGCACTGACATTTTGAAATAGATGCGGTTGCATCACGCGCCGTGTACTGCGGCCCCGGAATATGTTTATGTAAATCAGCTGTTTGAATGGAGCAGCTTATCAAAGTACCGAAAGTAACTGCATATATGCTCCAATTACACGATATTTCCAACGGAAATGTAACAATAACGTTCGACAATGTCCAGCCGTGGGTAAACGTTTGTCGTGGCACTCGGGAACTCTTTGAACCCGCGGCCTACGACCTTCCCTCTTGCCACGGCAAACCTTTACCCACGGCTGGGCATTGTCGAATCTTATATTGATATGCTCCGGCATATTTAAGTAACTTACCTGGATTATTTAGTTACAAACCATGCTGAATGAACTTTCATTTTCACCACACAGCTTGTAGAATATCAACGTTATTTATTTGTGCTGCTTTGACAAGACGTGAAATGAAAACATACGTGATATGTTCTGGAATTGTACCCACAGACCAAGCACGCATGTTAAGAATCATGTATGTCGGTTCTTATCCAACTCCGCGTGTTGTCTTCAATTCAGGCACCTGTCTGTAAAATCCAGAATCCAACATTGTCGCAAATTTAGCTCACTATGTTAACGTGTGTACACAATGTCAATTAGACTATAATCTGACGTAGGTTTTGAGCTCTCGTTTCGCTAAATAACTTTATCCAACAATCCCTGTAGCCGCTATTGTGATAGAAAATGTAACTTTTCTGTCAGTGCCTAACATTTTGATCTTACTGTCCGCCATTTTGATTCCTGAATTGTGGGATTGTTTGTCTTTGTAAATTTACGTAAAGGAGTTTATCATGCCGCTAAAGATTAAGCGTACACACGATAACATTGTTCTAGTACATATTTTATATATTATGTATTAATTGTGTTTTACATTCCCCGTTGAAGTGTTATCTGTCAGTTTCCGATGTTTATTTGATAAAATTGAATGACAAATTCGTATCTGCTGACGTCACTAAGAACATAATCTGTGATGTCATTTACATAATTTGATGTCATTTCCGGCTCGTGGATTTTTGGCCATATGGCCAGTTTCTGGCCAAATGGCCCATTTTTGGCCCAAATGGCCAATATTTTGGCCATGGTGGTTTGGCCAATTCCTGGCCAGTGACCCGTTTTTGGCCAAATGGCCAATTTTGGGCCAGAATGGCCAATATCGGGCCAGAATGGCCAATAATTGGCCAAGCGACCAATTTTTGGCCACTGTGACCATGCATGGGTATATAAGGCGAGCGACATCTGCCATTCGGCACTCTGGCACAATAGATCTTACAGATAACACCTCCACGTTAAAACTCGTGCGAAAATGAGGTCTTTAGAATTAAATGTAAGCTAATAATAAGCATTGTACAGTTCTCATAGCAAGAACAATTAATTATTTTAGTATAAATTGATCTTGCCAGAGTCATTTGGACATTATTTAACCCTTGAGAGGGTCTTGTCAGCAACATAGGACATTTTTCACGACATAGACTCCATTAGTCATAACTATTAAGGTGAATATTACTATTATTATTAAGGTACGGACGAATGTACCGTTCATTTGAACCATCTCTCGGATATCTCCTGTGCTAACTAAACGCAATAAATAATTTAATTTATCTAGTCTATTATCTGTTCCCTGGACTGTTGTTAGACGACAGCTACACCCGTGTTCCCGTACATACAGACGTGCAGCGCTTAGTCCAGATCTGAGAGACACAGGTTGCAGGCTACGCAGATCTACTGATTGTCAACTATAGGCAGACGCTACCACATTTGTCGGTCAATCAGTCATCTATAGCCCGCAACGCGTGTTAGAGGATACTGGGTAGTATACACACGGCAAGGGTTTGGAACAGCGTGCAGGAGCTTGCAGCACACACGTAGCATAGACAGGGTCTATGCGGGGTCCTATGTACGCACCACTACCGGCGCGTAACAATATTAGCTATCATCTCAACTCGCAATCAAGCAAGCTGATTGTCTGAGCCTGAGCTGTAGCAGAAAGTCCACGTATGTTTTATCAGCCCTCGTATGTTTCGAAAAAGCGGACATTAGATTACTACAAACATGTACGGGCATCTATTATCAACCATAGTAATATGTCAGGTAATGAGCTGTGTATTGGCCGAATACGTACTAACTGATAACATAAAATGTCGTATCAGGCGTTGACCTGATACGAATATCCGGGTTATTACAAAATGAAAGCTGACATTTCATTGGACAAACGGAGTCCGATGACGTAATTCGAGTTACGTAAATGGGTGTCATAATGGCTCCGCATGGGGGTATAATTGCGGCGACGACGTGGCAATTTCGCGGACTAATGTACCTGGGGAAACCCGCTTTAATCTCCAGGCGCTATACAGCTCCTAAAAACGAGACAAGCGACTGTATGTATGTGTAATATTAACCATACGCCCCCTTTTCATATTACGTCACCGATCAAAAACGATAACTCTCACCTGCCATCTAGACCCGAGTTACCTTGCCATCTCCGACATTTTAATTTGTACATGCTATCGGACAATTTACCACTTGGAGCGTTTGACACATATAGCAAATGTATGATGTAGTTAGAAGAGTGTTTGTTATGCATCCCATCACATTTGCAAAGCAACTATTCACGAATCAGGGATGGTCAGGTGTCCCACGGGTCCCACATTTCAGCTGTATGAATGGTCGGGCGGTTAGGTATTCAATGTATTCTCAGTCTGATCAGTGTCAAGAATATGCAGTCTGATAAAAAGCAATACTGGTCATACAGACAATACTGGGGGCCGTTTCACTAAACTTCGTACGATTAAAATGTTTGTAAGTGCAAAATTATGATAGTCTGTAAATTTCACATTAACCTTCTTTTTGTGTTAACAATTATTGGATTTACATTTATTGAACTGGCTGCATATGCTCAATAATGGTAAATCCATCAATCGAAATTTCCAGACAATCCTAAAGTTGCACTTACGAACATTTTAGTCTTACGAAGTTTAGTGAAACGGGTCCCTGGACTTTATAGTCTGTCTAAGTGTTAGTATGCCAGCTCCCAGTAGCAGGCGTCCATTTCACTAAACTTCATACGACTAAAACGTTCGTAAGTGCAAATTTAGGATTGTCTGGAAATTTCGATTGATGAATTTACCATTATTGAGCATAGGCTGCATATGCAGCCTATGCTCAATACATGTAAATCCAATAATTATTTACAAGAAAACATTGTTAATGTTCGTAAGTGCAACTTTAAAATCGTCTGGACATTTCAATTGACGGATTTACATTTATTGAATTTATCAATAAATGAAAATCCATTAATTGTTTACAAGAAAACGGTGTTAACGTGAAATTTACAGACTATCATAAGTTTGCACTTACTAACAATTTAGTCGTAAGAAGTTTTGTGAAACCGCCCCCATGCTACATGAGTATGCTATTTTAGCAGTAGATACAATGCCATTTCTCGAATTACAGCCACAAATAATGCACCTCGTCCATTAACAACCAACACTACTGACCGTATCACACTTAGAACATCCACAGGCGAAGAACGCACATCATTGATTGTCAAATGGGTGCGGCTGGATAAGTGGGGCTTATGGATTTTGTGACCAGCGTAGCTCCTGATCAAATAGCACACTCCTGTAGCCTGATAACGATACACATGTATAGTGTTTGCTATGAGCATGGCGGGTGTTTCATTGATGGAATGGCGATCAGTGCAGATCCTGATCAGACTGTGCGGATATGGTCACAAAAAAAACATTTTTCCGGTCACTGCCATAATCACGTTTAGAAACCAGCGGGGAGTGATAGAAATGAAAATTACCATGATTAAACATGAAATGAAACCCACTAAGACATATCGGCAATCAGTTCAGAGATCCAGATAAGGTACGTATTGACGTATTTTACGCACTTATTTTAGCAGAATACACATTGATTGTCAAAAGTGGGAGTATACACTACTCACAGCAATGTGAAAATAAGCATAGATTTTCAAATTTATTAGTAAAAATACTGTAATAAAGTTGAAATTTACTTAGTTGAGCTGCAAAAATCAAACAGTGTTTGCTTTTTGAAGCTCAAATAAGTGATTTTTGTTTAAATTAATTTGTTTCCTATTTAATAAGGATGAAATTCAATAATATATTTGTGAAAGTCAAATACGCCTTGAATTTGAATTATGGGGGTATAATACTCTTTAGATACAAAACTTATCTGGAGCTCTGCAGCCCTGGAGGATGTCTGTAGACACATATTTCCGAAAACTACAGTCAGTTGCGAGTGTCATGCCGTATGTCTGCGTTCGATAACCCGATATATGACTATGTGGCACCATTTTGAAGAATGCCACCCTCGAACGTTTTGTATTCGTGAAAAATCTCATTATCATTGACATTCGACTATTATTTTACTTGTTGAAACAACAGACATGACAGTTTTGTACGTTTTCAGACATATATCTAACACTATCATGGGAAAAAGTTCAATTATATTATAACTTATAATTCAGATGAAGAAGTGTTCATGTTTAATTACCCCACCCCCTGAATTTCAATGGCAAACCATCTATCTCAACGACTTAATGTTTGTATTTCCTGTGGCAATGATACCTATAGTTCCTATAGACACGTTCCTTGCATATATACATATATATAGTCATGGGTAAAAGTGTTTTCCCCTTTTGTATTTCCTATTATTTCATGTAATCATATAATCGGTTGACGTCACATATGGCATTACGTTAAGTCCAGTACCGGTAGTTGCATTGTTCAGTTAAGCGTGACGTCACAGGATGTAAAATGGGCAAGGATATCAAGTTACCCATAATATACTCATACTTGCACAAACTCGTGCAGTAAACGTTCTAAGCACATACTCCCAAGGTGTTTGATCACGTGGTACTAACAACAACAACACGTACTGAAATTTCCAGAATCCATCTGACTCAAAGTACGTATTCTTTTATTGTGTCCGTATTACGTAACGGATTTTGATGAAATATGACACAGCAAACGCATGAGCTGCATTTTGGTGGTCCAGTGAGTTTGGCACAGACTTATGTCGTTTTTGCGAAGATTCGATTTCCGTGTCTCTCCTATAAACGCATTTCCTATATTTGTGCGATCCATTTGTCAAAAATGTCCATGTGCAAGTCCCTGTACCAGACTTATGTCGTTTTTGCGAATAATCGATGTCCGTGTCTCTCTGACACGGAACTCGATTCTTCGCAAAAACGACATAAGTCTGTGCCATTCTCCCTGGACCACCAAATGCAGCTCATATTTCATCAAAATCCGTTTCATATTAAGGAAAATATCAAATAATACTTTCAAGATTTCAACACTTTCAGCCACTGTTGTTGTTGTTATAACCACGTGATCATGTACCTTGATAATAAACTTATACTTGCACAAACTCGTGCAGTAAACGTTCTAAGCACATACTCCGGATGGATAAAAACACAATTTCAAACGTAACAAAAGCATGGTGTCTACGACACCAAGTCAAAGTTGTGAGAAATTGTCAGAAAATGACGTCGCCATGTTGGAAGTTCCGAAACGTCTCTCGGGGGTGGATGCTCAGACACGGAAATCGATTCTTCGCAACAACGACAGAAGTTTGTGAGAAAATACAGAGACCACCAAATGCAGCTTAACAAGATGCGTTTGATGCGTCATATTACATGAAAATCCGTCACGTAATAAGGACAATATAAAGGAATACGTACTTTGAATCGATACTTGTTGTTGTTGTTAGTACCACATGATCATACACCTTGTTACAGAAAGCGAGACAAGGTGGTCACAACTACGCTCAGGTGTCCGTGAGTGTGCCGATACATCGATTTACGCCAAACTTCATATTTCTCAACATACATACTGTCATTACATAGCCCAAACGTGCGGCCCACATGCCCAAGGTCAAGGTCAAATGACTTTGAAAAATTTGTATTAACGTTTTTACAAAATCTTGCGGTAAATAATTAACATAGCTTACATCTCGACAACCCTTACTCAGATTTACTTCAAATCCTTCTTTATCGTCATCTATAGTTTCATTTATATAGCTCACCTACGTGACAATGTTCAAGGGCAAGGAAGCGTCCTGGGGACCGTTTCACTAAACTTCGGACGACTAAAATGTTCGTAAATGCAAAATTATGATAGTCTGTAAATTTCATATTGACATTGTTTTCTTGTAAATAATTATTGGATTTACATTTATTGAGCATAGGCTGCATGCTCAATAAATGTAAATCCATAAATTGAAATTTACAGACGATCTTAAATTTGTACTTACGAACATTTTAGTCGTAAGAAGTTTTGTGAAATACTAAGTGAGATGAGATACTAAGTCTTAAGTAGGAGATAGTATCCTTAGTATCTCATAATTAGGACTTACTATATCCTAATTAGGAATTAGTAACTTCCAATTAGGACTTAGTGTATCCTAATTAGGACTTACTATCTCCTAATTAGGCGTTAGTATCTTCTAATTAGGACTTACTATCTGTGTCAATGCTGATAATGTTTTATCTCCTAATTAGGAGATACTAACTCTTAATTACGAGATACTAACTCCTAATTAGGAGATAATAACTCCTATATCCTAATTAGGACTTACTATCTCCTAATTAGGAGACAACTATATTTAGCATGGACACAAGGACGCTTCCATAACTATATATCCAGAAAACTGGGGAGATAGTTTTTACATGTACGGGTTTAATTTTTATGTTTGTGTTTCACGTACATGTACATGTACTGTTGCTTTCCTTCCATAGGACCGCACACCGTTGGTCGTTGAGTGCATGTTATAGTACCGCGTTGAACGCCTCCACCACCGCTGTGCACAGGCACTTTTTGGTACGAACGAGAAAAGCCTCTTTAAATCATACCCAATTTTCTTCTGATATTAAATATCTAGAAGGTAGGACACTCGCCATCTTTTCAACCAACGGAAGTGGACCTTGGGCCCGGCTCGTTAATTCAGCAATTGTAACGCGCGCGAAGGCCGGGACCAGCAGGGTCCCGGCCTTCGCGCGCGTTACAATTAATGAATTAGCTAGCCGGGAACCGGTACACTAGTACCACTTCCGTTTCTTGAAAATATGGCGCGTGTCCTACCTTGTAGACAGTTACTATAAGAGTAAAATGAGTTATGACTTAAAAGAGGCATTTGTCGTTCATTCCACAAAGTGCCTAATCCGCTGTGTGCGTGTCATGTGTTTGTTATCATTTATTGCTTTACTGTCTGTTCCACATTTTATTGCCGACGAATGTTTGGCTATTACACACGTCAAACCTAAAAAACATTTAAATGTAAGTACTTTTTCATCAATAATAAAAGTCACCCTCCCCAAAAAAAAATTGATGAAATTCCACCAAATAATGATTTTATTGCGATTTGTTTACCCTCCTTTTTGCCGCATGTTAAATTACCATAGGACAATCGTTTTTTCGTAATAAAATCAATATTTGTGACTTTTTTATTATTGATGAAAAAGTACTTACCTATAAATATTTTTTAGATTTAGTTTGTTTAATAGCCAAAAGTTCGTCGACAGCAAAACGTGGAACAAACAGTAGTTCATTCTTTGCATGGGTTCATGGATCTCATTTGACTATCTTGTTCTCCACTGGAGATGTCGTAAATCATTTACCCTCGTGGAATGGCTAACTAATGCAACAGTCGCGTGTTGGTATTTAATTAAACAATTAATGCTTAAGCACGTCCGCTAAATGTGACTATTACTTACATACATATGTAACCCACCACAACTTCATTATTGACTTGGCGATCAGTGTAGACAGTCTGACCTGAGGCTACACCGTTCACTATTGTGGAAACATCTCCGATGACTTTGACCAAAAAAATGTATCCGCAACAGCATTCCATTGCAGCGTTAACCCTTTCAACACCAAGTAACTTAATAGGATGTTCCATGCCAATGTTTCACGCTATTTCATTAATTTTGTTCATTCAAATTATCCCATTCTTCTAAAAGGGTAATCTGTACGACGTTTACAATTATTAACAAACAGTGGAGATCCTGATGAGACGGCTCGTTACGAGCCGGCTCATCTGGATCTGCACTGTTTTTAAACATTGTCTCTATAGAGGTCTGTGGTGTTGAAAGGGTTAATGTTTGTATTAAGCTCGTCTGCTGAATGTGAATATTACAATCACGTACGAGGGTTGTTAAAAAATAACGCTCACAACTACTGATGGTAATCACTTATTCTGTTACAATTCACTAGTAGAACACGCATTTCCTATATTCGTGCGATCCATTTGTCAAAAATGTCCATGTGCGAGTCCCTGTACCAGTCTTGGTCGTACTATGCGATGATATTTGTGGTGGCGGTACGCAGTTCCGATTAGGATGTGAACCTGTACGGAGCCCCGCCGTGGACGTAGAATTCGTTTTTTTTAATTCTTTCCCACGAAATAACAATTCGTTCCCTAAATTTAACAATTCGTTCCATCGAATTAACAATTCGTTCCCACGAAATGACAATTCGTTCCCTCAATTTAATAATTCGTTCCCACGAATTAGCAATTCGTTCCCACGATAATACAACTCGTTCACACGAACTAACAATTCGTTCCCGTGGGAACGAATTATTATTTCGTGGGAACGAATTGTTAAATTGAGGGAACGAATTGTTAATTCGTGTGAACGAATTGTTAATTCGTGGGAACGAATTGTTAAATTTAGGTAACGAGTTGTTATTTCGTAGCAACGAATTAATTAAAAAATAATTATACGTCCGCTGCGGGGCTCCGTATAAATCTGTGACCAGACCGCTACAACTGATGCCAGGTCGGGCTAATATGGCCGGTGGGTGACCAAGTCAAAGCAAATTAATCTCCAACTGGGTACGTGCTGCCGTCTGTGGGACAACATTGTTCTTGTGTAACACGAATCGCTCAAGTGGAAGCTCTGGACGATGAAAAATGCGGTTGAATCCTTGCGGTTGAATCTTCAGTAGAAATATTACTCAGCGTACACGAATTCCCACGAATTAACAATTCGTTCCCACGAATTAACAATTCGTTCCCACGAATTAACAATTCGTTCCCTCAATTTAACAATTCTTTCCCACGAAATAACAATTCATTCCCACTGGAACGAATTGTTAATTCGTAGGAAGGAATTGTTATATCGTGGGAACGAATTGTTAATTCGAGGTACGAATTGTTGAATTAAGGGAACGAATTGTCATTTCGTGCGAACGAATTGTTAATTCGAGGGAAAGAATTGTTATATCGTGGGAACGAATTGTTATATCGTGGGTACGAATTGTTAAATTGAAGGAACGAATTGTTATTTCGTGGGAACGAATTCATAAAAAAAAATCATGTCCTCTGCGGGGCTCCGTAGTTTTCTGCATCAGTTTATCTGTTTTCGTTGGGGTCTTCGCAAGATCCATGCAAACATTGATAACAATCCGAGTTTCTTTCATTTCCGGTGTCGCCATTTTAATGCAAATTGCTTCGCAAGCCCGTTGAAAAAAACGTCGGTTATTTCCGATTGACGTCAAATTTTAGAGCACATCACATTTGGCGAAGCTATTTGTTTATGTGTTTACATGGGAGACAGTAAACAAGCAATCAGTAAACAAGCATGCTGTAACAAAAAAAACTGTATGCGTTACTATGGTAATTTAAACGTTTGTTATTTTAAGCTTAATAACGCAATTGTACCAACACTCACTCTGTAAATGGATGGCGGTTTCCAGAGCCCCGCAGGGACGTGGATTTTTTATTAATTCGTTCCCACGAGATAACAATTCGTTCCCTTAATTTAACAATTCGTTCCCTCGAATTAACAATTCGTTCCCACGAATTAATGGGAACGAATTGTTAAATTGATGGAACGAATTGTTAATTAGTGGGAACGAATTGTTCATTTGTGGGAACGAGTTGTTGAATTTAGGGAACGAATTGTTATTTCGTCGGAACGAATTAATACAAAAATATTCTACGTCCCCTGCGGGGCTCCGTTGTTATGCAACCTGCCGCTTCAAACAGTTTGCTTATTTTCGACGAGTGTAGCCCAATATCAGCCTGCGCAATTCCACGGCACGTTGTGATAGGAACGAGCAAAATCTCTTTAAATCATATCCACTTTTACTCCGATATTAAATATCTGCAAGGTAGGACACTCGCGATATTTTCAACCAACGGAAATGGATTATTTACCTTGGGCCCGGCTCGTTAAATAAGTAATTGTAACGCGCGCGAAGGCCTGGACCAGCAGGTTCCCGGCCTTGTCGCGAGTTATAATTACTGAATTAGCGAGCCGGGTCCAAGGTACACTAGTACCACTTCCATTGGTTGACAAGATGACGAGTGTCCTAATTTCTACATGGATATCAGAGTATGAATGGGTATACGTAATTAACCGATTGATTTTCCGCGCTCTTATCGCATGTTGACCAGGATTATAGCTTGCCTGATTAGCTAATGTGATCCGCATACTTGATACGGTTCTAATTTGTAAAAAAACAACATCAGTCATATCACACAGGAAATATAGGGACCTATGACGTTTGCTGCCGTTATGGTACATCTAGGTTCGGTAACAAATTAAACACGCTAAACGATTGGATGTCTGATTACATTCAATTAAGCAGATAAGAAGTAGTTTTGTTTCAAATATTTAGACTCAATTGACAAACACTGTATATCCAGATGAGACGGCTCATCTGGATATAAAGTGTTTGCCAATGTTTGTGTCATGGCTGCATGGTTGAAAGGGTTAACTCGATAGTGTTGTGATACAATTGCTGATGTCTAGCTGTCTGAATGGCGAACAGTGTATGCCCTGATCAGATTGCGCGGATGCGTAGGCCGATCCGGAGCTACGCTGGTCACAAACGTCACGCAGCTTCTGTTGCAAACTGGCGCCTATACGGTAATGTGCATAATTAAAGTTCACAAATACGTATTTACTGATGTACATATATTTACTGTGTACGTACTAGTACTTGTTTCTATGAGTAGTTGAGAGAGAGAGAGAGAGAGAGAGAGAGAGAGAGAGAGAGAGAGAGAGAGAGAGAGAGAGAGAGAGCAATCCACCACCCGATGGTACATGATGCAGGTTGGAGGGTGGATTTTGGATTCATATACAGTAAATGTATGGGGCTAGATTACGTGGTAACTCGGGTCTAGATGGCAGGTGAGAGTTTTTGATCAGTGACGTAATATGAAAAGGGGGCGTATGGTTAATATTACACATACATACAGTCGCTTGTCCCGTTTTTAGGAGCTGTATAGCGCCTGGAGATTAAAGCTGGTTTTCTCAGGTACATTAGTCCGCGAAATTGTCACGTCGTCGCGGCAATTATACCCCCATGCAGAGCCATTAAGACGCCCATTTACGTAACTCGAATTACGTCATCTGACTCCGTTTGTCCAATGAAATGTCAGCTTTCATTTTGTAATAACCCGGATATTGGTATCAGGTCAACGCCTGATACGACATTTTATGTTATCAGTTAGTACGTATTCGGCCAATACACAGTTTATTACCTGACATATTACTATGGTTAATAATAGATGCACGTACATGTTTGTAGTAATGTAATGTCCGCTTTTTCAAAACATACGAGGGCTGATAAAACATACGTGGACTTTCTGCTACAGCTCAGGCTCAGACAATCAGCTTGCTTGATTGCGAGTTGAGATGATAGCTAATATAAGGTTCGACAATGCCCAGCCGTGGGTAAAGGTTTGCCGTGGCAAGAGGGAAGGCCGTAGGCCGCGGGTTCAAAGAGTTCCCGAGTGCCACGACAAACGTTTACCCACGGCTGGACATTGTCGAACGTTATTGTTACATTTCCGTCGGAAATATCGTGTAAATGGAGCATATATGCAGTTACTTTCGGTACTTTGATAAGCTGCTCCATTCAAACAGCTGATTTACATAAACATATTCCGGGGCCGCAGTACACGGCGCGTGATGCAACCGCATCTATTTCAAAATGTCTGTGCGACCATTGTGAACTGGGCTGGTGACGTAATGGTGCTTTCTATTAACGTCATGGGACACATGCATTACATAGGTTTTGGCTTGGCCCCGGAATGAGCATTGTCTACAGCTATGGCCAAACAGCACACGCTGTACGTTTGAACACGGCTGTGAGCGGTGTGGAACAACGGCAGTCTTGTAGCAATAGATTTTCAGAAACGTTGTCATTTGGGCAAGATTAACGCACGCGGTTGTATACACTGTAGCTACAGCGAAATTTAAGTTCATTATAGGAATGAATGGCATTTTTGTGGAATTTATCGGGGTATAAACTTGGAAAACTTTTCCAAGTTTATACCCCGATAAATTCCACAAAAATGCCATTAAAAAAGTGTACAAGTGTGTCACTATTTCACCAGTTCTAAAGATTACGAGTGCCCGCTATACAGATATAATCATTTAGTAATATTTAGTTTACTGATAGCAACGCGCGTTGGTACCAGGCTATTTTCATTATAGGAATGAATGGCCTTTTTGTGGAATTTATCGGGATTTACTGGGATATAAATTTTGGACTTAGACTTGCTACGGGCCAATCAAATGTTAGGGAATTATGTAAATATTTGTGTACTGGAATTATAAGATGAATAAATGTTACACGCTTAAGAAAGCCGATGTCTGATTTTACGAGCGAGTAGTGCTCGTGCCAATTGCTTGACTTCAAGCACAATATTCAAGCAATTTTAAATAAAGAAATAAAAAACATATTGGCAAAATTACCGGAGGTGGGAGTGTATACAATTTAATGTGACTGTAGTTCAATGAAAACATCCCTACAGTGCAGGTCCTGATCAGAGAGGCTGCAAAAAATGGTCAACCGACTGTGGACATGAAACTAATAACGATTGCCACCATGGCTACTCAAGATCAGTCTGATCAGGGACTACACTGTTCCATTATGTTAATGAAGTAACGTTGCCGTTGTGTGATTATATATTGTTACATGGTTTCCGTTGTTTGCACATATGTGCAAACAAATAGCGCGTGCTGTTTGCACATGGCTTTAGGCAATGCTCATTCCGGGGCCGCGCGTAATGGAAGTGCCTTCTTGACGTCACTACGCGGATGTGCCTTCATGACGTCACTACTTCATGACGTTCATGACGCGGCCCCGGAATATGCATACCGCGCATACTGAAAATACTGAATATAATGCTCAAATTACATCAGTTTTTTGTTGGAAATGTAACAATAATGTTTGATCATGTCCAGCCGTGTGCAAACGTTTGCTGTGGCCCTCGGGAACTGTTTGAACCCGCGGCCTGCGGCCTTGGTATTCAAACATTTCCCTCGGGCCACAGCAAACGTTTGCACACCGCTGGACATGATCAAACCTTATATTAATCCTTTCAACACCACAGGCCTGTATAGTGGTATTGCAAATTGATCCAGATGAGCCGGCTCGTGACGACCCGTCTCATCAGGATCTGCACTTTTTGCAAGCAATTTTCGTATTTTTAGGAAATAATACCTGCTTTTCATAAATGGATTAGTCTGAAAATCTTCTTGTGACGATTGGATTGGTTGAAAATTAACATATAAAAATCCAATCCAGTTACGTGGGGGTTATTGGGTTGATATATGAGTGTGACTGTGAAAGATGGCCATGACCAAACTTGTTGCATATGCCACCAGGAACCTATTTCATCAACATTGCAAAGTATATTTCGCTAGCAAAGTATACTTTGAGGGATACTTTAAGGATAAATTTATTAATTTTTATTATACTGAATTTATCACATTATCACAGCCATTTTGGCTGTGATAATGTAATAAATTCAGTATAATAATTCTGCATACTTTTAATTATCAAATATATGTCATTAAGTTCTATATGATATAATGTATTTCGGAAACAATAAATGATTACTCTTTTAAGTATACTTTGCAATTTTGATGAAATCGGCTGCAGGACCATTTTCGCCGGCTGGACTTTTCAGCAACTTTCAATGTCATTTATGGAAATTACCGCATCGACACAATATGTAGAGATGTGGGTAGGCATAAACAACAATACACTATTACAATACCGCCTGCGCGAATCATGTCACATTTTGTCAATTTCTTTATTCCAGAATACGTGAAGTGTGCTTGAAATCAAGCAGCTTGATTGGCTGAGCATGATATGTGGCACAGCTCAGGCTCAGACAATCACATTGCTTGATTACGGGTTGTCATTGCCATTACATGTTGATAAACGTTAATAATCTCGGCAAGATTAACGTAGGCGGTCGTGTATATGTCGTATTGTGTTCACTTGTTTTGTGTGGTGATGCCATTCCTTTTGTTTAACCCAATTACGCTCCATTTTGTAATGATACATATGGTGTCCTGTTAGGGTCACTTTGCAATTTCGCAAACCGAAATTGCGAGAACGCGAGGCGAGGTCGCGAAAACGCCAGAACGCGAGACGAGAATGCGAGAACACGATCTCACGTTCTCACCTCACGTTTTCGCGATCTCGACTTCCGTTCTTGTGATTTCGCGATCTCGCCTCGCGTTCTTATCTCTCATTCACGCGAACACGCAGTTTTGCGTTCTCGTCTCGCAATCTCGCGATATAGCCGCGCGTTCTCACCATCTAACTGTCTCGCACATCAGTCGCGAATGCGACAATGTAATGTGGCTGCAACATGACACCCGTAGTTGCGTCACATTTTACAGCTTTAGGAAAAACGATCTCTTAGCGGCGTGACTTCTAAGTGTCACAACAAAACAAAGGCGGAAATAATGATAATTGGAACGTCTCTAAACTGGATCACCAATAGCCGATTTCAGCAAAATTGCTTGCTAAGCATACTTATCTAGCTAAGTATACTTTGAGGGAGTAATCATTTATTTTTCCACAAAATGCATTATTTCATATAGAACCAACGACTGCATATATTTGATGATTAAAAGTATGCAGAATTATTATACTAAATTTATTACATTATCACAGCCAAAATGGCTGTGATAATGTAATAAATGTATTGTTAAATTGAAAATGTCTCCCTCCAAGTGTACTTAGCAAGATAAGCCTACCTTGCAATTTTGGTGAAATATGCTACAGAGGTCCCCATATAGGGACAATAATTCGCATCCACTGGTCATTTATGTTCTGTTATGTAATATATGAATACTGTTTATAGTCCCCAGAGTGTCTGGGTTAGAGATGGTCCTCTATAAGTCAGCCGTATCAGGACTGCAAGACATGCATGATTGCGTTGGGATTTTTAACGCGCATTATTATAGGAGATAAATGCCTACCTTGCAATTTTGGTGAAATATGTACAGTGGTCCCCATATAGCATAGCAGTTACGACCTTATGTTACTAGACCATCGACATGGCATATGACGGTGCCAGTGGAAGAATGGGGATAAGTCCATGCAGACTTCAATATGCTGTTTCATGTTTCGCAGATGACACATGGCATATGACGGTGCCAGTGGAAGAATGGGGCTAAATCCATGCAGACTTCAATATGCGGATTCATGTTTCGCAGATGACACATGACATATGACGGTGCCAGTGGAAGAATGGGGCTAAATCCATGCAGACTTCAATATGCGGTTTCATGCTTCGCAGATGGCACATGGCATATTACTGGGCTAGCGGAAGAATGGGGCTAAGTACATGCAGACATCAATATGCGGTTTCATGTTTCGCAGATGGCACATGGCATATTACGGGGCTAGTGGAAGAATGGGGCTAAGTCCATGCAGACTTCAATATGCGATATCATTTTCCGCTGATGGCACATGGCATATGACGGTGCCAGTGGAAGAATGGGGCTAGTCCATGCATACTTCAATATGCGATAGCAAGTTTCGCTGATGGCATATGACGGTGCCAGTGGAAGAATTTTCCAAGCCGGCTCATCTGGATATAAAGTGTTTGCCAATGTTTGTGTCATGGCTGCAAGGTTGAAAGGGTTAACTCGATAGTGTTGGGATATAATTGTCAAGTCAGTCCTTAAAGGTTTAACCACGCTAAATCATCAGATATTCAGTACGTTAAAATATAAGCCAGATTTGTGGTGCCATAGACACTCTTTGCTTGCAGAAACCAGTCAATTGATGCACTAATCTACTTCACAGGCATGTTAATGTATCATTTACATCAGTTTCAAGCATATGCGTTGGGATTATTTTGTAAGTCTAAGCATGTTTGTCATGTGAGGCGTTTTAATTCCAGCCGCTGACTGTTTGCGCCACCACTAGGGTGGTCACAAGAGATTGACTTTATATTTCTTAACGATAATTAAACCGATATTTTAATTAGTGAATATCCAGAACAGAATTGGTGAAGGTTATGGGAAAATAGGTCCCACAAAATACATGCGAAAAATGAAAGTAGCAGAGAAATGTGTGGTCATTGGTTAGTTTATATAGGAAAACTCAATGGTAATGGTGTACCTAAACACCAATAAACAAACTTCGCATTATAGACGCTTGAGCCAGATCATCAGAATCTTTCTTGGTCAAAACAGAACTATGTCGGGTTTTGTCAAATTGTTGTCATCTATATCAATAACAGATTGGAACTTTGTTGGATTATTTCTTTCATGTCCATGGACAAATGTTCTTGGTCACCTCATTTGTGTTTGTGACTGGAGAAATGGGGCTTATGGGTTTTGCGACCAATGTAGATCCAGATCAGCCTGTGCATCCGCACAGTCTAATCTGGATCTGCACAGTTCGCCTTTCCATCAATGAAACATCCGTCACGTTTCCAACAATGAATATATATCGTTATCAGGCTGCAGGATCTGTACTGTTCGTCATTCACACACTGAAACACCCGTCTGGGTTGAAAGAAGCAATATATTGTTATCAGGTTACAGGAGCGTACTATTTGATCGGGAGCTACATGAACACATGTCACAAATCACATAAGCCCCATTTCGCCAGTCACAGTCTCATTTATTTTGCAATGACTTATGAGGCGCACCTCCAGTCAGGGCACAGGTCTAGGATCGCTACAACTCGTATTTCTGAACATACTGTAGTGTTTAAAGGGTTAAGATCATACACATACATGAATGGCCACACTTGTACGAGGGGGGAGGGGGGGGGGTGGGGGAAGCATTTCTACGGAGCCCCGCAGGCGATGCTAATTTAGGAAGATGCTAAGTTTGTTTAATACATTCACATCAGTTGAGTTGATAGTTGAGGATGGTAATTTAAGTAATTGAATGTGGCATATCCGGAAACGTACGGAGCCTCGCAGGGGACGTAGAATTCTTTTTCATTAATTCGTTCCCACGAAATAACAATTCGTTCCCTCAAGTTAACAATTCGTTCCCATAAAATAATAATTCGTTCCCACGGGAACTAATTGTTAATTCGTGAGAACGAATTGTTATCTCGTGGGAACGAATTGTTAATTCGAGGGAACGAATTATTAAATTGAGGGAACGAATTGTCATTTCGTAGGAACGAATTGTTAATTCGAAGGAAGGAATTGTTATATCGTGGGAACGAATTGTTAATTCGACGGAACGAATTGTTAAATTGAGAGAACGAATTGTTATTTCGTGGGAACGAATTCAAAAAAAAATCCATGTCCCCTGCGGGGCTCCGTACATTTCAGAATCAGCAGTGACATTACAATATCCCGCTAACAATGTATCCTCCTCTGGTGTCAGGTACCATATCCACACTACTGCCTGTTCGTCGGAAGAAAAAACGTGGAGCAGACAGTAACTGTACATGTGAGACATGTCATGCGATGTACTCTGAAAATGTTGTCAACTTTTGACGCCATTTACGGAAAATATTGCAAAATTTGTAAACGTATTTAATGAAATTACGCAGACGTCTGAAGGCACAAAATCACTGCTAATGCACTCTATAAATATCACACAATCTGATTGGCTGATGCTCATCCATTACAGATATATCATTGTTGATGAACGGTCGCAAATTATTTCAATATATATTCCTACGCCAGTAGTAAAAGAGTGTCTCATATGTACAGTTACATATGCCAGCCTGTAGCAGACACAAATGTGATACACCGAGGGTGTCCACTATAATTCATGCAGATCACTGGTGCGGCACTCCGCAACCCGAGTAAAATGGATCACGGTCTCCGCGAAACTGCCAAAATCTTAGAAGACATTCGGTCGGCTAAACATTTAAATTTTTAGATGATTATTCGCTTTGTCTGTGCATATGTTATACAGGCAGATAAAATCAGCAAAACTGATGGATGAACCCCTCAAAAACTTCAACGCAATTTTAAAAAAAAATCCTTTACCTTGGGCACAGGGTTGCATGGTGTTATAGAATGAAAATATGGTAGGGGTGTACAAATTTGGCAAAAATCCACTCGCCCTGCATGAAAAGAAAAAGCAAAAAGCTACTCGTCCTTACCAATTTACCACTCGCCTTGCACAATAAATAGTAATGTCCGTTAACATTTTAAAGAAACACGGTTATCGCCCTGATATCAGTGTAGAAAGTTAAGTCTGATATAAAATGTATAATAATGCCAATCACTACGTGGGGTAATGGTGAATGAATGTATTTTGCCAGACAATGCATGAGATGATGTCTCTGATATAAAGAACAGTTTATGCCTACCTTTACCATTCAGTTTAGTAAACAGGGCCAGGTTGCTCAAAACCTCTGTTAGCTTAACATACTGTTAAATCCTTAGCAATGCTAAGGATTTAACAGTCTGTTAAGCTAACAGAAGCGTTGAGCAACCGGGCCCAGGTTATGCCGCGTTTCTCATGAAATCAGTCAATAGTTTATAATAAATATACGTTCACTTACGTTAAAGTTGTACTGGTCACAAGTATTACATACATGTATAACATGTTGTCCGTAGCGACATCATTTGCATATTTATAATATTAGTGCATTATAGGAATGAATGGCATTTTTGTGGAATTTATCGGGGTATAAACTTGGAAAAGTCGCGTGAATACTGGACGAAGCGATAAACAAGTACAATTTTCTCAAAAAAATCCAAAAAAAAAAGATTTTTTTTTTTTTTTATTTTTTTTTTTTTTTTTTTTTCGAAAATAGTAATTTTTTAAGGCCTCGTCCAGTATTCCCGCGACTTTTCTAAGTTTATATCCCCGATAAATTCCACAAAAAGGCCATTCATTCCTTATAATTCCAGCATTTGAAATAAATTCATCAAGAAAATGTGTTTATTTTCCGTTTTCTTAAGAATTATTTTAACTGCGCCTCATGATTACGGAAAGTAGTTCGGCATGGGAGTTTACTGGGATATAAATTTTGGACAGAGACTTGCTATGGGCCAATCAAATGTTAGGGAATTTTGTAAATATTTTTGTGGTGGAATTATTATGGTTTTAATACGTCGTGTTAATGTACTGTGAAAGCTATGGAAGCGTCCTGGATCCAATGCTAAAATATATGTATCTCCTAATTGATACTAACTCCTAATTAGGATATATAATTAGGAGATACTGAGTCCTAATTAGGAGATACTAAGTCCTAATTAGGACTTATTATCTCCTAATTAGGAGTTACTATATCATAAGTATTATTTAGGAATTAGGAGTTAGTATATCCTAATTAGGAGATAAAACATTTTTTAGCATTGACACATATGATATAGTAAGTCCTAATTAGGATATAGTAAGTCCGAATTATGAGAATCTATCTCTTAATAATTAGGAGATACTAACTTCTAATTCGGAGATAATAAGTCCTAATTAGGAGATACTAACTCATAAGTAGGAGCTACTAAGTCCTAATTAGGAGATAGTAAGTAAGGAGATAAACATATTTTAGCATTGGCACCAGGGGGCCGTTTCACTAAGCTTCGTACGACTAAAATGTTCGCAAGTACAACATTATGATAGTCTGTAAATTGCACATTAACAATGTTTTCTTGTAAACAATTATTGAATTTACATTTACTGCATATGCAGCCTATGCTCAATAAATGTAAATACATAAATTGAAATTTACAGACGATCCTAAATTTGCACTTACGAACATTTTAGTCTTACGAAGTTTAGTGAAACGAGCCCCAGGACGCTTCCATAGAAAGAAAGTCAACATGATGCGATAAAGACACATTAAAGTAAAAGCCACTTCTGAATTATTCAGTATCCAAATGTTCTTGTGATTTGTCTGTGCTGTTTTTTTTTTTACTACTGCTCTTAATGTAAAAGGCAAAACTGCCGTCCAGTGATCAAATTATGTGCTCCATTTGGTCACCAAATTCTGATTACATGCGGTTGAAATTGCTCATCTTCCGTGGCTAGTTACATTGTGAATGCCCATATTTGGAAAGATACGTTACGCGAACCGAGGGCCGTTTCTGTAAACTTCGTACGACTAAAATGTTCGTAAGTCCAAAATTATGATAGTCTGTAAATTTCACATTAACACTATTTTCTTGTAAACAATTATTGGATTTACATTTATTGAGCATAGGCTTCATATGTAACCAATGATCAATAAATGTAAATCCATCAATTGAAATTTATAGACGATCCTAAATTTGCACTTGCGAACCTTTTAGTCGTACGAAGTTTAGTGAAACGGGCCCCTGATCCCAGTCAGCTTCGAGCTACAGTTTCCGAAATATCATCTACTGCGGGATTAAGGTTATTGTGCCCTTCTTGTGGCCCCATGTAATGTCAATGGAAATTCTAATAAAAAAGTCTACTAATAAACCGATAGCTACTAACACAAATACACTATAGGTATGTGTTCAATAAGTCTGTATGCAGATGCTGTCAGCAAAGAAATCACACCATATGCTGTAGTTGTTAAATAATAAGCACATTTTGGTGCTTTACATATACAATTTGGCTTCTACACACCTGTGTAGAGATGTAAATATACATGTGCTATATCAAAATTGGTCTGTTATCTGGTTATTACAAGTGTGTGTGCATTTTTATTGGTAGCAGTATCTGCATAAAGACTTACTGATCGCGTCCACATGGTGTATCTTTATCCGAGCTATTAGCTCGGATTTAGTAACTATATGAACTTCCTCAGTCATTGTAGATATGCTAATGAGTTAAGTGGCGGTCGCAGTGTCACTGTTTGCGGGTTTAACTTTAGAAAAACACGCGGTACTACGCCATAAAAAAATAGATCAACAACAGTAAAACAGCGAGCTATCTTACCGTTTCAGCGTAATACATGTGTTGTTTAATTGTGTTGTGCTATATGTGTGTTATTGCAAAAGTTTTTGTATACTTTATAAACTATTAACTGTTATGTATTAATATGAGTTCTTTGTTATGTGTGTTGATATTTTGCGCAATAATATAGTAGGGGGCGGGATTTCCCTGTGACGTTTTTCTTGAATGACCAATCAGATGAAAGCTTTCATTCTGAACTTTACATAGGTCAATGGCTCGATAAAATCCGACATGTGTAGCTGAAATGAAAGTGAAAGTGAAAGTAGAACGTTTTTGTTATATCCTCTGGGTTACAAATCCCTGAGGATTCCTATTTGAATAGGAAAATGATATGAATTTTAAATTTAGGAGACTGTGTCAGGAGAAAATGGACTGATGACATATGTTGTCATCAGTCTAGTTACTGAGCTATGACTGTGACAGGAAAAAAGGGACTTATGACATATGTCACCTGTCGTGTTCCATGCATGACTGCTCGCTCTTGTTTGTAATTGTTGTAAAATATATAAAGTTTAAACTGTGTATACAAAACTATAGATATCCACCCACCCCCCCCCCCCCCCCCCGGCATACAAGGTATGTCGAGGGGTATATAGTTTTCGTAATTCCGCCCGTCCACGTTAAAGAGTTTTGGTACCCATTATCTCTGTGACGGAAAGTCGGATGGACCTCAAACTTCATTTACTTCCTTATCACCATATTTTCATTCCATACCACACTCATGCGGCCTTCATTTCCAAGGTGAAGGTCAAATTACTTAGACATTTGCATCCGTACGATTTGCCTTAAAGTTTTCTGAAACCGTAAGTCAGATTGACTTCAAACTTCATATACTTCCTTGTCATCATCCATATTTTCATTCCATACATGTAGCACACCCATGTGGCCTTCATGTCCAAGGTCAAGGTGAAATTACTTTGAACAATCATGTTTGTCAAGATAAATATTGTTTTTGCAGCATTGATAATGTATACTGATTCGACGAATATATTGATTTTAAATGGAGTATATATTATTTTGTGTGTGAAATATTAAAATGGTTGCCATGACAACCAATATTATTAAACGTTCACATGTTAAGTGTATTTCAAGATGGTAACAGTACTCGGGTGTATTGCATTGATTTTCAAAAAGTAAACACCTTTTCAACAAATACTATTTTTGTGTTTTCCAATATTGGTTACCATGGTTACTATGGTAATGCATATATATTTCAGAACTAGTGTATAATAACATATGACAAAGAAATATATCCTGTGAGTATATATAGTCGGGAAATTATTAAGCAAGTGAAACTTGTATGTAGCTGACCATTTGAATAGTTGCTGTCTCAACTACTGACAAGCCGCAATACATTTATTCCGCAAAGTTCCGCATCCCTCCTGGTGCCAATTCTTAAGACTACAATGTACTTTCCAACAAATGAATTCTTAGTACATGTGTCCTCCACAAGCACGTACTGCGAAGGATTTCAGGACTTCCTTTGATTGTAAGTAGATATCCCTAATTCAATCAAAGCCACAGTTCATTACCCATGTCCGTTTCACCTGTCGGTTTTACCAAGGTGTGGATACAGTAATATTAAACTCACTGGCTACTGATGAAACTCATTTGACGATGGTCACACTGAAATTGAGGTCATTATAGGAATTAATTAATATGCTTGGTTTTATGTAGCCACATCAGCAGAACTTATTATTAACGTGAAGCACTTGTCGATGAGATAATGTAACGTATTAAACGGGTCTTAATTGTTTTCAGACCAGTATAAACCCATATGAGATTTCAAATGTTCTGCTATGTACATGTATCATTCATTATCAGGCAACACCCATTGCTAGCTTGTCAAGGAGGACAAAAAAGTGAGAGAAAAAAACTCGCAGTGTGACATTTGATTGGCTACATTGACTGTATATTACGTGTACCTGTATTTATACCCTCTGTAACAAAAACTGGTTGCAACTATAGCCACAGATCAGCCTGCACACCAGTGATCATTTTATAGGGCGAAATGGGCGTAATTCTCTCCATAAATTGTCTGACTTCTCCCTATTTTGTGTTGAGGGAGAAGTTTTTCACTATATAAAATAGAAAATTTGTAAAAAATTATCTATTTTCTCAAATTTTTAGTGAAAACTTCTCCCTATTTTGAAAGGCTAGCTTGAACCCTGCACACGTGTGCGCTGTTTGCTATAATTTCCTTGTGATGTTTCCAGTATGCACAAGTGTACTTACTACCTGATACAAAGCTTAATAACCCTATTTTTCTTGTGGCCGATGATTTTTGTTCTGTAAGTCAAAAAATGCCAATCAATCAATGTTACAGGACTCGATAATTTCTTATCCACTCGTCCAGATTGAATTTCCACTCGTACATTTCTATATGTTTTAACCGTGGGTGGTTGGTCAGGCGAACGTGATGGTGTAAATTAACGGTGGGGTTCCTCCTTATAGGAATCACGATTTGGATGGTTTGGCCCTCGGGTACGTTTTTATCTTTGGCTCTTTTTGTTACCTGGGAGTTGGGTTATTGCCCATTATAAAAGTAGTAAGATTATTTCTGATCCTGTGGGTGGCAAGTGGGAGCACGCGATGGGTAATTTAACGATCGGGGTTCATCCTTGCCGGAATCCCGACTGGAGACCTGGTTTTGGCCCTCACATACGTCTTTGGCACTTTGTATGTAACAGTTGAATCTGGTTATACCCCTTATGTGAGTATTACGATATTCGTAATGCTATTTTTAAATTTAAATTTCAAGGCTGAATATATTTTTTCTCCATGTAAGTATTTTGTTCAGATTTTGGGATTTTCCCCCAATGCAGCAGGATCGAACCCGTTGGCCGGGCTTTAAATGTCCTTAGCTGTTGAAAGGCCGTTAAATACCAACAACATGAATCTCCATTTTGTTACGGAGTATGGCACACTTCACAGAATAAATTGTATGGTGTTGATGAATACATATGCAGAGCCTCAGATACGCTGCGTATTTGCTTACATATTAAAATTTTGAAATACCCAATTGTTTCAGAAATGATAGTGACAATACTCAATTACTAATTCCTTATCTGGAGCCCTGACATATGCATAACTACATGTATTGATCTGCAGAAGCTGGCAACTTATTTTATCTATATTTTATTATTTCATGGTCGTGTGAAACTAGTTAATAATTCAATGGCGTTTAGAAAAAAATTTGATGTGCAATTATCATACTTTATAATCTGTCGAAAATATTACTTTTTCAGGTGACGCATTTAATTAGTATAAATAATTAAAAATACCATGCCTCATTTGCATATAATTCCAACACAAAAATATTTACACACTTCCCTAACATTTGATTGGTCCGTAGCAAGTCTGTGTCCAAAAGTTATATCCCAGTAAACTACATGCCGAACTAATTTCCGTAACAGTCAGGCGCAGTTAAAATAATTATTAAGAAAACGGAAAATAAACACATTTTCTTGATGAATTTATTTCAAATGCTGGAATTATCAGGAATGAATGGCCTTTTTATGGAATTTATCGGGGATATAAACTTGGAAAAGTCGCGGGAATACTGGACGAGGCCTTACGGCCTTCGTCCAGTATTCCCGCGACTTTTCCAAGTTTATACCCCTATAAATTCCACAAAAAGGCCATTCATTCCTATATTAAATACCTTAGTGCGTTGTTTACATTGATTCCATAATATTTACGTTACCATGGTTGCTTACTTGTATCTGAAACAACTGTGAAGTGTATTACAAACACCGATCACTCCAAATTTCTTAAATAGGTCATCGGTATCTTTAAGCTAATCCACTCACTGGCAGCCTGGATAATAATAATATAATTATTTGAATACTTTTGCCTTACAAACCAGGGCCCGGTTGTTCAAAACATCAGTTAGCTTAACGGACTGTTAAATCCTTAACCGAATGGTTAAAATCTCTGTTTAACAGAGATTTTAACCATTCAGTTAAGGATTTAACAGTCCGTTAAGCTAACTGATGTTGGGCCCGGTTGTTCAAAACCGGGCCCTGGTGAACATAAGTAACCTTGAACCTTAGTATCCTTGATCAAGGGCGGTCGGACGTGTACAAACAAAGCATCATCCCTAGACACTCGTTGTGGCCAAATATTATTAATATCGGGGAAGCGGTTGAGTTAATGAACAATGAAAGGCGTTACGTACACGGACTAACACTATATCACATTTTGCCTATCCGCGAGGGGATACTAATGCACTTTATTATTCATACAAAGTCGTTTCCATATTAGCAAAGGAATAACTGTATCCCTATTTATATCAAAATATTCAAATCTTGTGCTTGAAAAGACGCAGCTTGGTTGGCTCAACCTGAGCCGTGATACAGCTCTGGCTCAGACAGTTCAGAAACGTTGATAATCTGGGCAAGATTAACGTAGGCGTCTGTGTATAGATTCCGTCCATTTATGTCAGTGGTTCACATGATAAAGCAGAGATGCCAAAAAGAAATTATTGATTTGCTTCGTATTTCTGAACACAATTACAGTTGACATTTGTTAATACTGAACAAAATAACTAGCGTTTCAAACGCTTGATTTTCTGTAGTTGACAAACTATTAAAAAATTTAATTAAATTAAAGTTTATGTTTTATTCATATCGCTTACTATAGTACTGTGCAGTACTTGAAGCCGAAAAACATATATTGTACATCGGAGACGTCATCTGAGACAGAGTGTCTTTAACCCTTTCAACCCTCAGGAACTGGAATGGACTGTGATATGTTAATGTTCCGACCAATCCAATGGTCACAAAATGATTTTCAGATTCGTCCATTTATGAAAAAGGGGTGTTTTTGTTCTAAGAAATATGAAAATTACTTGCAAAAAGTGCAGATCCTGATGAGACGGCTCGTTACGAGCCGGTTTATCTGGATCTGCACTGTTTGCATAAACCGCTATAGCGGGCTTTCGCATTCAAAGGGTTAGTGTATGGTCTATCAGTTTAAATGAACTAGTTACTTACTTTCAACTTTTAGCCAACTTTGAACGTCATTTAATGTCGTGGACATTACGTCTCAGGGAAGCCAATTTCTACATAATTAAAGGGTCAGTGAAAGGTACCTTAAATTGTGGCTGCGACGGGAAAAATTGGGCCTGTGGTAAGTGTGATCAAACAACACAGTCTTGTAGCCTGATAACGATATATGTTCCTTGTTAGAAGAATTCCCGGTGTTTCATTGATGGAATAGCGAACAGTGCAGGTCCTGATCAGACTGTGCAAACGCACAGTCTGATCTGGATCTACACTGGTCGCAAACACATAAGCCCCATTTCTCCAGTCGCAGTCACAATTAACCATTGTGGTAAGGTACATTATCTCATGAGTATACCAGTATAATTTCACCTGCAGAACCAGCGGTTGTAGAAATTTCTTCCCGGGGGCTTGAAGCTTCGATCGAAGACAATTCTTGTATTCTGACCAGGTTTAGTAACTTTATCTTATCTTATGTTTACATTATGTTTCATCTTAATAGTATCGACCAGTGCGATATGGTTGTTCGTATCTCCATAGAGCGCCAAAGAGTTCTTTACCAATGTGTTCAAGGCCAACAATATAACTTTTCGTTCCGACATCAGCCAGAAAAGGTTTGACGTTTTTATTTACAGGAATAACATCTGACAAACATTTCTGGCCTGGGTGTCAATCTGGCGCCTGGTGCTGAAGGACTCAAATTCACGATGGCGTCCAAGATGGCGTCCAAGATGGCCGCCGATATTGGTAACCAATATGAATAAATAAAACTGTTATTAATTTTAATTTTTGTCATACCTGTTGTCCAGAAATGAATGTAGTTATGTTCAACACATACTGAGCTACAATAAGCAGAAAATAAACCATGTCATATAATGAAAGGTCAAGGTTAAATTCAAGGTCAAGTTCAAATAATAGTAAAACTCACATTTTAAGCCGTTAAACTCTTCAGAATGTCCTATGTGGACTTGAGCTAAATGTACATGCGGTTTAGTGTCAGTATAATGTTACCTTGGAAACAAACCATGTTGTATTCAGTATGGCCATCCATTTAACAGTTTCCACTTCGATATATTCGTTTATGAGCCGGGTGAATTATTCCTCATCCTCAAGAGTGGAATGATTGTTTTTACACCATGCATAATGATTTCTTTGCTTTGTCGTGAACTACTGAATTCTGACAGATTGTAGCCGTCAATATATTGATTTTAAATTGGGATACATAACCATTTGATGTTGATCCAAATGTCCATGCACTATTGATCACCGAGTCCAACAAGACTATTATTGTTTAAATAATTAAAAAGGACCGCCAAAATTATCCTATGTTTTTCTATGGGACGTAGAATCATGTGATCCATATGTAAGGTGTGCATTCACTAGTAAGACCATCGAATTCAAGAAGAACAAACACTAATGTTAGACGCTAATTATTTGGTGGAGATATTCTTAGCTTTGTGAAAGAATCGATAAGAATGAACAATTTTGTCCCAAGTATGTACCCTATTTCACCAACATTGCAAAGTATACTTATCTAGCAAAGTATACTTATCTAGCAAAGTATACTTATCTAGCAAAGTATACTTTGAGGGACAATTTTCAATTTAAGGATAAATTTATTAAATTTTATTATTCTGAATTTATTACATTATCACAGCCATCTTGGCTGTGATAATGTAATAAATTCAGTATAATAATTCTGCATACTTTTAATCATCAAATATATGCAGTCGTTAGTTCTATATGACATAATGCATTTTTGGAAAAATAAATGATTACTCCCTCAAAGTATACTTTGCTAGATAAGTATACTTTGCAATGTTGGTGAAATCGGCTACTGGTCTGGACACTTGGTGTTAACGAACGGGATTCGCCCATTGTATTGTGTTATATTTGTGACACATCCAACATTGGAGATTGGACATTAAGCAGATCGCATTGCGAATTAAATTATAATAACAGACACTAATGTTAGACACTGCTTTTAATGGATGGAGCTATGCATCGTTTTTTGTGAAAGAATCGACAAGAATTAACAGCTTTGTCCTAATTCAGGTCTGGACAATTGTTGTTAACAAACGTGGTGCATCCGTTTTCTCGTGTTATATTTGTGACACCTCTTACATTGGAGAGTGGGCATTAAACTGATCGCATTTCGAATGTTTCTGTGTACACTTTAAGCTCCAATATCAAATATAAATGTGGTGGCTTCTAGATATATGTATATGTATGTTTCATGTATAAATAATAGTGACATGTACGGTAAAAGCTTACATGAATGCAATACTTATGTACATTGATTGTATTGGCTATACGTGCATACATGTGAATAAAAACATAGTAGGGTGTAGCTTAACGGCCATCTTTTGTACGACGCATAACGAAAATGTTTTTTGCACCCCCTCGTAGAGTCGGTTTTTTGGATACCATTTTTGTAGAAAAATGTATGCTGAATAAGGGATCGGATGTCGGAAGCCAAGGTCCGTGGGCATATTTTTGTTATTCAAAATGGCATCGAAGATGGCCGAGCATTTTTGGAGTTCACACCTATTGAAAGCGAAATATTGTAGCCATTGCTATTTACTTTATTTTAGTATGAAAACATATATATTAGCTAAATGAATGGGGTCAAGGTCAATATGTAAAACATATGAAAAACATATGCATTGCATATTAAATTCATATGAAAAGAGCTTATTTGAAATTCATATGATGTTCATAAGAATTTCATATGAAAACTTCATATGCATTTCATAAGAATAATTTGTGTATGAAATTCATATGAAAAATATGCATATTAAATTCATACGAAATTTTCATATGAACTTCATATGTTACATATGCAATTTATATGAAAAGTTAAAAGCACTGTCTAAATTTTTATGATTTGCATATGAAGTTCATATGATTTGCATATGAAATGCATCTGAAGATGTTACATATGAATTGCATATCGGCTCACTTTATATCATTTGCATATGATTTTTTCATATGAAATTCATATGAAGAACATATGAAATTCATATGCCACACATTTTCTAGTGTACAAGTATATGGATAAAAATAAGATGGCGTACAAAATGGCTGCTAAACTAAAAAAAAAGTAAATTACACACAAAATGATGTTTAATAAGTATTTTTAACACTTATTTTAGCAGAATTGTGCAAAAAGTTTAAAAGTAAGTTTTAGAATACGATGTTTTAGGTAGCTCAAGATGGCTTCCAAAATGGGCGCCAAAACCAGTGTTGCGGCTTTAAAATGATAGAGAAGGTCAATAGTGTACAACGTGGTCCACATTGAAAACTAACTCTATTATAAGGTTTGATCATGTCCAGCCGTGTGCAAACGTTTGCTGTGGCCCGAGGGAAATGTTTGAAACCCAAGGCCGCAGGCCGCGGGTTCAAACAGTTCCCGAGGTTATTGTTATTGTTACATTTCCAACAAAAAAATGATGTAATTTTAGCATTATATTCAGTATTTTCAGTACTTTTATAAATCGTCCCATTCACGTAGATAATTTTCGGTATTCGTATTCCGGGGCCGCGTCATGAACGTCATGAACGTCATGAAGTAGTGACGTCACGAAGGCACTTCGGCGTAGTGACGTCATGAAGGCACTTGGTCTACGCGCGGCCCCGGAATGAGCATTGCCTAAAGGCATATGCAAACAGCACGCGCTATATGTTTTGTGCAAACAACGGAAATCATGTAACAATGTTCGTTCGACCAGTATCAAGGCAGGTCAGTTTTGACATGTCAGCATCAAGATAAAAGTCGATATTAAATAATTGAAGTATACTAAGTAGTCGACTCGCAGACAGATGCAAGCTGGTCTGACAAAATCAAGGTGTATGATCACGTGGTACTAACAACAACAACAAGTACTGAAACTTCCAGAATCCATCCGATTCAAAGTACGTATTATTTTATAGTGTACTTATTACGTAACGGATTTTGATGAAATATGGCGCACCAAACGCGTCTCGTTCATCTATTTCCGTGTCGGTGAACAATAGGGGGTTTTACAAATTCTACAGTCCTCCCTTATTGTTACCCTCCCCTATTGTTACCCGCCATACAAATCATGTTTTATAGACGACCAGGATGGTGATATCGGCATATAATGGTGATATCGGCATGTGAATATGCTCGATGTCGAACTCCAAACATCCGATACAATGTTTCGTCATCTATTTTGGTTGGCAACTTTTGTTGTCGGACACTCACAAGAACTGAATGGACGAACTTACAGAGGGGTAGCAATAGGGGAGGGTGAACAATAGGGGGTTCTACAAATTATACAAACCTCCGATATTGTTACCCTCCCCTATTGTTACCTGTGTAGCAATAAAGGAGGGTGAACAATAGGGGGTTCTACATTGCCGCACAGCAGATCGAGCTATTTCTCTCAGCGTTTGTCCTTGAACAACTCAATATTTCAACTATGCCATACGTATGAATATAGCGAATGTCACTCGTTATTCCATGTTTGAATAAAATTACGTCTGAAACAAATACTACTAAGCCAAAATACCAGTTTCTGTAGCCGATTTCATAAAACATTGCAAAGTATACTTATCTAGCAAAGTATACGTTGAGGGAGTAATCATTTATTTTTCCCGAAATGCATTATTACATATACAGTCGACATTCGTTTACTAAAAGTCGGTTAAGTCGAATTCCCTCGTTACGTCGAAGTCGTGTCCAAGTCCCGTTTCAGATTCTATTATTTTCAACGTAACTGGCTACCGTTACGTCGAATTTCGCTACGTCGAATTTTCGCCTATTCGAACTAATTGTTAAGTCCCGAAAACAGAAATGTGTGGTATTTCACTCTCGTTAATTCGTTAATTGGCGGCGCCAATTTACTGGATCAAAGACTAGACTTGTTTACCTGTGTAAGCCTCTGTAAACAAACTTTGAATAAGTGTTAAAGGTGATTTACTCGACACCAATTAAACTGTAAGCGATTTACATGCTTTATTTATTAAGCATAATGAAATGTTACTTTACTGCTTTGAATTGTCTTTTCTTGTTCCACCCTGATAATACAGATGTGTACTTAGTTCGACTACACACATGTGTGTATAGGCAAACACAAGTAAACACATTATAGTTGCAAAAGTGTAACTCCGTGTATGGGAGTTGCATCCCGTAAAGTGTATGGCAATATTTCGAGGGCCTGTTCAGACTTCGTTACGTCGAACTTCCGTTTACTCGAAGTATTTATCACAGTCCGACGGACTTCAAGAAAACGAACGTAGACTGTAGAACTAACAAATGCATATAGTTGATGATTAAAAGTATGCAGAATTATTATACTGAATTTATTACATTATCACAGCCAAAATGGCTGTGATAATGCAATAAATTCAGTATAATAAAAATTATTAAATGTATCCTTAAATTGAAAATTTATCCCTCAAAGTATACTTTTCTAGATAAGTATACTTTGAAATGTTGGTGAAATTGTCTACTAGAGACCAATAGCGCGTATCGAAGCATGGACATGAAGCATTATTCGCGTGTCCGCCTTATTATGGATCGAGAAAAGTTAAATATTTTCAAAATAGAGAACGACATACCCAAAAGGAGGCCCATGAACCCATGTGAAGAAGACATTAATGCAATGCATCATGATAAACACATGACACGTGCACAGTGGTGGTCAAGGAGCCTTTAACGTGGTTCAAACATGCACTCCACTACCAGTGGTATGAGGTTCAAACGGAAAGCATATACCACATATGCCACATGATTATTTGCCTGTACATATACATGTACATGTATATTTATCGCCATTGTTGTTACATTGCTGTATTGTTGTAAAACTTGGGTTAGGGCAATAACTAATGTTGTGAGAACCTGTAAGCCAAGCTAATTGTACTTTTATCCCATCAACACAGTGTGTATGTGCCGTGTAACACGGTGCCGTGAAACATTTTTGATATCCAGTCAATACTATTTTTGCATTTTACAGCCATTCGTAGGTGTTCACGGGGGGGATAAATAGAATAGTAGGTTAGTGCCGTGAATGGGAAAAAATATCTGGCACGGCACAGAAACGGGATGTGCTCGACAGAGCCTCGCCCATCCCGTTTCCTGAGCCTTGCCAGATATTTTTTCCCCATTCACGGCACTAACCTACTATTCTCTATCTATTTTCCTTATTTCTGAACCAAAGTATATGTTGTGACCACTGAGACGGTTCAAATGAGTGGTCACAACATATACTTCTGATGAGAAATAAAGAAATTCCTGAGCTTTGTCGGATATGTTTTCCCATTCACGGCACTAACCTACTATTCTCTATATATGCAATAAACCATGTTTACACAAAAAGAAAGCTACAGTACGTGAACTACATAAACATAAAATAAATGCAAGAAAAGTCACGCCACAACTATTCCACAATGAAGTACCGAGACAATAACAGTCGCAGCAGGAAACGCAAATCACAATGAAGTACCGAGACAATAACAGTCGCAGCAGGAAACGCAAATCACAATGAAGTACAGTACATGCCATGGCATCACAGCAAGGATCCGCAATAAAACGGCCAGTGAACAATTACATCGTTGCCAAGGCAGCCTCGTACGCAGAGGGGGTGCGACGGGTGCGTAAGCACCGCACTTAACCCTTTCAATACCACAGGCCTGTAGAGTGGTATTGGCAAAACGTGTAGATCCAGATGAGTCGGCTCGTAACGAGCCGTCTCATCAGGATCTGCACTTTTTGCAAGTAATTTTCAGAATTCTGAGAACAAAAACACCCCATGTTCATAAATGGACTGGTCTGAAAATAATTTTGTGATGATTGGATTGGTTGCAAAATTAACATATCAAAATCCATTCCAGTTGCTTAGGGGTGAAAGGGTTGATCTGCCGAGGTCTGTCCGTGGATTTGCAAAAACAAAATATTTAGCCCTTCGCGCCGTCGATAACGAACCCCCCTAGCTTAATTCCTGCGTACGGGCCTGCAAGGCAAAAACGCGTTCAGAAAAAGACAAATCACAATACAATGAAGTGACGAAATGACAGAAGGAAAAGGCCAATGAACAATTGCATCATTTGTGATTGCAACAACGGTTGTCATGGTTTACAAATCAGTCAGCTAAGACAAGCTACTGATTATCATGTAATCTGCTCACACACGTATTTGCCATTCATTGAAGGAACATTCATTCAGATTGTTTTTGCTTTCATGCATTTGACAAATATTGTTTCAAGTTTCTCGGTATAACTTGGTCGCCAGAAAGGCACACCTTCTGGTGAAGCAGATTTACTTTCGCGATGTTTCCGTTCTCCTGCTTTGAGTGAAGTGTCGCATTCATACCGGTCCGCAATCACCTGTGTGAGTGAGTGAACGGTAGCTGCTTCGATGGTCTTGGAAGATACATCATGATTTATCTTCCAAGACCATCGATAATATCACTACTGTCTGTTCCACGTTTTGCTGCCGACGAACATTTGGCTATTAAACACATTAAATCTAAAAAATATTTAAAAGTAAGTACTTTTTCATCAATAACAAAACAGTAACCCTCCCAAAAAAATGTTGTTTGATGAAATTCCATCAAATATTGATTTTATTGCGAAAAAAAACGAATTTAACATGAGGGCTAAAAATAGATTTTTTTAAAATATTTTTTTATTTGTGGACGGATTTTCAAAATCTAACTTGTTTTCTTAGTTACATCATTGTCAAGCTATCTCGCCAGGTTTCGGAGTCAATTTCCAAAAATGTTCGTTTTTTGATCATGAAGGATCAAAAAACGAAAAAAATTGAAAATTGACTCCCCATGTTAAATTCCCATAGGAAAATCGTTTTTTCGCAATAAAATTAATATTTGATGGAATTTCATGAAACAAACAAATTTGGGGAGGGTGAGTTTTTTGTTATTGATGAAAAAGTACTTACTTTTAAATATTTTTTAGACTTAATATGTTTAATAGCCAAAAGTTCGTCGGCAGCAAAACGTGGAACATACAGTAAATGTATTCATGCCGGACCGAGAGGAAATCTTCTGGAAAACACCATGTACATATAGTCAATGAAGACAGCTGTGTGTTCATTTAGACGGCTTGAAGCAGTTGCAAAACAAAACCTCTTTTTTTACGATTTTAGTACGGTTGCAGCATGTGTGGTATCAGTATGAACTTTAAAACGTTTCTGGACTAACTTAGAAAAATTAACATGCTGTAGTTGGTTGCATATTATGCGTGAATTAGGTACTATTGATATATATTCATCAATCTTATTGCAGTATTTCAGGTTAATGACTTATATGAAATCGTAATTTATCTCAAATACTTTTAGCGGCCATCTTGGATACCATCTTGACTGTGTCGTCTTCCTGTATCAGACAATCAATATAATGCAATGTATACATGTAATGGCACTCACAATGTAGCAATGTGCATGCGTATGTATACATACACCAATTTATTTTAAAGTGTGCAACCGTACACCAATGTGGTTTCATTTGATATATTGTCAGTTTCACGAAACCTGCCCAATATTTAAGGATATATAAACAATGCAAAAACAATATGTATTTCGATAATATTAAAGTTTATCAAAATTTAAGCCTGAACCTTCTTTTTATTCCGTGAAATTTGGTCCAATATCAATTTTATTGCTAAAAAAATAATTTCCCTATGTTAAACATAGATGTCTATGGGGATTTAACATGGGGAATTGTTTCTAGTTTTAGAAATAGTTGACCTATTTTCAAAATCTAACTTTTGTTTTCTTACAACATTTCCAAGCTATCTAGCCAGGTTTCCGAGTCAATTTCCTCTTTTTTTTCGACTCATACACCACGCTCTCTACCGCTTTTTTCCCCATGTTAAATTCCCATAGAGAAATCATTTTTCGAAATAAAATTAATATATGACAAAATTTCACGAAATAAAAAGAATGCTCATTCTTAAATGTTGATAAAATTTAATATTACAGAAAATAAGGGTGTCAACGGGCTGCGATATTGTCTTTTCTGTCAGAAACGACAAACAAATGAAAATCTGCCCCCGACGTCTGATAGCCTCCGCCTTCATGTGGCCAGAGCGAATTACCAAGCATTGATTTGGACAAGGGCCCTTGTAGCGAAACAGGATTTTCCATCACCTCTGGAGAGCGGCTGGGAGAACACGACAGCTGGATTGAGACCAGTCTTTATGGAAGCTGAACCGGCACCCAAAGGCCTAGTGGAGTTGACCTGCTGCAACTGCAAGAAAACTCCATGTTCAATGGACTTATGTACTTGTCGAAGAAATGGGTTAGCGTGTACTGAACTGTGTGTCTGTATGGCAGATGAGACATGCCAAAATCCGAACAATACAGAGTGTGTTTCCGATGACGATGAAGACTGATCATTTACCCGGATAATCATAGTGATAGGAATGTACAAAAAGTCAGAATATGCACTGATGAAGCATTAATTGAGACAGCGCATGCAAACATCTACAAACTGACGATTCCATACAGCATAGCTCTAGACCATCATGCTCCTATTTTCCATTTAAGTATGTCATACACCGACTATTAGAAGCATGCTTAGACAGTGTTTCAAAATATAGCAAACAGTACAAGCCCTGATGAGACTGCGCCGATGCACATGAAAATATCTGGCTATGCTGGATGCAAATGGCAATTTGTAGGTTTTCGTATGCGCGGACTCAATAATTTACCGATACAATTAGATATCCATGTTAATAACTATATCTTGTTTCAAGGTTACACACAGCCTGTTTCATTTGCGTACAGCTACAAATGAGTGAATTAAAATTCCATTTAAACGACATTTTACTGGATATTTCCTTAAGAAAACAGCAAATCAATGTCATCGCATTGGAACGGTCATTGAGCAGTGTCACTCTCCGGAATGTTACAATGGTAGTAGTGTTAACTCTTTGCACACTGGTGGTAAATATAACAGCATACACATCGGTAGTATTTATCTTATTTGTCCCTGTCGTCTGATAACTAAATTATAATGAAATTCGAAGACATATTTTCAGGGAGAAATAATAAAAATATTAGTTAATTGTCCTCTGCTATTTTCATTACCATTGTTCAAAGACGTAAGCGTACGAGGTAGGATCTTAAATTAATATTAAAATCACAAATATAATAAAAATGTAAGAGCCAGCTTCATGAAAAGCAAATTTTCAGTAAATTTATGGCGGCCATCTTGAAATTATCAGTTCATGAAACGGCACCACATTACAACCGTACACTGTAGCCTAATTTGTTACATAGGGTCCCAGGAATACAATAAAAGTGTCAAACCTTTTATGTGGGGGGTGTTGAGCGAACATATTTTTTTCATGGGCCAGCTGCCCGTCTAAACAATTCGTTCCCTTGAATTAACAATGCGTTCCCACGATATAATAATGTTAATTCCAGAGAACGAATTGTTATATCGTGAGAACGAATTGTTATTTAGTGGGAACGAATTGTTATTTTGTGGGAACGAATTGTTAAATTGAGGGAACGAATTGTTATTTCGTGGGAACGAATAAAACGTCCCCTGCGGGGCTCCGTACAAGTTGAGTTGTACGGCAATCACATTGCATGATTCAATACCCATTTCTAGACTTTTTGTAGTATATGGTTACATGCGGTTGTGACCGGCGAAATGGTGCTTATGGGTTTAGCGAGCAGTGTAGATCCAGATCAGACTGTGCATCCGCACAGTCTGATCAGGATCTGCACTGTTGGTCGTTCCGTCAATGAAACACCCATCATGCCTCTAGCAAGCGGTGAGTGTGCTATGTGATCAGAACCTACATTGATCATAATCCCATCAGCCCCATTTCTCCTGTCACAGCCACAAACGATGTGTACAATCAACAAAAACAACGTCGATAACGTTGTGTTTTCTTTGCAGAGCGTTGACGTCGATGACGTCACTGGACTGTCCCGGGTAGTTAAAACACTGTACGACATACGCATTCACCTTACAAGTGGCAGTTCCAAAGTTCTAGAGAGAACATGTTCCGATTTCAGTTGATATAAATTTCAAGAATATCATGCATTAAACATGTTAAACGTGAATATTATTTGGGAAATACCACGTACTTTTAGCACATCTTCTACATTTGTAATTTGTGGTCTCGGTACTTTCACTCAAACTTCTGTCGTTTTTGCGAAGAATCTAATGACACGGAAATCGATTCGTCGCATAAACGACATAAGTATGTGCCGAACTCCCGGGACCACCAAATGCAGCTCATGAAGACGCGTTTGCAGCGACATATTTCGTCAAAATCCGTTGCATATTAAGGAAAATATAAAAAATAATACTTCACATGGCGTGTCTCTGATATTGGCAAGATACACGCAGACAGTGGCGCAACAAGACCCTGAATGAACTAAGAAACTGATATCCGAGAAGTCTTAAAACCTGACGAATAATAATTGTGAAAGCATAGTGTTTATGATTTTACTAAGGTTGCAATTTTAAATCAGACATTGGCATTATATCAGTGCGTAATGGATGGCTACGGAGACATATGACGTTAGATTCCGTCTGAAATGTGCTAGCGTTCACAAACAGGTTAGTACACAGCACCTCAGGGGTGCGTTTCACTAAACTTCGTACGACTAAAATTTCGTAAGTGTAAATTTAGGATCAGCTGTCAATTTCAATTGATGGATGTACATGTATTGAGCATTTTCCGTTTTCTTAAGAATTATTTTAACTGCGCCTCACGGTTACGGAAAGTAGTTCGGCGTGGGAGTTTACTGGGATATAACTTTTGGACAGAGACTTATTACGGGCCAATCAAATGTTAGGGAATTGTGTAAATATTTTTGTGCTAGAATTATTAATGATGTACATGTACGTAAGGCTATTAATGCAATGACTCCCCGTTACATATCAGGGGCCCGTTTCACTAAACTTTGTACGACTAAAATGTTCGTAAGTGTAAATTTAGGATCACCTGGAAATTTCAATTGATAGATTTACATTTATTGAGCATAGTCTGCATATGCAGCCTATGCTCAATAAATGTAAATCCAATAATTGTTTACAAGAAAATATTGTTAATGTGAAATTTACAGACTATTATAATGTTGCGCTTACGAACATTTTAGTCGTAAGAAGTTTAGTGAAACGGACCCCAGGAGTTCGCGGTGTTCCAATGATAACAGTCCCTCAGATTGTGCTACCGTCTGTTCCACGTTTTGCTGCAGACGAACTTTTGGCTATTAAACACATTTAATTTAAAACTATTTAAATGTAAGTACTTTTTGATAAATATAAAAAAAGTCACCATCCCCAAGAAACATTACTATCTTTTCCATGTTTTGCTGATGATGGACTTTTGGCTATTAAACATATTTAATCAAAAAAATATTTAAATGCGAGTACTCTTTCATTAAAAACAAAAATGTCACCCTCCCCATTCTTTTATTTGATGAAATTTCATCCAATATAGATGTTATTGCGAAAATAATGTTAGACTTCGTGGACCGATTTTCAAAATCTAACTTGTTTTTTAGTTACATCGTTTCCAAATTACGTAGCCACGTTTCGGAGCCACTTTTATAAAACAGAATGATATTTCGAACCTCCACTTCACTCTCACCCTCATTTTGCCGCGTGTTAAGTTCCCATAGGAAAATCGTTTTTCGCAATAAAATCAATATTTGATATATACTAGCGGAAAAAAGTAACAGAGTAACCTAAAAGAATCGGATAAAATTAACACCGCTCAATATTTTAGCCTGATGTTTTGCACAGTTGACCAGTGAACGCACCGCCACACAATCGCTGGGTCAATGCCGTATTTGCAAGTGCCTTTTCGCTTCTTGAACATGTGTCTGTTTTTCACGCTTTTTTCCTTCGCGTAATTGACATGATCCAAGCTGGTATGCTCCATCGCGCTGTTGCTACGCAATTTGGTAATGTCAGAGACGGACCACGTGCAGGTCGTCCACGCGTGACGTCACGACAGCAGTTCAATCACATCCGACTCGTGCACCTCATGAATCGCTTCCAAACAGCAAGTCTGACAGTGCGGACCATTCCTGCGTTGCGTGTCATCAGCCTCAGATATGTACGGAATCGATTACGTGAACTACGTATCCGTCCGCGACGTCCGGCTGTCCGCCTAGTTCTGCTAAGACGCCATCGTGTAGCACGCCTGGCTTGGTGTAGGAGACACTTGCGCTTTAATCGCCGAGACTGGGCGGGTATTCTGTTTACAGACGAGTCAAGGTTTCACTTAGAGAGCAGCGCCGGTCGTTCAAGAGTCTATCGTCGTGTTGGAGAACGTTTTAGTGACGCATGTGTTGTGGAGCGATGTGCATTTGGCGGAGGCAGTGTCATGGTTTGGGATGGCATCACGTCAACTGGACGAACAGCTCTTGTGGTCATCGATGGCAATTTCAACGCCGTACGCTACCGTGACAAAATTATCCAGGCTCACGTCATCCCATTTGTGCAAGGACAGGCAACGTCACATCACGCTTCAGCAAGACAACGCTAGACCTTACGTCGCCCGGGTGGTAAGGGATTTTTTAGCGCAGCAGAACATCGATGTGTTGCAGTGGCATGCAGTCTCACCGGATCTTGCACCAATCGAGCACGTCTGGGATGAGATGCAACGTCGTGTACGTGCTCTGCCTAACCAATCGGTGACGTTGTTCCTGCTCAGCAGCCATTCTCCAAAAAACCTTACCATTACCAAAAATAAAATTAAAAAAAAATGAAAATAAAATTTTAGTAATCATCTTTAACTTACTGATTTTCAGATGATTAACACTTTCTATAACATTTTATAAATTTTTACTCAGACCACTTCTAGCATTTCAAAGTATTAACAATTTGAAATGTATAGGTGTGACCGACCGTTATGGAGAATAGAGAGCACACCGTTATGATGTTTAAACCATGATTACCTACAGCATTATAGTAAAATACACCAACTCAATTGTGTTTTTTTCTGTAGCGGACATCACATGCAATGTATAGGGCCACTTATAAGGTATACAGATTTGTTTACAAGTCTATTGAAAGTACTGCCTATACAAGCATTTTCAGAAACCCATTTGTTTTATGGAACAATATGTTCTTTTTTATAAGTTTATTTAATGAAGGAATTGTTTCAAATGAAATTAAATACCATCAATGCTCTGAGTTCTTGTGATTGTTAGAAAATACATATACTGTCCATAACGCCATTATGTAGCATACACTATAGAAAATAAAAATATTTTCCATTTCGTAAGAATTTTTGCATGTTATTTAAAGAACTTCTACAATTGATAAGGTGTGCTATTTCATAATACTATTCAGTATATATTGTTATTTCGATGAGACAAGTTGAATAATTATGCGTATTTGGTTATTCATTGACATATAAGAAATGTATGTTTATATAGGAAGAAAAACTAGTTGTATAGAATGTCTCATTTCGTAACAAGCTGTGCCTAAGTTGGAAGTACGTACTACAGGAGCAGTGACCAGTAGATCCAGTATAGGAATGAATGGCCTTTTTTGTGGAATTTATCGGGGTATAAACTTGGAAAATTCGCGGGAATACTGGACGAAGCGATAAAAAATTACAATTTTCAAAAAAAAAAAAAAAAAAAAAAAAAAAAAAAAAAAAAAAAAAAAAAAAAAAAAAAAAAAGATTTTTTTTTTTTTTTTTTTTTTTTTTTTTTTTTTTTTTTTTTTTTCGAAAATTGTAATTTTTTGGAAGGCCTCGTCCAGTATTCCCGCGACTTTTCCAAGTTTATATCCCCGATAAATTCCACAAAAAAGGCCATTCATTCCTTATAATTCCAGCATTTGAAATAAATTCATCAAGAAAATGTGTTTATTTTCCGTTTTCTTAAGAATTATTTTAACTGCACCTGACGGTTACGGAAAGTAGTTCGGCATGGAGTTTACTGTGAAATAAATTTTGGTCGGAGACTTGCAACGGACCAATCAAATGTTAGGGAATTGTGTAAATATTTTTGTGCTGGAATTATATCACTATAAGTCCTATTTTAAGGACATAGGATCAAGATGCTGGCATGATATAAGTGTAAATTCCCGTTACGGAGGACAGAACGAAATACCAACATCAAACTGCTAATGGGCCACCAACTAACAAAAGGCTATGTCGTGAATTTGTATTCAGTTTAGATCTTTGTCATCTCGCGCTTCTTCCAGTAAAATCATGATTTGGATAGTTGGGAAACGATACTGACTGAATATAACTATATAGATATATATAACCTCGCAGCGGCTAGTCACTGTGCACATGGGAAGGTTAGTCGTAACATACTGTGACGTAGCATGGGAAGAGTGGTCCAAATCAGTTTGTAAATCGTGTAGCCTCAGATCAGCCTGATGATTGCTTCTAATGAACAATTAATGTACACGAGTATCATGCTCCGGAAGTGCACAAGATGATCAGGTGCTAGAATGGTCAACATTTCAATTGGGACATTTTTCTCATGGTGTGTCACAATTATACTGGTAGTGGTACATGTATACACTTTTGCTAGGCGGTGGTCAAATGCAGTTTCATCAAATTAACTGAAATAATAGAAACATGAAACGTGATCTTAAATGTACATGCCCACTCAGTAGGCACAACATGTACTTCATAGGAATTAAATAAGTGTATAATTGTGTCACTATTCAACCAGTTCTAAACATTACAAGTGCCCGTTATACATATATAATCATTTAGTAATATTTATTTTACTGAAAGTGACGCACGGTGGTATCAGGCAATTTTTGTTTGCAAATGAGGTATGATATTGTTTAATTATTTATACTATATAAGTAAATGCGCCACCTGAAAAAATAATATTTTCGACAGATTATAAAGTAGGAACATTGCACATCGAAAAATAAATACAGAGAATAAAATAGCAGTGTCCGTTAACATTTTAAGGAAACACGGTTATCGCCCCTGATATCAGTCTGGAATTTTTTGTCTGATATTAAATGTATAATAATATCAATCAATACGTGGGGCAATAGTTAATGAACGTTTATTTTGCCAGAAAATGTATCAGATGATGTCTCTGATATAAGAATAATTTGTGCCTATTGAGTGGGTATGTACCTTTAACATTATTGGTCCTATCCATGCGATTTTATTACTAATTGCACATGCGACTTTAGACATGAACATGCTTTACAAAATGTACAATATCTTCTGTAAATGATGCCGAAAGTTGACTAAGTCTTCAAAGCAAATACTTCATTCAGCATTTGTCCCGAAACTTTCGTCAACGATAGTTCGGCTTTATTTAAAACTTTTTTCAAAACGTTTCGTGAAATATCGCATATATGGGATTATAGTCATAACCTCTAATGGACGGATTCAAGTATTTTAACATATGTTTCTATCAGGCAATTTGAAAGGGATGTGCATAAGTCAGCGGATGGGAGGTAATGTCCTCAGTTACTCAAAACTGGAAATGCTCACCTTGGTTTCTTTTTTACTTTGCAACAGTTATTCGGGCCTTTAAAGCTACAGTAATAACTGTATCTAAGTGATTTACTAATGGGGTCTTTTGGCCAGTGTATATCCGATTGATATGACTGATCTGGTTCTATGTTGGTTACACAATTCGTTACGGACCGTTTCGTAAGCCGGCTGTCCAAAATGTACTCAAACGTAATGTATCCTCAATTATGTTTCCACCAACCTTCATCAAGTTTAAAACAACTCTTTGTCATTCCAAAAGCAATAACACGCCTCAGAATTATGCAGTATTAGATGTACGGACTTTCTATTAACCCGTATCTCACCGTGTGACGTTTGTATAAGGACCATTCTGAAAAAGATCAGTATACATGTAACAGGAGGATAGTAAATATGTCATTAATATACATTTCATAAACCTGCAAGTTTGGAGTGCTTTTGAATTGGTTAATGGATGAAAGTCTAAAGAACTTGCATATTGTATTTGTTTAGACGGACACAATAAATCGTATGTCATCATAATAATTATATGGCTCATAAGCAGTATTGCCTTCTATTGGCATCTATTTTGTCATGTTCAACAAAATATATACTACAAACAAGGGTTCATTTTGTTCTATCAGCCGTAACACTTTTCTGTCCTCCATAACGACCATTTAATCTGCTGTATCTGCTAATATGTCAGTTTGCGGACAATGTTTATTGCGCATTAACTAAACACTATCACAATCAATGTCGAAGTTTGTTTTCAGATGTGAACTGCCATTGGGTAGAACTATATATAGTCCTGCAATGTAGGTAAACTTTTGTCTGTCCTCCATAACTGATCTTCATCCACATTATTCAATATTTACACATTAATCGACATGTAAACGATTCTAACAATAATTAATACACTTTCTGAACTAAATGTCCATACATAATCAGCATTTTAACATCCCTACCAAAGATCCTGTCCTCCGTAACAAAATAGTTGGTTTATTTGCTGATGGCATGTATGTGCCAGCACAGGTAAGCACATGATTGCTTCGTTTATAGATGCATATATGGCCGTTATATAACTTGAGATAGCATACATAACGTATCCCAACTTGTACATTCGAATCACTGGTATGGTGTTTGCATATACAACGGTTTATAATATAACTATGAATATGAAGAAACAACAAATCCCATTAGTAGCAGATGCCAATGTCACTGACGGAAGATGACATACATACCGGGATCATATACAACATAACGCCGTTGTTATTGCGCACCAGGGAACATGGCATTTACATGGCATTTACAATAATATAATGGAGGACAGGGGTTACGGAGGTAATAATTCATGTCTTATCTGTCATTTATTTTTGACTTTTAAAGTAGACACAATTGTATAAGCATTTGTAATGAAATCCATGGATAAGAACATAAAGTTCACGTTATATGATTAACAGTAGATAGTGCAATTTCGTGGTAAAATGCCGTTACGGAGGACAGGTCATGAAGTGTGACAAAATAAATTTGTCACCATTACGTTTTCTGTGAAGTGGGCTTCATGATTAGTTGAACTTCTTCACTACATTGTGTGTGTTTCTACAGTTCCACATATGGTAGCTACAATTTCGTTATGGAGGGCAGGCAGGATTTTGCGACAACAGACGTTCGTAAAAAAAAATCACCATTTACTTACAATTACTGTTAAATGTTGCTGTGCAAAATGTTTGGGTGTGCCATAACTTAAGAAAAATAAAATTGGACATTGAGTTCTTATTGATTTGTGCCGATCGTGTACAGTCGAACCTCCCTGAACGGCCACCTCTCTATAACAGCCGCTATTTTATATCCCAAATAGATGATTTCCTCTATATCTAACCCTTAGACTGTTGAGCATGAACATTGGCCTCTGATGTTGCTTTTGCATTCGTTCTCAATAAAACATGTTTTGACAGCACTTTAGAATCATTTCCATTGGAAATGATTCTAAAATGCTGTGGAAGCATGTATTTGATAAGAATTATCGAAGAAAATAAATAAACATCAGACGATAAAATGTAATTCAGCATTAACCTCCCTACAACAGCCACCTCTCTACAACAGCCAGTTTTACGTCTTCCCATGGGTAGCAGTTGTAGAGAGGTTGCATTGTACATCCAATTATAGTAAAACACGCCAGCGACAGAGCAAAATGACGTACCATGGACTTGTTATCAGCGAATATTTCAGCAAATCCGCCAACAAGACTGCACAACTGCTTTGGAATATGCTCATATTTAGTTGTTGTTCAAACTAAATTGAATATTGATAGTTGAACAGTTTTAAAGTCCCATTTGAAAGTATAGCACTGGCATGTACCGGCGACATGGTATTTTTGTAATGGTAAGGTTTATTGGAGAATGGCTGCACCAGCTTCAGCACCAGCACCAGCAGCGTTTGGTCAGACATTAGTCCAGTAGCCTATTTCATCAACATTGCAAAGTATACTTTAGTAGCAAAGTATACTTTGAGGGAGAAATTTTCAATTTTATGATAAATTTATTAATTCTTATTATACTGAATTTATTACATTATCACAGCCACTTTGGCTGTGATAATGTAATAAATGCAGTATAATAATTCTGCATACTTTTAATCATGAAATATATGCATTTGTTAGTTCTATATGAAATAATGCATTTCAGGAAAAATAAATGATTACTCCCTCAAAGTATACTTTGCTAGTAAAGTATACTTTGCAATGTTGATGAAATAGGCTACATATTTGGAACGGCATTCCCCAGGCATTTTTCAACAATTTGGTAGGCTCTATGAGGCGACGGTGCCAGACCTGCATCGATGTAAACGGTGGCCATACGCGCTGCTAACTTTGTGAACTGGTTTCTGACCCCCCGTGACTTTCATCACCAATACCAATGAACTGACGGATGCTGTGACATTTTAAATGAATTAAAGTTTTGCAGAATTGCCTAATAAACAATGCTATCTGATCGTTGTATCGTCTTACGTCTTGGAATTATGTTTTTATCAACATGATAACCATACACAGTTACTTTTGTTCCGGTAGTATATATATCAATATTCTATCAATAAAAATAATAATTGGGGAGGGCGACTTTTTTGTTAAATATATTTTTGATCATAAAGTCAATATTTGATGGAATTTCATGGAACAAAATGGGGAGAGTAACTTTTTTGATATTGACGAAAAAGTACTTACATTTAACAATTATTTTTTAGATTGAATGTGTTTAATCGTCAAATGTTCGTCGGCAGAATAACGTGGAACAAACAGTAGAACTACGGAGCCCCGCAGGGGACGTAGACTACTTTGTTTTATTCATTCGTTCCCACGAAATAACAATTCGCTCCCTCAATTTAACAATTCCTTCCCTCGATTTAACAATTCGTTCCTTCGAATTAACAATTCGTTCCCACGATATAATAATTCGTTCCCACGAATTAACAATTCGTTCCCGTGGGAACGAATTGCTATTTCGTGTAGACGAATTGTTAATTCGAGGGAACGAATTGTTACAAAGCAGAGACACTGACCTCGTGTCAGCGATTCAAGCGTAGCCGAAGAAATGCTGAATTACGTGGTGATGCTCATTATCAAATGCATGTACATGTATAGGTGCGTACCCATGCGGGGGCGCGTTTAAAATTTGCCGCGTTCAGATTTTAACCAAGATTTACATGGGAAGATTTGATTATTTTTCTTCTTTCTGACCCAAAGTGTACAGTGTTACCACTCACTGACAATGGAACCGTCTCGTCAACTGAGTGGCAACAATATATACTTTTGATGAAAAATGAGAAAATTGCAGAAAAAAAATATATTTGTATTTTAACCCTTAGACCGCTATCTTAATATTTTGTCGTCTGCTGTTTATTTTCTATTTTCCATTTTCATTATCAAAAACATGCTTTGACAACACTTTAGAATAATTTACAACATGATTTGACAGCACTTCAGAATCAATGATTCTGAAGTGCTGCCAAACCATGTTTTCATTGAGAAATTAGGCAAGATATAAAAGCAACAGCAGACGACAATTGTTGTGAGTAGCGGTCTAAGGGTTAAGAAAATTGACATCATGTGTGTCATATTTACAATCGATAATTCACTCCCCCTTTAAACATAAATCCTAGATCCGCCCTTGCAATGGTACACGTTCATGGACACGAACGTGCTATAAAAAGTTCCAATTAAATTAATTGCAAACAAAACTGTAAGACAACAACTTTGTCTTCAATACGTGTTATTGCTACTGGGTACGGTGAAGAATAACAACACAACGATAAAATTGATTGAAAATTAATAAAATAACAACAAAGTCAACAACTACGTAGAATTATTTACACTATCGCAGTAGTATATAAGAGTCATAATGATACAAGTTTATATGGAAGCCACCCACTACGTGTGGTGGCTTCCACACCAAACTTGTAATCATTATGACTCTTATATACTACTTCTCGCGAGACCATATATTTATGACATGAGAAGATACACCCTATTAGAGATAAAAATCCCTATGTTATACTCAGTATATATATAACATAATGGTTCTAGTTAAGTGTGCATGGTTGAAGACAGGTAGTCACGAGAGATGTTTTCGCACCGGTATTTACGAATATGCAAACATCACCGTGCATGGATGCGAAGAGGTTCCGTTTCGCCTCGCCCATGTCGACATTGTGGGGTAGGGACCAAAGCCGAGTCACTGCTATGTCCACCATGCGGTGGCACTCAGGCTACTCATCGAATGGTTAACAAGGGATTACGTGCTCGCAAGTATTATCGTTTAGTAATAATTCAAATCGGAAAGTCAGTTAGAAAGATAGAATCGATCTAATAAGTCACGGTGTTTCTACAGCATTAAAACACTGTAAAAAACATTATCAAACTAATTTTATAAAATTGAACAGAAAAAACGAGTACCAATATTATTAGAGAAAATGGATAATACAATACAATTTGAATTGCAAATTTTTAATGACTGTGTTGAAGAAGTTTACGAAGAATACGGGGGTTATAATCCTGTATATCTATAAAATGAGAACACTAGGCGATATCGAATATATGAAAATACCAGCGTAATTTATTACGCTCCGATAAAAACGTTACATTTCCAATATTATACCGGCAATTATGTCAACTATACAAGAGGCAAATACGAACATTAAGACAGATAATGCGTATCGGATATGAAACTAAGGCGTATTATACAAAAATTTTAAAACCCAACGATTCGTTTACGAACGTACATTTCTACGATATCGCTTATAAATTTATATTGTAATCACAACACCAAGCAGACGACAATGTTTCACTTACACGTGTTATAAACACGCAAATTATGTGTCTACCTTACACGTATATTAAGTGTCCATTTTATAGAGAGATTACACGATTACGTCTTCCGGAATGAAACATAAACACACTATAATATATACTACACACACGTGGGTGTGTATTACACAACCCGCTATCGATATTCCGGAATGAAGCATAAACACACTATAATATATCTACACACACGTGGGTGTGTATTACACAACCCGCTATCGATATTCCGGAAGTATTTCTTACATTGTGATTGGTTGGCACGTTTTTTATTTTTTTAATTTTACTTTTAATAATTTAGAACGTTATAACCTATATTATTAAATAAAAAATGAACTTGTTATATATAAAACAAATAAAAAATAAACGAGTAAATATTTGGTATTGCACAACACGGTTTTAACTTCATATATGTAAAATTAACAACAATACTTTGTCTTGGGGGACGCCCCTTGACGAAAAATGAGCGCTCAGTGCTTCCGTGCAGGCACTTCCAAGGTTGCCTAGACTTTCGACACTGGTTCCTAGATCAGCCGATAGATGGGGGTGTGCTGTACAGGCAGCTATTACACCCGGCTAGCCACAACATGAGAAGAGTAAGACAAAGACAAGATCAGAAAAGGTGGCTAGCCGGGTGGGCCCAGAAGGGTTTTGCTGGCGTGGGTTCGAGCCTCGGTGGAAGCTAAAAAAAATCTTTTTTTTCTTTTTAAATTGTTAATAATTTTCCTAAAATTAATTAATAAATTGTTTACTGCGACAATGTAATTAATTTTAATTAATTTTATAATTAATTATTTTTTAAAAAATCACAATGGTGCTGTAACATTTCTTCCGACTTTATCTCCAAGTTTTTCCCTAAATTTATCCCAATCAGTACACTCAATCTTGGGCATGGTGGCGCGTGCCTTGATTCTTATATCATTTTTTAATTTTTCATATCTATTTCATTTCTTCCACCACGGATTCAAACTCTAAATTTGATATTTTCTTAGCGGCCAACGCTTTGGACACCATAACGTCGATGGTATTTTTCTTAGACCTGGCGAGAACGGATATTCTATCATGTTTTCTACAATTTTTCTCGAGTTTTCCACCTGACGCCCTAATTACCATACACAACAACCCAGAAACGGCCGACACCGCACATAAAATCCCCGCTACGGGAACCGTTATAATGGTGGATATAGTTGCAGCTGTCCCCGCCCCACACAACACAGAAACACTCGCCAGAGCCATGCTAGATACTTCAGCCATGTTCACCGCGCGCCTATATTTTTTAGCGTTTCTTTTTCTATTTGTATATTCTCTAACTAAAATATCCTGCATAGCGACGATATTATTCAACCTAAAATCTGAACTTCTTTCGTTAATTGTACACAGTGTTGATGGAGTGGTATTGACAATTGGAAGCATTGATTCGTTCACTATTATTTTAAATTTTACAAATTTATTTCAATATATTAGTATTTACAAAATAAGTTCAATTAACAACGAGACAATAGTGGAAGAACTCTCTGAGTCACCGATTTTCGTAACAAAGTTGATAACACTACTTTGGGAAAGTCTAATTCGATCATTACCGGCGAACGAAACAATCGTCGAACTATCTCCAGAGATTTTAGTGACTCCAACCCCCCGTTCTTCCCCATCTACTACAATATTTATCGCGACCGCGCCCACAGGTTTGCCATTAGCATTAACCGAGCAGACCGCCATTTGGATAACTTCACCCGCGGCTGTCATAGTGTATCCCCCATATTTATTACTCGCTTTGGCACCGAACGAATATTCATAGTGCCCCTCAATCAATGGGCCCCGCTTCTCAGCCCAAACTGTTATGACACGTTTTGGCGTTTTCATTGTTTTCACTATTCCGGCAAGCGCCCTGTTTGCGTTATATGCCTCAGTACGAATATTATAAGAGGCCTCCTCAAGAGCTTTGGTCGCGGCTATACGATCATGTTTCAGTTTATCGGAAACTTCGGTTATCTTTCCGTCTAGTTCGGTAAGTGTCGCTTCTCTGCTGAGAGAGTCCTCTAAGCGCAACGCATCATAGGCCTCCGTAATGGTCGCCTGGTGGCCTTCTAGGGCTTTCTCAACACCCGACCGGGCCTCTTTTTGAAATTCGGTTATTTTTCCGTCTAGTTCAGCAACCGCCGCCTCTCTGATGAGAGAGTCCTCTGAGCGCAACACCTCATAAGCCTCCGTAAGGTCTGCCTGATGGTCTTCTCGGACTTTATCAATCCCCAACCGGGCCTCTTTTCGAAATTCGGTTATTTTTTCGTATATGTCAGTAAGTGCCGCTTCTCTGTTGAGAGAGTCCTCTGAGCGTAACGCCCCATAAGCCTCCGCAATGGCCTCCTTGTTGTCTTCTCGGACCCCATCAACCCCCGACCTGGTCTCTTTCAGAAATTCGGCTATTTTTTCGTTTTCGTCTAGTTCGGTAAGTGTCGCTTCTTTGCTGAGAGAGCCCTCTAATCGCAACGCATCATAAGCCTCCGCAATGGCCTCCGCAAGGTTCGACTGGTGGTCTTCTCGGACTTTATCAATACCCGACCGGGTCTCTTTTCGAAATTTGGTTATTTTTTTATCTAGTTCAGTAAGTGCCGCTTCTCTGATGAGAGAGTCCTCTGAGCGCAACACCTCATAAGCCTTCGTAAGGTCCGCCTGGTGGTCTTCTCGTACTTTCTCAATACCCGACGTGGCCTCTTTTTGAAATTTGGTTATTATTTTTTTTACCTAGTTCGGTAAATGCCGCATCTCTGATGAGAGAGTCCTCTAAGCGCAACGTAAGGGCCGCCTGGCGGTCGGCCCGGACTTTATCAATATCCGACCTGCTCTCTTTTCGAAATTTGGTTATTTTTTTACCTAGTTCGTTTAGTTCAGTTTCTCTGATAGAGAGTCCTCTGAGCGCAACACCTTATAAGCCGCCTGATCTTTCTCAATATTCGTTCGGGTCTCCTTTCGAAAATCGATTATTTTACCGTCTAATTCAGTAAGTGTCGCTTCTCTGGTGAGAGAGTCCTCTAAGCGCAACGCATCATAAGCCTCCGTAAGGTCTGCCTGGTGGTCTTCTCGGACTTTATCAAGCCCCAACCGGGCCTCTTTTCGAAATTTGGTTATTTTTTCACCTAGTTCGTTTAGTTCCGTATGCGTTTCTTCACGACTTTGTGTATTCACAGCCAGGGCATATTCTCTAAGTTGTGACAGTAGACTCTTGTGAATCTCGTCCGTGGCCCTCGATATAGTTCTATTGATCAAGGCCTTTGTTTTTTGGGTAGTTAAAAAGTCGCCCTCTGTCGGGATGAATCCCCCTTCTGTCGGTTCCAAATTCTTTGAATTTGTCACCCAATCGGAAGAACTACCTGGTCCGTATATACTCATTTTCAATAATGTTGATAATATATATTACGAACATGCGTTTAATTCTAAATAATTTTCTTAAAATTAATTTGAAATTTCTAGGACGACCGAAATCGGGTAATCGTTCTTCAACTCTCGCCCTTGATCATCGAGAATAGAGACCGTAAATTCGTGGATATGTCCCGATTCCAAAACTTTCATCTCGGGGTGTGGGAAGTCTAAGGTCACAGTCTCACCATAGAAACAGTCGCTGGCGGGCACGGTTTTCAGTAATGTGCTGGGAGTGCCGTCTACCGTGTTGTACGATGTGTTCACCCGATCCAGGTGCACCCCGGAGAGTTTTCGTGACGGCGAAGTTCACCGGGGTCGTGCCGACGTGCTCGCCAGGATCAAACACTCCGTCATCGTTGTAAGGGTATGTTATTTTAAATCCTAACAGTGAGCCCAACCCCGGTGAGATCCTTAAACGCCTATCAACGGTCAATGTCGTGAGCCCCGTGGCTTTCGAGATTGCGAGAGTGACTACACCAGGAATCTTCTCCGCGACAAAAGCTTGGAGATCTCCGAAACTCCAAAGACCCTGAGGTACTATAGCACTGGAGTTCACGAATCCTGAGGTCACTGGTTCAGTTATGAGGTAGTTTCCGAAAGCCACAGGGCTTACACCCTCGACTTCTGATGTGAAAAACTCGAGCGTTTTCAACAACGTTTTTCCACCCGACCGTGAACGTGATTGATCTAAGGCCTACCCGGCGTTGTCCGCAGCAGTTGTCTATTAATTTTTGAAGTTCACAACTCCCTTTTTGAACATTAGTGATAGTAGCAAACATAATAATATCTTTCAATGGATACACAAGCATTTAGCTTTAACTCTAATGCAAAGTATGCGGTCGGAGGTAAATACACGCAAAAAGACGTTGTTAACCTTGTACACCCAACCGTAACGGTTAGACCGGCCAGTGGCTTTGCCACCAATTTCCCTAACATCTTTGAACAATATAGACTGCCCAAGATTACTACGGTGGAGGCGGTAAACGGGTGGAAAGCCACACCGATGCAGTTTTGGCAGAACCAGCTAAATTTTGCTGTATCTGTGCCGCAACAGCCGGGTGTGGAGTTTCACAAAATAAAGACCATCTGACATCCAAGAATGTCATGCTCCGAAGTGTCTACAACTTTCACACGTATTATACTATTAGGAGGATTCTCAAAGAACTAGGTATTTCTCTACCTCAAGACGACGCCTGGGATCCCATTTCCAGCGCATACGACCGTATGGCGTTTGAAAGATTGTGTAACGAATTTAAAGTTTCAAAAGACGCGGACTGGAGACAGAAAGCATTTCCTACCACCACCGGCCTCGGGGACGTTCTCATTCGAGGCTAGTCCGGGAATTGGACGCAGACCGATTTTAGACACGATTACTCCGGTGACCACATCGTCAGTCGGAACGCCGGGAATTTTGACACCGCCACTATGACTTTCGGGCCAGAAGTGTCTGGAGGTCGGCACTGTGGCGTGTTTTCTTGTAAAATGTTACCTCCGAAACTGGCTCACGTCGATTACATACAGCAGGCTGCTGAGGTTCAGAACGCGTGGACCACATTTATGTTAGATGAGGGTCTAGGGTTCACGCAGGCCGGGGTTACTCGCGTCAACGAATCTATTCGCACGTACGTCTGGGCCATCCTCGGCGCACAGAAGCAAACTCACAGTTCTATACTGGGAACGGGAAAGGCGTTTGATGCACAAAAACAATTCTTGGCACTTGTAGAGGACGCCAACTCAGCTAAGGTGGACCTGGAGAAGGCGATCCAGAATTATCAAGACGTTTTGCAGACTGCCAGCACCCCAGTGGACTATGTATTTGGAATAGGTCTTTATATGGCGCCGAGCAATATGATACTACGAGACGATCCGGTTGACGGTTACAATAATCAAATCGTAATCGCCACCGCCAATCAAAAAATCGGTCACAACGGTAACGTGAACACGGATATCATCAAGCGCACCCCCAAAATGATCGGGTTCAACAGTGTTGAGGGAACCGATTTCGTAAAACGCCCAAAACACAAAATGGATACACATCCCTCAACACAATCGAACCCAGTACCCCCAAAACACAAAAATGGATACACATCCCTCAACACAATCGAACCCAGTACCCCCAATTAGTAAATTGGATGCACCATCAAGTTCCATCAACAATGTTGAAACACCAATCAATCACAGATTGGGTGAAATTGGAAGCACAACACACGAGGAGGAGAAATTAGCGCTCGTCGTCGCCCTCGTGGCGATCGGATTATTTGCGCTTTGGTTTTAGGAACTCTCTGGCGAAGAATAGTAGGAGACCGGCGATGGCCACGATTAAAGCCCAGGTATTCTCGGCGAGCCATCCGACCGTTTTTGATAATATAGATTACAAGAAGGAGAGGAGACCTCCTATCAAACCAGGCAGCGCGGCAGCCAACTTTCCTGCTAATTTAGCCAGGAGACTGGCGAGGGCTTTTAGTTGTTTTTTTATCCACTCCTTGGCTCCGCCGGATGGCGCGGGTGCCGGTGCTGGTGCTGGTGCTGGTGCTGGTGCTGGTGCTGGTGCTGGTGCTGGTGCTGGTGCTGGTGCTGGTGCTGGTGCTGGTGCTGATGCTGGTGCTGGTGCTGGTGCTGGTGCGGCACCAGCATTGACAGCTACAAATAGAGACGATATAGATAGAATTAGGGTCGATATAATCATGCTGAAAGCTGCGACGATGGTTAATATCGTGACGCCCTTCTCTCTGAACAGAGTGCGAAGACGCTCACCGAGTGTCGTGTCCTCGTGCAGAACCCTCGAGATTGTTTCGCGGCTCCGACTTAATTGGCCGGAAAGCGTCTCACGGTTAGTCGAAGCAGCCTCCAAGCGAGCTTCTCTTTCGTCCCGCAACGACCGCAGGAGTTTGTTGATCCGCTCGGTAGATTCTCTATCGTCACGGATTTCCCCAGTTTTCTTTCTTCTAGCGCGATATGTTTGTCCAGCGCCGTGAGTTTGGAGAGGTTATTGACCAGTTCGCCCCGAATTGTTTGCAGAGCCTTATCGAGTCCCCGGAGTTCGCGAAGAGGTAATGGTGGGTCATATTTCGTGCCGTTCATTTCGTTGACAGTGGTTTCCACTGTGTTAATAGCGTCGGTGGCTATACGAGGGACATCGCTGAGCTCGCTCATTTCTATAGCGGTGGCCGTCTTCGCCAGCGTTTCGTCGGTAGACTGTAGGGTTTTTACCATTTGTTGAGGCAGCTGCGACCGATCATCGTTCACTCCGAGAGCTCGAGCGAGGGATACTCCATATCGGTTCACGGAAGAGGGGCTGAGGAACCGGGTCGGGTCGTTCTTGTACGTCAGTAACTTCCAGCTATTACCCCATTTAACCCAACCCACAAGTCTCCTCTTTTAGTGCTGCGGAACTCCAACATGGCCTTGATGCCGTTTTTAGACACCTCACTCTCCCACCGTTTCACCCGAGAATTCGTTTTCTCGAGAGGCGCCAGCTCATCCTTGGAGATCCCCGCAGGAATCTCGGCACCGCCCGCCCACGCCGGAGTTGCGGGTGGGGCCTCCCACATAGGGACACCAGCAAATGAAGTTCCCGGTGCGTCTGGACCAAACAAAGATGCGCGTGGATTAACCAAAGGCGTATTTCGCGGTGCGCCTGGATCAAACAAAATTGGGGGTGCTGGTGTCTCTATGAAGGTCGTTTCGTCATTATAATCATCTATGTCATAGTCATCGATGTCATCATCACCGCGGAAATCGTCTCTGCCGATTTCATCCATGTTAATATCGTAATCATCCACCTTTATAACTTTCTTAAAATTAATTATGTATTAAAGACAAAACCGTAAGGGTTTAATATAGTTTCACTAAATTATGTCTTCGAGTCAATACGGTCGCAAACTCAATCCATACCGCAGACTGCGTGAGCCCCTCGGGGCAAAATGCGTGAGACAGAGTGTCGTTATTACGAACAACCCCTCGACGATCAACCAGAACCAGCAGCTCTTAGTCCGCTTCCCCAACCTCGGAGCTAACGACGTCATTGTGCCGGGTACTGTTCGCCTCGCTTTCACTATTTCGCTTACGTCGACGGACGAGGACCGAACCGTCGTTCAGAACCTTGGTCGCGCCATCGTCAAGAAGACCATGATAAAGATTTCTGGTAATGAGGTGATGTCGATCGACGACAGCGACGTCTACCATTGTTATCAGGACCTATGGAAGACGGCGCAAGAGCGCGAAAACGCTGTCTATCAGGGTATTGACACCAGCAAAAATAAGAACGTAACCAAACTTAGAATCGGGGCTGGTAACAAGGTAGATAACAACGCGAGTGACAATGCGGTCGTGGGCGCTCTACGGCAACCGCTTCTACATCCGCTCGACTTTGAGTTGCTGGAGAGTCACATGCCGTACTATCAGAGTGCTTTGGCTGACCGCCTCGAATACGAACCAAACGTTTCAAACTACTACGGACAGTTTCTTTCCATAGCCAGCGACCAGTTAGTCGACGTAATACGGATCGATAATGTTTCCCTGGAGTACGACATGGTCACGATGCCCGAACTCGCGCGATTGATCAGAACCCAGTACGCCGGGCGCGTTACCATACTTTACGACCGAGTTCTTCGCCATCGCAAGATGACGAAAGACAAAAGCGACACATTGTGGAATATTAACGTCAACGTACCCGCCCGCTCGATGAAAGGTATACTGATGCTGTTTCAAGGAGGCTCGGTTCGCGTTCGGTGTTAGAAAAACCGACAAATTCTTCTTTAACCCCAAAATCACGAAGGTAGAGGGTGACGATCGAGGGAGTAACCCAATCAAACTCTACAGTGCGGGTCTTCGCGCGCACCAGCAGTGGGACGAAGTAAGAAAGCAGTTTGCTGCCGGCTCTAAGCGCTCTCCAGGAGGTTGCAGCGGTTGCCAAAGACCTGCATCTCTCGGCCGTCTCCCTCGCGGAGTTCCTGAATACCAAATCCGCGTTATGGCTAAGACATGCGAGCCAGCGACGACGACCAAATACACGGCAGCGGACGCCAAGTTGAGAACGCTAGCGAGGGTGTGACGATCCAGATAACCAAAGAGGCGGACGGAGCCGGGCCATTGAACGTGTACTTATATATAATTACGGACGCACAACTCAACATCGAAGATGGCCGATACGTCTCAGCACTCTATTGATTTAATTAATAATTTTGATAATTCTAAAGAATTAATTAAGAAAATTAGCAATCATTCTAACGATTTATTAATTAATAATTTTGATAATTCTAAAGAATTAATTAAGAAAATTAGCAATCAATACCAATTCACGATTGGAGATGCCCACTCTGCCATAATATGTGGGCAGACAGGATGTGGAAAAACGGTTTTCATCCTCGACTTGCTCGAGGAGTCCTACCGCGATGCCTTTCGCCACATTGTGATCCTGTGTCCCACTGTGCGGCACAACGATACTTATCAGCGGCGAACGTGGATATGGACCGACCCTGAGGTGTACGTTATTGACCCCGATGATAGGCTTCACGATTGGTTGCGTGGTTTATACCAAAGATTCCAGGGTGAGCCCACCCTATACGTGATTGACGATTGCTCGGCCAAGGCGGCGATGACCAAAAAGAAGGACATGCTCTCCGAGCTCGCATTTTCTGGCCGCCATGCTAGGCAAAGCGTATGGATATCCACTCAAAAGTACAACGCCGTCCTCAAGGATCTGCGCGAGCAAACGAAATGGGTCGCCCTCTTTCACTGCAAGGACCGAGACTCATTCGATGACTGTCTTCGAGAGAATGACGTTATCCCAACGCGCGAGGAGCGCCTGGAGGTTCGACAGATGCTTTCGGAAAACTAAGCACGCCAAGCTTTTGCTAAAGACTGATTCAACCAACCTGCTTACGAAGTTATCAATTAATTAATTAGCAATTACTGAACAAATGCTGAACAATGCTGAACAATGCTTAGCAATTGCTGAACAATGCTGAACAATGCTGAACAAATGCTTAACAAATGTTGAACAAATGCTGAACAATGGTTAACAATGTTAACAATTTGGTGCTCCGCTGCGAGCTTTGTTGCGAGCATAATGGTGATCATAAGTATCGGGTGGTGCGCTTTGCAATATGTTAAAGTGATGAGACTTGTTAGAATAGTTAAATTAATAATTTTGAAAAAATTAAGAAAAATGAACTGCGACGAACTTCTCGATCAGCTAATAGAAGAAACCTCAACTCCGACTGCCAACATAGATAATGATCCGACAGAGCAATCGGAATCAACTCCAACGGTGGTTGGTATTGGGTTGAGTGCAACGACTCCGAATGAAAATGAAAATGCGGCGCGACGAGAGCGGCTAGCTGCGCTGGTTGCTGGGGGACAATCGGAGCATTATCTCGGTAGGCGTCTCTCAGTTTTTCAGGTGGATAAGATGTCAGATGCGGAGATCGATAAAATGTATGCGCGATACGAATCCAAATTGGGAGCGGAGATGACAAAAACTCTCGGATCGGCGGCTATCCATTTGTACGCAACCGCCGTTAGTATACTTCTCCCTATACCAAACACCGCGGGATTGATTGACGATCTAGAGACTGACCCTTTTATAGGTCACACTTTAGAAACAGCTGCTGCTCAATTTATCACAAGTTTGGAATGTACTTAGCTCCGCTGACAACCGCGTTGACCACGGGTAAACACTGTCAATTTGGACATATATGCCCACGAACTATAAGCCCTGAAAATGATGACACAAGACACACCCGCGAGAGTGACGGAGTTGAACCCGATTGCTCCAACCCAATCGAACCCAACTCCGCCACTGGATGACATACCGCATATAAAAAATCCCAAAAGACAGGCAGCTGGGCGGGCGGCGGCTGCCACCCGAAAAGTTAAACAAGATAAAATACTCGCCGAGCTTCGAGAGGCTAAACTCCAATCGAGATTGGGGTTGCAATCGGGGACGGAGACAGCAAAACATCTGAAGACAGAGTTCAGTACAACCCCCAATTCACGATTTGGAAAGCACACCCAAATTCTTTGAATTTGTCACCCAAATTCGTGAATTTGAGTTGGGGTTGTTGGTGGTGGGTCTGGCAGTTGTTGGTGCCCTGTGCGTGTGGGATATACCCCCTATTATCGAAAAAACAACCAGCCAGTGTTTCTCGAAGAAAGTTACGAAACACCAATCGCGATTGGACCGCGCCCCATTTAAAACATTGATCGCGACCCCTTTTATATGCAATAATGGCTGAAACAAGACGGTAAAATGTTAGTGAATGCGCTTTATCACGCCGTGGTGATATCGGGTTTCAGTAATCGGTATGCTCGACTATCAAAGATGCCCTAGGAGGATCCGCTCCCAAATTGGACTTTACTGTGAGAGACGTAGGGCTCGCGACCTTAGATGTAGCGGCCGCAGTTTGGACCCGAGATTATCTAGTTAAAGCTGGAATTCTACCAGTTAATATATGGAAATAAATGGCTTCAATCGGAATAATGATAGGTGGTGCGCTCTTAAACGCATTTGCGTTCACCGGCAGCAACTTTCTATTCTCTAAACTACAAAACTCTAATGCGGATGAGGAGAGTACGCGTCACGATTTAGCTGTAGAACAATTCAATAGCGCAAAGGAAGCGTGGTCGGAAAAACGAACCGCCCATCTTGACTGGGTCAATGAAGAGCTTCGCCGCGAAAATCACGCCGCACAAACTTTTCAGAACGTTGAAGAAGCCAACCACGAGTACGCGCTGGCATATCCGCAGAAAAGTCTCGCGCCGCTGGATCGCGAGCCCCAACTTTCAGATTTCTATGTACCGTCAGAGGCCCAAAAAGACCGCGAGATCGCGTTCATCGTCGTGGGAATGGGTGTGGTGGGTCTCGTCGGCTACTATATTCAATCGAGATTTTAAATTAATTATTTCAAATTAATTATAAATATATATATATAGAACGATGTCAGTTGACGAACTTTATTTTGCTATGATTGATGTAGGCTACACTGCCCTTAAACACCGCATGGTTGGTGCAAAGGGTATGATTCGTCTGGCCAGAGATTCTCTCGAGTCGTGGCGGGGGGACGAAAAAGTGGCCACCCTTTTCGCAAAGCGGATGTTAGATTCCTCCACCAATCCTGGGGGATTAGATTTTCTTTTCCCCAAGTTCCTTCAGAACTTAACCCCCAAATCGCGATTGTACTTCCAATAAAGGTTTATTATTATCGACGCAGTTACCGGACGATCTGGCGAGGGCATGTTGGAGATTGTCAGATATATTAGAATACATCGCATACGATGAACACGCGCAAACTTAATACCAAACTATCGGTTCGCCTAACGCGCAAGCTAGCGAACATGTACTATAGCCCCACCCCGCGGCTACTGGAAGGGACTCGCTGCCATCAAGAACCTCGCGGCGGCGACCAAGGTTTCAGAAAACGCTGTCAAGGAATGGCTCAAGAAGCAGGCCATCTGGCAGATCTATTTTACCCGCGCCTCACAATATTCCGCGCCAGAAATTCGACGTGCCGGTACCGAACCAAGTTCACCAAGCGGATCTCCTGTTTCTCCCTCACGATCGCGTCGGTCGTAAGACGTACAAGTACGCGCTGACAGTCGTTGACGTAGCGAGTCGTTATAAGGGGGCTGAGCCGTTGGCCACTAAAGAGTCTAAGGAGGTGGCCGAGGCTCTCTCCCGAATATATAAGAGGAGTCCTCTCAAATGGCCGAATCTTCTCCAGGTCGATCCCGGCCGCGAGTTCATGGGCGCGGTCTCTCATCTATTGTCTAAGCACGAAGTTTCTATCAGACGCGGCCGCGTCAACATCCACCGGGACCAGGGGATCGTGGAACGCTTCAATCGAACCCTGGCTGAGAGACTGTTCGGACACCAATACGCTAAAGAACTTGTAGACCCTCATTCGCGATCGACCGAGTGGGTGGCCAGACTGCCCGCCGTGGTCTCCGCACTGAACGGAGAGGTGACCAGATTGATAGGTAAGAAGCCCGTAGATGCCATCAAGTTTCTAAAAAGGGTGACGAGCGAGCCCTCTGCCGTCTCGCGCGGGCGACCCGTTGGTTTAGAGGAGCAACGGCTTCCATCAGATATTGATGTCCGGTACCTCTATCAACCGGGAGAGCTCGAAGGTGGCAGCCGCCGCGCGACTGATCCCGTGTGGTCTCTCAATGTATATCATCTAGATCGATCTATTACCAAGCCCGATGAGCCCGTGCTCTACTATTGGATGATGGGCCATCTCGATTTGTTTGTTCGCGAAGAACTTCTCGCGGTGCCTTCTGACACCCAGCTACCCCCGGATCGTCAGAGTCTTTAGTATTCTCTCTCATAGTTCTTTTTTTTTATCTATCCTATAGGCTCGGTGTGTAACCCGTCTTCCATCACTCTCCTCTTGTCGTAGTACGCCGAGAGTCCTAATTTTTGTTGACAGTACGTCTTCATCACCCCGTTAATCATTCGGAATCCCCTGTTCTCCGCCATATCCCTACCCCCTTCGAGAGCGCTCTTATACCTTCCCCAAGTCAAATCGTTAGATCTCTTCGACATCCCCTTGGCCGAGTGCTTAGATTTTCCATCACCGCTCACGTAGTAACACTTGCTACACAGAGCGATGGCTCTATCCCCTTCGAATTCCAGCTTGAACAGTCCCGGAGTTCTGTTGCTCCACACGTACCACGCCAACCACTCGGTCTTCTCCTTATTAAACTTTCTCTTCATATTCTTTCTCACCACCGCCGCCAGCGTCCTTCTCCGACAGCGCGAAGTACATGCTGTCAGTGTCCATCTGTATCAGTTCGAAATCTCCGCGATCCACGTACTTGTCCAAGAAATCGTAGTAGAACTCCAGCATCCGGAGCATTGGCCAACTGGTAGACCGCTATGCCACACTGAAACGGTCTGTTGATCACCACTCGAGTCTTCCTGCTCGATATCTCGTAAGCCTCCCCAATCTCCTCCAAGTCTTCGAACCACGCCGACCTCAGTGCCCGATCGACAGTCTTCTCATCCTTCGTAATATGTGGTTTTCAGGTTGTCTCTCTTGTGCCTCTATCAGCTTGCCACAACACGCGTTGCCAACCAGTTTGAATATCTCCGCCAACACCGCCTTGCTCTTGTCGACGTCCCCCGTCCGTCTAGCAGCGTGACCTCTTTAACGAACCATTGAAACGGTTTGCCGGGCGTGTAGTCTATCACCCTATGCACCGCCTTGACGATCAGACCGTGCTCCAGATACCACTTTAGCAACGGTGAGTATATGATCATCTTCTTGGCGGACATTGCCCCCACGAGCTTTCTCTGCCCTTCGACTCTATTCTCCCAGTCCCGGCCAGGTAGTCCTTCATGTGCTGTGGAACTCTTTCTCATCGACTTCTCGATTAACGAACAGCGGTGACATTTCCGAGAACTTGTCTCTCAACGTTTCCGGAACCTCTATATCCAACTCCGCAAATCCGAACCACTTTTCACTCCTGACCTTCCTCACGAAACGGTCTATATACGACTGTCTTTTCTGGGTCGTCACACGTCCATATCTGCTCCTCACCGCACGGCATGTCCTTCGACAGAGTAGATAGGTACAGAGCATTGGCATCGTAAAACCCCAGCAACCGCCTTGCACATCTTCTCCTCCCGACTCCCCACCTGACCCCTGATCGTCGACCTTCCAGCCTCGGCGTATCTGGAGAATACTATGGACGGACCACCGACCAATCCCTGCTTCATCATCTCGTAAGTTTCAGACTTCGGTGACCACAGCTCGGGCGTGTCCGCCTTCCCATCGATCGACCCGCGGAGTAGGTACTGAAGGGAAACATCGGGCAGAGACACAGTATCCTTGAGTATGTCCACGCCCCTTCCCTTGTAGAACTCCGCCATTTTAGTCAGAGCCTCTAGGAAAGGTCCTACATCCAAGTCGTTGTAGTGTTGCAACCATTCCTTGAACGTCTTCATCCCCTTTTCTCGGAATACCTTCTTACACTCTTTCCACTCGGACAACGACAGTAGGAACTCACCCTTCAACTTCGAGTACCACTCGGGATAGTCTGGCAGCCCCGGATGGTCGAGCTTGTCCGCGCTATCGAACCACTCGTATGGAAAGTGAGACTTTACCGTTTTACAGTCGTACGCCTTTGTTCGTACGTGGTACCGGGTCCCAGATACTGGATGATGTCGAGAAATTTAAACTCCGGGGTAAACAGAAACATCGTCGTGCTGGCTCTCTTTCCGACCATCACCTTATTCACGGTGGCAGCCAACTTCTCTACAAAGTACTGCTTGATGAGGTTCAGGTCGTACCTGCTACAGTTGAACCCCACCACCGGGACTTGGTCAATCCATGAGATAATCTTTGCTTGCTGAGACTTCGATAACATATATATGTCGGCCAGCAGATACTTCTTTCTAACCCCCTCCCTGATTGCCTTGCCTCTCATCTGCAGCTCGGTCACGAACTTCTCGACTAGCGTGTCGGGATCTCGTTCGCATAGGTGTGTGATCCCTTCATGCATCGTATCCCCCAACGACACCGATATAGGAACGTGCTCGACCTCGAAGGTCAGGTCTTTGGTGGGTCGCGTGCTTTTTGACTTGTCGAGATACGCCTCAAAGTCGTATACTATCTGGTGAGGGTATAGAGTCGTCTCCTCCTCGCGTGGCGATTGTGGATAGTAGGTATTAATTTTATCAAAATTATCATTCAACCACTCGCACTCCCACATCACCACCAGCTCGTAACCCGCCTTCCTTATCTTGGCGTCTTGAATTTTCGTCCTCTTGTACAGCGATCTCGCGTTACCTCTCATGCAATGCCTCGGACACCCGTGCCAGTAGCATCCGTGAAACTGAAACACGGTCTCGGTCTCGTGACAGTAACCGTCGACCGGATCACCGGCCACCCACCTCTCACCACCGTGACCGCAGTTGGCGTGATGTATGTGCTTTCCCACCCTCTCCTCTTCTCTGCTCAACCATTGAATCGACCTCACACTCGCTGACCCCTTAGGATAGAACGCCTTCTCGTAGGCCGACTGTGGTCTCTCTACCCTCTTACCTGGACATGTCACCACGGTCTTCCCACCCATGCAGGTGGTCGCGTGCCTGTGCATGTTACACGACTTTGTGAACCGTTGTTGACATCCGGTGCACCCGTACTCGTTCGTCATCTTGCGGAGATTCGTTATGAGGAACGAGTGACCTCCAAACATTCCTATCGTCATTGTCTTCCCCCCAACCACGTCGTAATTTGCCGGAACCTTCATGAGGTACCACACTCCATCGGCGGTGGGCTCGTACATGCGAATGCCCATCTTGAAATGCTCTTCGACCTTCTTAATATCGTCCAGGGGGATTCCCTTACTACCCGGTCCGTTATCGAGCCAGAGCTCGTGCCTTCCTACAACACCCGTCGGGTCTCCCTCCACGTTGGATGGCTATGCACCTAAACAGACACAAGTAGTCGTCGTACGTGTCGACGGAATACATTCCCTTTTTCTGTCTTAGCCAGTCTGGGAGTTTTCCCGCTCCCATGAGAAGTTGTTGCGCGTCGATGATCATCTTCACCTCGACCGATATCCAACGAACGAAGGTCCATTTTGTGTTTGGTCTATCGACTTTGTCGATGTCCATTCGACCTTTCTCTCTATCGGATATCCAACTCTCGGCTTTGGCGATCTCGTTTATCCACGGACTGCCCTTTGATTGTTTGTGATAGATCATAGTAGCGTCGGTCTCTATGTGCCTAATACGATACGAGCACGAATACCTCAGGTAACATGCCGTGGTCATCTCTGGGCGAATTTTATTCATTATGCGATTAGCGATCTCCCCGTCTACCCCCCTCTCGAAAGTCCATACTATCTTCCTCCTACCCTGTCAACAGTTTCCCTAAACTTCGGCTTCTTCGGCGAGAATCTTGGGACCCTCCTCCACCAAAGCTCTGGCGATATCTCTCCTCTTCTTGAGAGGTCCCCCCACCAACCTTGATAAATTCTTATTGTAGTACGCCTTGTATAGGGGTTTTCTACGTGCGATAGGGATTTCTTTTACACGCTGCGCGTAAGCGGTGGCGCGCAGACTGGCCGTCGTCTCGTTCTCCAATTTCTCGGAGCGTTTTTCGGGGTCGGCGGGCAGTCGTCCGTCGAAACCGCACACCGCAGCCTCTCCTCGTAGACGACGGCTCGCGCGTCACTTATCCTATCTGCTATATCTTTCTTGAGTCTCAAACCTCTTAGGGAAATTCCCCAACTCTTAGCTTGCTCTCTCATTTGCTTTATGGTAGGCATTATACTGAGTATAACCAATAGATTTTTTATCTTCAATAGTGTGTAAGTTTATATTTATTCGTAATAAATATATGACAGATTGTTGTAATATACTTAGTATAACTTATGGATAACTTGTCTTTAATAGGGTGTCAGTATATATTTGTGACAGATTGCTGTAAAATACTGAGTATAACTTATAGATTTCTTATCTCTAATAGGGTGTCAGTTTATATTTTATTCGTAATAAAAGTATGACAGATTGTTGTATATATATATACTGAGTATAACATAGGGATTTTTATCTCTAATAGGGTGTATCTTCTCATGTCATAAATATATGGTCTCGCGAGAAGTAGTATATAAGAGTCATAATGATTACAAGTTTTGTGTGGAAGCCACCACACGTAGTGGGTGGCTTCCATATAAACTTGTATCATTATGACTCTTATATACTACTATCGCAATTACAAGGTGTATGATCACGTGGTACTAACAACAACAACAAGTGCCGATTCAAAGTACGTATTATTTTACAGTGTCCTTATTAAGTAACGGATGTTAATGAAATATGGCGCATCAAACGCGTCTGGTATTTTCGCACAAACTTCTGTCGTTTTTGCGAAGAACACGGAAATTGATTCCTCGCAAAAACGACATAAGTCTGTGCCAAACTCCCTAGACCACCAAATGCAGCTCATGAAGACGCGTTTGCTGCGCCATATTTCATCAAAATCCGTTGCATATTTAGGAAACTATCAAATAATACTTACTTTGGAGTGGGCGACGTTGTTGTTGTTGTAACCACGTGATCATGCACCGTGAATTATCACGCTGGTTGTGGTATGGCCGCCTTGTCGGTGGGCGTGTGTCACGATTACTCCCCTGGCGCTGACATCTTTCCGAACACGTGGTTATTGCAATGGGCACGGTTTATAAATCACTCATACACACGTATACCTCATTTAGCCACCCACATGTACAAGTTCCTATTTATATATTAGCTCCTTTCTAAATCACACTTGATTATTTCACTCTCTCATGTCAAATAACATCATGTAAAGCGAACAATGTTTGTTTAGTGCTTAATAATACAGCTTGCGCGAAGGCAAGACTATTTATGTACGAACTCATTTTGGAACACCCATACATTGTTAGCAATCACTGTTCGTCCGGTCATTCAGTTCAGTTATGTACATCAGGCGGGACACGTGTGTTAAAAATAAAATACGTTAAATGTCGCAGTTTAAAACAAAAGTATTGTGTTTTGGACATTCATACGTTCGGCGTTTGGGAGAGTACTCGTCACACGAGGGTCCCTGCCAATCTTGCGTTGGATGTTGCCATTTTGTTTGAGGTAACATTTCACGGTGTTGGAGGTGCAAAAATATCACCGGGCAGGAAATCATTACAGAACGAGTTACACGCATTGCGAGCGTGCTCGCCGGATATTGTGATTTTTACAAATTGGAGAGAACGATCTCGCAACTCTTCTGCCCGGGGATGTGGTGAAGTACATTGTCAGTTTTGCGGAGTTTCTGTCCTCGGTCTATAAAAGTCCGTAATTGTCGGCGAACTGCTGCCGCGGGCGTACGATCAATTCAATCTAAAGGTGCGGGCAGTTAATGCACACCTTGCGGACAAAATACAGCGATGTGACAATGGTGTATCGCTGTGGAAGCACAGGGGATTCTCTAAGCCACAGCAGCATCTACTCCATAGGGACAGCGTGCACCTAAACTCCGCCGGCCACCGAAAATTCCTGCATAGTATCAAATACGCAGTATTGCGCCAAGTGGGACGTCAGAAGGGTCAACGGTCACGGGTACGCCTGCATACACAGGTGGGACGTTGTTTTGGTTTTGGCAATATTATAGTTTCTGGGTTTGTGAAATTATGTGAATATAGGCCTACATGTACTATCAGGCTTGTTAATCCATGGTGGTAATTTGTACATGGGCTGCAATAATACATATAGTTTGCCATGCAAAACATTTTCAAATTCATTGGTTGTTACCCGTAATTGTTGAGCCATTTGTACATGTCATTATCGGTATGCACGGTTAATTTGATGCACTGCTTGTACTGAGAGTGTCCGGTCCCTGGTGTGGCCGGCTTAATTTGATGTCTCTTAGTCGAGTAACTTGCCGGTGTTTATTGCATTCACACATTTCAGGCATGGGGTATTAGTGATATAACCCTGTCTAGTGTGTGCTAATCCGGTTCAGTGTTTGGTATGAGCGGACAACCCACTATAATTGACTATAATTGCAGTTTCAAGCATGTAAACTTTCAGGCTTGTGCCATTATATAGTATTCTGCATATTACTGTGAGTGTGGGTTGTTTGGTTGTCTCATGCCAAGGTACCGTGTTGATTGTTATGTGTACATGTACTATACAATGACATTTTTCACTACGGATGTTTCCAACTCTGTAACAAATAGGGGCTTCAAGGCTGGTTTATGCCCAACACGATGGGCTCAAGTAGGGAGTGTATGTTCCGCTACCGATGGATGTCGATCAGTAGCACTTTATATGGTTTAATCTAGGGATGGGACGATTCACCGGTGGATCGATTGAGATCGGTTTCACAACTGCCGATTCGAATCGATTCACGTCCGCGATTCGTATCGATTTTTATTTACTATTTGGTCCCAGATTGTTATCCGTCTGTGTTTTGGTCCCAGATTCTTATCCGTCCGCGTTTTAGTACATGCGTATCCACGCCAACAAAGCGGCGACTGTAAACTACTATTTGATTGGATTAGAGCAATGCTTACAGCCAATCAAACAATGTTTAACATATAGGTTTGTTGTGAACTCCAAAATGGCGGACGGCGCTGGAGATGGATTTTTGCAAGGAGAGAAAATTGTTGAAATCGTTTCACCATCTGCAAAATCTAAATCTGCCGCATGGAAGGACTTTGGACACCCAATTTATGTGCGCAATGGAGTGAGGAACACTGATAAGTCAGTCGTCATTTGCAAAGTATGCGATGCAAAACTGAAGTTCACTGGAGGCACCACAAATATGCATACACACACTGGTATCAAGTAATTTGTACACTTCATAACCGGAATAGGTCATTAACATGGGCGACACGAAATACCCAAAATACACCCAAATATTACCCAAATACTGATACTAGTAAGCATACAACATAAATAATCAATGAAAAAAATGATATAGAGACATGACATGTCAGTCTAGGTTATTTAGTGCTGGAATCATTTAATAAACTGTGTACAATACTTAAATACACAATATTTGTGTATATTTATCTGTATTTGGGCAATATTTGGGTATTTCATGTTGACGCAGTAATATAGACCAGTCAGTGTGAGTGATCCATATTATGTGAAACCATCCCTCCCCACTGTCGATCCGGGAACTAGCACGGTTTTTAATTTTGCTTTAATTAAAGTACTGCTATTCCACAGACTAGGGGGCGGGGGTGTTCGGGGACTCACCTTGACTGGTGCATTATAGTGATTGACTGAATAGTTATTCATATTTTATTATAAATTGTAAATACAAACCACTTAATACTGTTACCGGTACACACCCATTTAGCTCGACACCATCCCGCAAGGGCACAGGGAAAACGTGAAACTACCGACACAATTATAAAGACAGAACCAATTGGCCAAGACAAGCTACGATCAGTTCTATCTTTGCCGGTAAATGCGCGTACAACTTTAACTCTGACCGAGCTAGGATAATTACAAACCAAGTTGAATCATTCATTGTCGCAGACATGAGGCCACTGTCAGTTGTCGATAGTGACGAGTTCAAGAAGCTGTTGAACATAATGGATCCCAAATATAGATTGCCCTGCCGCAAGCACTTTGCTGAAAAAATTATACCAGACATGTACTCTGAGGCAGTCGATGCCCTGAAGCTGAAGCTGGGAGAAGCATCTTCAGTGTCCCTCACGACAGACGGGTGGACATCTCGCGCGTGTCAAAGTTACATGACAGTGACAGCGCATTATACGTCATCAAATTGGGAAATTAAAAATTACGTTCTCTCTACAAGAATGTTAGCGGAATCTCATACGGGGGAGGACATAGGAAATGCTCTCAAGGAAGTCATTGAAGAATGGAAGCTTGAACGGCCAATGGGTACTGCGGTTGTGAGTGACAATGCTTCAAATATGGACATTGCCGCTAAAACGGCTGATCTTGTACCACACATTAAGTGTTTTGCGAATACAGTTAATTTAGCGTCTCAGCGTGGACTGAAAGTAACCTCCATGGCCAGATTACTTGGTCGAATTAGAAGAGTAGTTGGATTTTTCCACAAGTCGACCACTGCCACAGCCGTCCTCAGAGCAAAGCAGACTCTGCTAGCCCTACCGCAACATAAGCTGATAAATGACGTAGCCACACGATGGAACAGTTCATATGAGATGATCGACAGATTTCTTGAGCAGCAGCCTGCAATTCTGTCAACTCTGACAAGCACGGAGGTAAAACGGAATGTGAAGGATATTATCACTCTGACCGCCGATGATATCAACGAAGCTCACAGTGCAGTTGAGGTCAAATACATAATATATTATAGTCAACTATTGTTCCTTCCTGCTTGAGTGGGTAACGCGTAATTAATAATGTCTTGAATGTGCCCTAAATGAATTAACTTTGCAAATTTATGAGCTGTTGTTCCCAAATCCAGGCTACCTGGTTTGAGCGTTGATTCACATATATGTGATAGTTAAAATCAGGTTATTTGAGGGAGCCAAACGATTTTGGTTTGATAAGGGCACCATATCAAACTATTGTAACTGCAGAGCTGAGTTTGCAATTTCATCCAACAGATGTATTCCCAGGTCTAAATGACTTTAATGAATTCTATGAGCCAAATAATCAATCTTACATATACATGCATCATATGGGCTGAACTACTGCAGATTCTAATTCATGGGCGTCGTAAAATGTATAGGCATGATAATGACGATATATCGCGATACGTATTGGATCGTGACACCCGTATCGCGATACGTATCGGATCGTGTCATACCCGTATCGTCCCAGCCCTAGACTTTAATCCACATATTCAAACTCGAGTCAATATATGCGGCTCAGTGCCTTTAAAAACTGATTTATTGATGAATTTGACTAAGGAATAAAAATCTCCGGGTATATTCATGGTAGTTCCGCGTTGCTCCTGATTGGATTGTCAGTTTCAGGATGCCGAAGCGAAAACAGACTCCAGGGTCCGGAAAGGCGCCAGCACAGACAAAGCGGCGGCGTGCAGGGAGGTTGTCGACTGAGGACCCAGGTTCAGGACTACCAATTGCCACGGACTTGGCGCCGCCAATTCAATCGACTCAGGTGGACATGTCCGCGCTGGTCACTGAGATAATTAGCCAATTGCAGTCGCGTGGCCTTGTTATGCCTACATCTAACTTGGTTACACCAGGCCCCAGTAACATTCCAGATCCTATATGTACTACCCAAATACAGTCTAGTGGAGTGGTTTTGCCCCCAAATGATCTGGCTACGCCCACGCCAGGCCCCAGTAATGTACCTGATCTCATAAGTACATCTGACCCGGTGTCCCCATTGATGTCACCAACGGAATTGGGAATGGACCAATCCAACAGCGATGTGTTAACAATCCTTAACTCCGTGTTGGCTGGAAAGCAACACACCGAAGGTACAGCTATTAATAGCACAGAGAGTGCGAGGTCACAGCTGTCAAATTCCTGCGCTGGTGTATTAGATGTTGCAGAAGCGTTGCCGCTAGATTACGCAGTTCCAGAAAAAGTTAAAACTCGGATTTGGCGTCGCGAACCTATTGATTTTCGTGACTTGCTCAACGTAAATGAAGATGAATCGTATACGATTACTGTTAACAACAGTGCAGATAGTAAGGTTGTCAATCTGTCACGAAAGCAGACGCATAAATATCCTTTAACCATATTTCAATGGTGTGAAGCGTTTACCATATTTTCATATGTGTATCTTCAGAAATTTCCAGAGTCAAATCTAGATCTGTTGAATTATGAAAATCGGATTCGATCAATCGCTCGTGAGCATGGTCCGCATGCCTTCCGGTACTACGACGAGACATTTCGTACGTTGTTGAATCACGGTCAAGTTACGTGGAAATCCATGCCCAATGCGCTGTTTCAGCAATGCGTTACGAAAGGTATAAATTATCGCTTTTCTGAGAATAGTAATAGAAATAATCGTTCTTTTCGTGAAACACGCTCAAAACGTTTCCCAATTGGCTACTGTTGGGGATTTTGCGAATCCGGGAAATGTAAGCGACCAGACGCATGTAAATTCAAGCATCTGTGTGCAAAATGCAACGGAAAGCACAGCGTTCCCCGCCTGTAAAAAGCGGGATTAATGGAAATCAATCTGGTAGTGATATAGAGACTAAACTTCCCACACCGATACATATCAGCCGATGTCTGAAATTTTGCGAGGGTATGATGTAAGCTTGACAGAATATTTAATTCACGGTTTCACTAACGGTTTCTCAATTGGTTATTCAGGTCAACGGACGCACAGGTTAGCAACAAATCACACTTCTGCGCTAGAAAACAAACATATCGTACAGCAAAAATTGAACAGTGAGTTAGATCAAGGTCGTATAGCTGGCCCCTTTGATACACCGCCATTTACCTCATTGTTGTGTTCTCCAATTGGTATTATACCAAAAAAGGAAGCGGGTACGTTTAGATTAATACACGACTTATCTAACGGAGATGAACATTCTGTTAATGCTAACATACCGCGAAGTTCGTGTGTTGTCCATTATGACTCCATTGATACAGTAATTAATCTCATTCAGCAATATGGTCCTAATTGTTTAGTAGCGAAATCAGATATCAAATGCGCTTATCGGATTATCCCGGTGTCACCAAAGGATTATGAATGCCTCGGTTTTAGTTGGGAGGGTAAATATTATTACGACAAATGTTTGCCCATGGGTTGTTCATCATCGTGCTCAATTTTCGAAACTCTCAGCACTGCATTACAGTGGGTAATGGAAAACAAGTTTGGAGCTGGTGGCGTGTCGCACGTAATCGATGACTTCGTGTTTGTTAATGATGCGTTGTCGAATCAATGTCAAACGGATTTAGATAATTTTATTGCGCTATGCAGGAATGTCGGTATTACCAATCAAACATTCAAAAACTGTCAATCCTACCACTGTAATCACGGTGTACGGTTATGAGTTAGATACTTCGAGAATGGAGGTGCGTCTTCCAAAGGAAAAGGTCGAGAAAATTAGACAAGAATTAGAGCGATTTCATTCTAAAAAGAAAGCAACATTGCAGGAAATGCAATCGCTGATAGGCCTTCTTAGCTTTGCGTGTTCTGTTGTTGTGCCAGGTCGCGCTTGTCTACGAAGATTGATACAACTAACTATGGGTGTGCAAAAACCACATCATCACATACGTCTCACTAATGAAGCGAGAGCCGACATTCACGCATGGCTGAAATTTATTTCTAAATACAATGGTAAAAGCGTATTTCTCAATCGTCGTTGGTTAAATTCCGAATACATAAAGTTATATACCGACGCAGCGGGCGTTCATGGTGGATTTGCCGCTATTTTGGGTTCACAGTGGATTGCGGGTTATGCCCGGATTCTCTTAGAAATGAATCTATAACAATTAAGGAGTTACTACCAATCGTTATCGCGGTGGAGCTGTGGGGTAATAAATTAGCCAATCATAAGATAATGTTCTTGTCTGACAATTCAGCCGTGGTTGATATCGTAAATAAACTATCTTCAAAACATAAGGTGTTAATGTCACTGGTAAGACGTCTAGTGGTAGCGTGTCTGACGTTCAATATTTTATTTCGGGCTCAGCATGTTCCTGGAAAACATAACGTAGTCGCTGACAAATTGTCTCGATTCCAATTTCAGGAAGCCAGACGAATTGCACCTTGGCTGGACAAGCACCCTATCCCGTTACCAGACAGCATATTGCTAATCTAACATGTGTAAAGGCTAAGTTATTCAAGGCGTCGCTTTCATCGTCAACGTGGACATCGTATATTAGATCATTGCAAGCGTATGTAACATTCGTTCGATTGACGTGTATGTCTTCCAATGTATTTCCATCCTCGGAAAGCATGGTAGCAAATTATATCGCCCACATGTTCGAGCAGGGATATAGTCCGTCGACTATATCTTCACACATATCGGCCATCTCATTCATTCATAAGCTTATACAGGTATCTGATCCAACGGCTTCTTTTTACATTAAAAAATTGCAAAAAGGTGCTCATAATTTGAAGGCCAGCACCGACAAACGTTTACCGATCACTAAAACAATTCTCAGTAGACTAGTACAAGCACTACGTCACACCGTTGTGTCTCAATTGCATAGGCGGTTATGTCAAGCAATATTTGTTCTCGCGTTTCATGCCTTTCTGCGTATGGGCGAAATTGCATGCAGAAATAAAGATCAAAAGTACAAGGTCGTACAATTTGCCGATGTCATTTTTTTGCCAAATAATTCGTGTGTAACCCCAGTTGTTGCGATGCAGATTATTCTTAGACATTACAAGCACAAAACAACGTCAGATCCGGTCACGTTATGCTTGCGATCAGGTTCAGAACTGGCCATTTGTCCCGTTCATTGCTTAAAGCAGTATCTAACCATGGCTACACACACGACGGGCCCGCTTTTCCAATTCCAGGATAAAGTGCCAGTGACAACTTCATATGTCGCGAAAAGTTTACGTGATGCAATATCGTTCATTGGGTATGACCCGTCTTTATACAAAAGCCATAGTTTTCGCATAGGAGCGGCTACGTCCGCGGCCGCCGCAGGTATACCGGAACTCGTAATTCAGAAAATGGGCCGCTGGAAGTCTAGTGCATTACATTCGTATATACGGATGTCGCAATTTTAATTGGCATCACGTTGAACGATTGACAGCTTTACTACAATTTTGTGCTATCATTCACCCAGAACTGAAGGAACGTATGCTAACATTCCGGGGCTCATATTATGTCTGACCTGTGATTTCGTTTGGGCATTGTATCTGATAAGTGTGCAGCTTTATGGCTGCTCTGTAATTGATACTGTACCCATGTTTGTTCTAATATGTGTACAGCTTTATGGCTGCGCTGTAATTGATACCGTACCATGTTTGTTCTAATAAGTGTACAGCTTTATGGCTGTGCTGTAATTGATACTGTACCATGTTTGTTCTAATAAGTGCACATAGTTGTGGCTGCGCTGTAGTATATACACGCATTCACATATAATTGGTGTTACATCTGCTAGCGAGTGATATTTCAACGTCCGCAAAATTAGATGTCGTTCAGCTTTATGGCTGCGGCTGTGTACTGCGTACAGGGGCATTCACTATGACACAAGACCTCTCGCGTTGGGTGGGGGGGTTGTCCCGCTAATGCGGGACAACGTGTGGCCTTTATTCCTTCCCCACCTTCGTGGTGGACACAAGCATGTTGATACCTTAGTGTCATGCTTTCAGTAACCCGTCATTTATAATAAATGACCATTACACACAAACATTGTGTTGTTATTTTCCACCACTCCAAGCAATGCGACAGGTCTAGTACATATGGTAAATGTGTTAGTGGACATAAAATACAGCTTGCGCGAAGGCAAGACTATTTATGTACGAACTCATTTTGGAACACCCATACATTGTTAGCAATCACTGTTCGTCCGGTCATTCAGTTCAGTTATGTACATCAGGCGGGACACGTGTGTTAAAAATACCCACCATCCCACCCAGCCTTTATTCCTTCCCCACCTTCGTGGTGGACACAAGCATGTTGATACCTTAGTGTCATGCTTTCAGTAACCCGTCATTTATAATAAATGACCATTACACACAAACATTGTGTTGTTATTTTCCACCACTCCAAGCAATGCGACAGGTCTAGTACATATGGTAAATGTGTTAGTGGACATAAAAATTATTCTGTGTTCTGCATTCTGTAATATACGCTTGGTGGTGACTTAGTGTTTAAAGGCAATTTTAATCAGAGTATTAACCCTTTGAACCCGAAAGCCCGCTATATCGATTTATCGTAACGAGTCGTCTCATCAGGATCTGCACTGTTTGAAAGTAATTTTCATATTTTTGAGAACAACAAATACCCCCTTTTCATAAATGGACGAATCTGAAAATCATTTTGTGACCATTGGATTGGGCGGAACATTAGCATATCACCGTCCATTCCAGTTGAAAGGGTTAAAGAAGTGTAATTTTTAAGCGAAATTGTTAGTTCATGGAGTAAAGGAAATTTTAAACATACACGCCCTCTTGATTCGAATAAAATGTTATGGCACAATAGCAACATCAAATACAATCAAAGTACTGAAAGTACTGACTGGCGGGAGACAAGTAGCCATTTCTGAATTTGCATACTCAGAAATTCCTTGTTAGAAATATATTCGATGTTGATTATTGGATGTACAACCTGCAAATTTGGAGAACTTGATCAGTTACTGGTGTTTGTAAAATACAGCCTGCTCTAAACACAAATAGGTTGATGAAGCAAAGGCTCACAGGCATCACGGGATGCGACACCATTTTTTTATTTCTTGGTTTACGGGACCCACCGACGGATGCTTAACAAAAATTAAGTGGATGTTTTTTTTCCTGTCTCAAGTTGACGCCCACTCTGACAGAACGTGGTTGGTCTGTTCCAGCTCATTTTGCGAGATAGCTCGGAAATGATCTAACAACAAAAAATTATTATGTGAAAGTCGGCCCAGTAAAACAAAAATTACGGAAGAAAATTTATTTATAGATCACATCTCCCAAAGAGAATGATGCCCATAAAATCAATATTTGATCGATTTTGTTCAAAAAATATTTTTGGCAGCATAGGTTTTTCGTAATGTGAAGAAAAAAAACGGGGAAATTTTTTAGTATGTTTATTTGGCCAAAATCAATCGGCACTTTGCAGAATAGGGATACAAACCGAGTAATCCAAATTGCATACCCAACAGGAACTCTGGAGGTGTGACATAATATTATGTGAAATCTTTTCAAAATTATGACGTAGGCCTACATACGTGTATGCTGCATGAACGGCAAAATGTTTTCATGAATTTTGTTTCGCCCGTAAACCACAATATGAAAAAGAAATGGCCTTCGACGTCGCATTGCGACTGCGTGGTACACGATACGGGGGGCGTCTCAATAACAGCAATTTGTTCTCTTCAAAAGTAAAGTTGGGCATGCCAACTATTTTACACATAATGTTGAGCATTGCCGTTGCTATTAATAACTTGCTTTCAGTTCACTCTCTGACTTTAAATGTCACCTGACTGTTGTTAATTGCGAACGCAAATTGAGCCTATTGAGATGTCCCCCGATGAACAGAGAGCCACTTCCGAAAGTAGACCCGTGCAAACGGCCAGAATCACGATCCCAATAGCGTGGAGACAGTATGTCTCCCGCCAATAATAATACTACACTATTCTGCAAGAATTTGTGCAATAAAGGCATATTATATTTCCGACATGGAGGTACTGCGACACACATGTGATAAACTTGATATTGTGTCGGACTACAAACTGATTGGTAAATACGTGTAGAAATAAGTTGCAATCATGTATATGTGCATACAATGGAACCTCTCTAAACCGGACACCGTGATCTTATTTTGATGAGTTTCTTGGCCATTTATCGCAGGTGATACTGTTTGTTCGTGATCTTATAGTACACAGCTATGGCTCAGAATGATCAAATGTTTAGAGAGGTTTCACTATAGGAATGAATGGCATTTTTGTGGAATTTATCGGGGTATAAACTTGGAAAATTCGCGGGAATACTGGAAGAAGCGATACAAAATTACAATTTTCGAAAAAAAAAAAAAGGTTTATTTTTAAATTATTTTTTTTTTTCGAAAATTGTATTTTTTTAAGGCCTCGTCCAGTATTCCCGCGACTTTTCCAAGTTTATATCCCCGATAAATTCAACAAAAATGCCATTCATTCCTTATAATTCCCGCATTTGAAATACATTCATCAAGAAAAGGTGTTTATTTTCCGTTTTCTTAAGAATTATTTTAACTGCGCCTCACGGTTACGGAAAGTAGTTCGGCGTGGGAGTTTACTGGGATATAAGTTTTGGACAGAGACTTGCTACGGGCCAATCAAATGTTAGGGAATTGTGTAAATATTTTTGTGCTGGAATTGTTGTAGTATGGTGTAACAAAGAGAAAGTTAAAACAAAATGAAATGAAAAATACATATAACCATTTGCATGCCGGTAAGCTATGACTAAATGTACACATGGTTATGATTGGTTATGTAATTGCGTTACCGCTTTCGAAAAATAAAAATTATTATCTTAATTATGCACCGAAAGTATATCTTGTCACCACTCATTGGAACCGTCTCGTCGAGACGGTTCAAATGAGTGGTGACAAGATATACCTATATCGTGTGCGTTTGCTATTTCCGTCGGCAAACCCTATGATTTATCTTCCAGGGGTATTAATCAAAGTAATAACACGAGTCTTGCTTGCGTCCTTGTAAGAATAATACGTTTTATCGGATATCAAGCATAAAATGACAGAATACATAGATAAAAACACATTACATTGTCGTACATGTATCCTGCATTGGATAGGTACGAATAATGAATATCGTGGTTATAATGAAAACTAAACTTTCATTGGTCGAACGGCGTCACATGCCGTCACCAAATGACGCCAGTGTAATGACGCATCATAGACAAGTCCGACTTCTTTTCATAAAAGAACATGCTAGTTTGCCAATATTCTGGCATAAAATTTACCTGATAAATAGAATACCATGCTAGTGTATTTTGATATCAATTTTATCAGGCTCTTTCCCGTCTCTATATGACCTTAGCTGTTGCTGGAACGCTAAACCCTTTCATTTTCACTTTTTTATCAGGCTCGGCTCGAAAACGGTAGGAATTCCTCAGCGAGTCTCGGAATTCCTGCGCGTTTCCTAGCCTTGCCTGATAAAGCTGATATAAAAGACACTAGCATGTTATCCTCCATGTACGGTGGCTGATAGCGCCCACCGCGAGTTCGCCTAGTCGCCTTATCGGTTAGCCACCGACCACAGGCAAGTGTGGTATGAACGACAACACGTGTTTAATGCCTCTTTCAAATCATATCTAATTGTTACTCCGATATTAAATATATACAAGGTATGACGCACGCCATCTTTTCAAACAATGGAAGTGGGTTATTTAACTAGTATGTAGGGCTCGGCTCGCTAAGTCAGTAATGGGGGAGGGGGGGGGGGGGGTCGTAGCCAGTTATCTCCCGTTGAATTTATTTATATAAATCCGGTCCAAATTGTGTAGTTTGGTGCCTTATTGCTTGTGAAAAGAGCGAATGTAGAATGATATGGTGTGAAAAGGAGCAATTATAGTAATTAGGTTTGAGGAATTTGATTCCTCAAACCTTTTGTTTTCGTTGGTTTTTTTTTTCTTTTTCTTTTTCTTTTTTTTCTTTTTCTTTTTATTCAGCCGTCGAGACTACAGCCCAAACCGCTGGTCGGATCGACTTCAAATTTTGTATACCGATTCGCATCAACAGTGAGACGAGAATAACGCAATTTTTAGAATTCTCATGACGTCACTTTTTACGAAACCGGAAGTGACGTCATATATCATATAATTCCCTATAACTTCCTTATTTTCCAACCGATTTCAAAAATTCTTTTTGAATTGTAAAGCTGCTATAATTCTCTATCTTCGCTTCGCTGACAATGTTTGGCTATCTGCTCAAATGAGAGAGCTATAGACATGTGAAATTGAGAAAAATGAAAAAAATCAACAATTTCAGATTTTTATTTTATTTTAACGGGTGGTCTTCGAAAACAGTTTCCAATTTGTACAGTAATCTCAGCAACATACTTTTTTGACAGCGTCACGCGGGACATTCAACCGCACAGAAGATGATATTTTTCAGAGCAATGGCTTGAATAGTTCTGATTCTATTGTCTTTCAAACTTGGACGTTTTTTTTTAAATTTTTCAAATTTGAAATGGTCATAACTTTTTTATTATCTAACCGATTTCAAATATTTTTTTTGCATTAAAAAGCCAACAAAATTCTCTATCTCCGTTTCGCTGGTAGTTTTTGGCTATCTGCCCAAATGAGAGAGTTGTAGGCATTTGAAGTTTTTAAAAAAAATTGAAATGGTCATAACTTCCTTATTATTCAACCGATTTCAAATATTTTTTTTGCATTAAAAAGCCAATAAAATTCTCTATCTCCAGTTCGCTGGTAGTTTTAGCTATCTGCTCAAATGCGCGAGCTACATGCATTTGAAGTTTGAGAACGAGCATATAAACTTAGCCGCCTAGAACAGTGTGTACAGCTGACAAACTTCGAGGTGGAGGCCAGACAGGTATGGTGGGCTGTATCAGACACTGGTTTTATATACGAACTGACATGCTGTGAGTGCTTTAGAATCGTCTCAACTTCAATGTCAGACTAGGGGGTTAACGGTACACATTTCGTAGAACGTTATATAATGAAAAATGCTTAGGATAGTCAAGCGATTCTGAAAATACAAAACTTTATTTTTTCAATTTCATTGGAATTGCATCAATTTTTTTTGAGTTTCATATGTTTTCGTCATTGGCAATGTCTTCTAATCACTTTGCCAGTGTACGTTTGTCAGTACATCAAGCCTCAAACCGTTGATGCAGCTTCAGCTGCTCTAGTTTCGAATAGTTTTTATCTAGATCATACTACATATCTACGCATTCTGATATGGGACTACATTATTTGCCAGATTCAGATTTTCACACGTATTAATGTTATTGCAAACAGTGAAGACTCATATCAGACTGCACAGGTGTGCAGTCTGATCTGGGTCTGCTCTGTTCGCAAATCTCAATGTTTGTGCTATTCGGTAAAAAAATTTAAAACGCTGAACACAGCATAGGACCGGATCTCTATAAATAAATTTGCAAAGGGAAATAACTGACTAGGGTCCCTCATTGAAACGCAGCAGGGTGCCTGTATATATATACAGTGGAACCTCTCTAAACCGAACAACATTGCGACATCGATCTATTCAATTATGACAAATTTCACTGTGAAATATCGCTGTTTATCAGTGTTCGTGATTGCAATACACACAACCGTGTGTTTCAGTGCTCATACATCGGAATTGCAGTGAAACATCTCTAAACCGGACACCCTGGGGACCTCCCAGGGTGTCCGGTTTAGAGAGATTCCACTGTATATTTAATTATTTAATTTAAAGTCTCATCAACGTATATACCAACAAATAGTACAGTAGTAAAACAATAAACACAGTACCTTGTCATTCTGACTAAGAATTATAAGAGACTATCGTCTACGTATCTCCGTGAATCTGCGACATTTACTGACAACCATGTGTAAAACAGTTAAATACTAGTGGAATTTTACCCCACGAGTCATTTTTTCAATGTCGAAAATAGACCCGGGGTAAGTGTTTAATGTTGAAAATTGACCCGGGTCACATTTTCAATATTAAATTTTGATCACAACAGTCGTTGAAAACTGATCAGTGTTACATTTTGATCAGACAAAAGGTCCCTTTTTAACGGTTGGTTAAACATTTACTGTGCTGGAAACTAATATTGTCTAGCATTAATGCCATCTAATAAGGTCAGTCTCTCCTACTTTCACTAATCGTATGGATACTGTGGGACCTACTTGTACATGACCTGCAGCCAGTCTGTACTGGTTCTGCATGAATTAAACAATAGGTTTACTTACTCCTAAGAAACAAAAATCCAGCCTCGTCATATCACCCAATATTGTTTACATGTTTTGGCCACGGAAACTCTGTTTACATCACGTGACCAACAGGTTCAGAGTTTTCTTTTAAATGCTACAAATGTGCTGAAAACTGGTGTTAAAAGCACCCAAAAATGTTCCTCAAGTGAAACTGGGTAGTAATAGATCAAGATTTGCAAGCAAACTGTGTCTGTGACCTCAAAACGCATGCACTATTTGTGTATACCGGACTACCCCCTGGTCGATTTCGCGCCATTTGGTATAGTATAACCTTGACTTTATGTACAGTTGGCGTTCCATACAAATGTGGCTATTCTTCAGTTATCCAGTAGAGTATCTCAATAAAACAAGCTGCTTGATTTCAAGCATATCTTGTATGCATTTTGAGATAAAGAAATTTACAAATATTGGCAAACATAACGCAGGCGGTAGTGCATGGACCATTACCACCCTGGGGTGGATCACACGCCAGAAGCAGCATTAGAAACTAGCTCACATGACAAACGTATTCAGAATTATTGAAAACCCCAATAGTGTGTTCATAATCGATGTCAAAAACACCTGTACATTCTAGTGAAGTAGATTTGTATTATATAGCGGAACCTCTCTAAACCGGACACCTTGGAAGGTCCCCAGGGTGTCCGGTTTAGAGGGGTTCCACTGTGAAACAGATATATGACAACTTCAAGACACGTATGGGTGATTTTCGATCATGAACAGACAGACATTATTATCGGAGATAAATGGCAGGTAACCCGATAAAAAATAAGTAGAACTAACGTTTTTTCTGTGTCCGGTTTAGAGAGGTTCCACTGTACGTTGTAATCAAAGAGTGTCTAATGGCTCTGGGGGCCGTTTCACTAAACTTCGTACGACTAAAATGTTCGTAAGTGCAAATTTAGGATCGTCTGGAAACTTCGATTGATGGATTTACATTTATTGATCATGAGCATAGGCTGCATATGCAGCCTATGCTCAATAAATGTAAATCCATCAATTGTTTAAAAGAAAAGATTGTTAATTTTAAATTTACAGACTATCATAAGTTTGCACTTACGAAATTTTTCGTCGTACGAAGTTTAGTGAAACGGCCCCCTGATTAGTTTTAACGACGACTTTGAACCGATACAAATGCTGAATCGCGAAAACACGAACTGTGTCTGTTTTCCCGGTGCTTATTTCGACTTTGTAAAAGGTGAACTCGCAAAAATACGAAATTTCGCTGTTTCGTGAATTCAACTGCATTTATTTGCACTTCGACGATTCTCCAGTTCGCCTTAACTTTGAAAATAATCTCGTTTCTATGAGAATGCGAGAAGCAGCAACGCGAATAGCAGAAAGTTTGTACAATTTCATAGTTATTTGAAAAGGCTAAATAAATTTCGTGAAATGTTTTCGCGCTTACACTTTATAAAATGCAAAATCGCCATATACGTAATAGCTACCATAACTACATGTATGGCACGGGTATGTGTCTGTGAAGCCTTTCACCCCTAAATACATTAATTCATTAATTAGATAAGGGGTATGTTTAATATTATCTGAAAAATACTGACAAACACAGCAGATCCCGATGAGCCGGCTCATCTGGCTCTGCATCGTTTTTAAATGTTTGATTTATGGTCTGCGGACATTCGATACACCATACCTGTCTCGCAACTGCCTACTTGCAGCCTGTAAGTATGTGACCCTCCCGTCTGGTACGTCTGGTACGTACGGTACTGGAGGGTCACAGAGTTGCCATGGTTACAGGCTGCAACTAGCAACTGCCATATTTGCCTGGCTGTGTCAGCTGACAAAAGCAGCTTGAGACATAAATGATGACGGTGGCTGTTTATGTCGTCGTAAATACTGTAAGTGACATTAAAAGTTAGCTGAAGATTAATAACATGTGATATTGAGCCACATTGCATATCGTGGTAGGCATCAGGAGGCCGTTTCACTAAACTTCGTACGACTAAAATGTTCGTAAACGCAACATTATGATAGTCTGTACACATTATCAATGTTTTCTTGTAAACAATTATTGGATTTACATTTATTGAGCATAGGCTGCAAATGCAGTCTATGGTCAATAAATGTAAATCCATCAATCGAAATTTCCAGACGATCCTAAATATGCACTTACGAAAATTTTAGTCGTAAGAAGTTTAGTGAAACGGGCCCCAGCTCTTTCACTAAACTTCATACGACTAAGAAGTTATTAAATGCAAACTTTGCTTTTAGAATAACATTTACATGGATAGCCGATTTTGGAAATTCTTTACTGGATGAAAATGTCAAAGCAATATGAGCTTAACCCTTTCACCCCTAAGAAACTGGAATGGACTTTGATATGTTAATTTTTCAACCAATCCAATCATCGCAAAATGATTTTCAGACTATTCCATTTATAAAAAGGGGGTATTTGTTCTCAAAAATATGAAAATTACTTTCAAACAGTGCAGATCCTGATGAGACGGCTCGTTACGAGCCGGCTCATCTGGATCTGCACTGTTTGCATAAACCGCTATAGCGGGCGTTCGGGTTCAAGAGGTTAACATTTGGGTACAGGAGGAGCATGGGTGGGAAGGGAATGCAAATATGGATGATGATAAACATACATATGAAGTTCATCCCATTCGTTCACGCAGTAAAGAAGAATGGAACGGACGGATGACTTTGCATCCCATTTTCGTGACGCGGCGGGATAATAAATACACGATCTTAAAGGTACATGCACACTCAGTAGGCACGAAATGTTCTTTAAATCAGAGACATCATCTGAGACATATTCTAGCAAAATAAACTTTCATTCACCATTACCCCACGTATTGATTGGCATTATTATACATTTTATATCACAAGTAAATTTCCTGAAAACTAGTATTTTGTTGTCCCGGTCGAACGGCGTCACATGACGTAACATAATGACATCAATCCATTGACGCAATGTACACAAGTCCGCAATCTTTACAACCGAAATAGTTTATATTTGATCGTCGGCTAGCATAAAACGCTACCTAATAAATAGAATATCAACCTAAATGATGATATGTAGTATATCAGGCTCGGCTCGGAAACGGTTGGAGCATTGGATTCCCTACGCGTATACTAGCTTTGCCTGATAAACCTGATATCAAAAGACACTGGTCAACGACACTGGCACCAAGCAGAGTTGAGTGACATCTCGTCAGGAAATTGGTGCATTTTTCTACGTGAAACATGTTACACCGGCGCGGACTGCAGCACAAATGTGATAGGCGGTCTGATCGATGAAAGTCGTTTCGATAATGAAGTTGTAATGGGGACCGAGCAATTAATAAACACCAGTAACACCTGCTGTAAACGAATTGCTGAACGTTGAATTACTACTCAATGCGCAATCCATCTAAATATGATAGTCTATTAAGATGTTCCTGGCATGTTTCTGCGCAGTATTTTCTGACACTGCTGGTTGTTAATGGTTTGGCAGTGAGAGAAAATAATAAAACGTAGGCAGTAACTTACACTTCCCGCCTGAGCTAAGTTTGCCAATATTTGCATATTTCTTTATTTCAAACTATATTTGTACAGTGAAACCTCTCTAAACCGGACGCCCTGGGACGTCCCCAGGGTGTCCGGCTTAGAGAGGTTTCACTGTAGATAAGATATTTGACCAATCCGAGCCATAGTTGTGTGCTATGCGATCATAAACATGCATTATCACCCGACATAAATGATCAAGAAACTCATCAAAATAAGGTAACATAACTTGTATTGGTGTCCGGTTTAGAGAGGTTCCACTGTACTTGAATATTGTGCTTGAAATCAAACAACTTGTAGCACAGCTCAGGGTCTTGACAATCAAATTACCTGATTGCGAGTTGGTATGTCCAATAGATGTCCAGGGGCCCGTTTCACTAAACTTCTTACGACTAAAATGTTCGTAAGCGCAAATTTATGATCGCCTAGAAATTCCAATTGACGGATTTACATTTATTGCTCAATAAATGTAAATCCAATAATTGTTTACAAGAAAACAGTGTTGATGTGCAATTTACAGACTATCATAATTTTGCACTTACGAATATTTTAGTCGTACGAAGTTTAGTGAAACGGCCCCCAGAAGCGTTGACAATCTGGGCATGATTAACGTAGGCGGATGTATATAATAGTCAAGTCGAGAGAGCGGAACACATAATTTGGCAGAACATGATTTAGCCTTAGCAGATTAACCGTTTAGTGGTGTTTTCCCCAATGTTTGGGAAAGTTTCTCGTTCGTACGAGTTTATATCTCGTTTGTACGAGAAAATTTCTCGTTTGTACGAGAACGTTTCTCGTTCGTACGAGTTTATTTCTCGTTTGTACGAGAAAGGTTCTTGTTAGTACATGTTTGTTTCTCATCTGTACGAGACAGTTTCTCGTTTGTGCAAGAAAGGTTCTCGTTAGTATGTGTTTGTTTCTCGTTTGTGCGATAAAGTTTCTCGTTTGTACTAGAGGGTTTCTCGTTCGTACGTTTTTATTTCTCGTTTGTACGTGGACGCTTCTTGTTTGTACGAGAATCGTTTCATGTCTTTACTAGGTTAGTTCCCTTGGAGCTACCTAGCATATCAGTCGTAGAGATGGAATGTCAACTATTTCTACATTTAAAACTACCATTATGATGTCGAATTTGTAATATTCAATTACTGAATTTTACTGAATTAGCACATGTAAACTAAATAATAAAGCACACAGTCTGAATTATTTAATTATATATTTACATTATAGTCTATGTTTTGTCATACTGTCCCATTTAACAATAGTTAACAGAACTGTCACCATAGATATCACACCAGTTTAGAGAAAGGATACCTCGCGGCCATTATGGCGCTTTTGATGCCATATAAAGTTGATTTATTGAATATCATCCGAATTTTGGGGGGAAATAGGGCGGGTGTTTGTCTTATTTTTTTTATTAAAAGTTGTAAATAGTGTTCATAAACAATAATTAATGATTTATCTTCAAATACATTAAAATAAAAAATAATCTGGAATTACTGTTTAAGGGCGGGTGGGGATTATATTCATTCAATTAATTTTGTATTGCCTGATGATCTCCAAACAGAGCCTCTGGACACCACGCACCACATCTGACACACCGATACTGTCACGGTGTATTGAGGGATTATTATTTCCTGGGCTGTTGCTTAGATCAGGCCGCTAATTTAGATTCAAAGTATAAGTTAGATCGGAAGAGTTTCGGGTGTGCGAGGCCATGGACACGCCCATGTGTTTTCAAATTGATTCATGTAGTACAACAACAATCGCGGATCCCTGTAGCCTATTTCACCAACATTGCAAAGTATACTTATCTAGCAAAGTATACTTTGAGGGATACATTTTCAATTTAAGGATAAATTAATAAATGTTTATTATACTGAATTTATTACATTATCACAGCCATTTTGGCTGTGATAATGTAATAAATTCAGTATAATAATTATGCATACCTTTAATCATCAAATATATGCAGTCGTTAGTTCTATATGACATAATGCATTTCGGGAAAAATAAATGATTACTCCCTCAAAGTATGCTTTGCTAGATAAGTATACTTTGCAATGTTGGTGAAATCGGCTACGGATCTCGCTTGAACTGTCTGACATGTGCTACAAATAGTTCCGGTGTTGAGTGTCATATCTGTCAACATACAAACAATGGCGAACTATATTTATATGCTTCTCTCTGATAATTATCAAAATACATGTAAAGTGTGCGAAGCCATGTACACCGACTATATTTATTTTCTGTAAATATTCTGTTCCGATTTTGGTATTAACCTTCTATCTATACACATGTAATATGGGATATTACCCTGTTAACCGACCTAAAATGACTTTAATTGATGATAAGCTTTTAAACATCATTATATAAATAAATTATAATTGTTAGTAATCTTGTGGAGCTAACATAGTTTCAGTACGTTCAGTACATTGATTAGCATTTCGTTTGACCATAACCGGCTTTCGTAGTTGACAACAATTACAGAAAAAAACTAGAGCAGCTGAAGCTGCATCAACGGTTTGAGGCTTGATGTACTGACAAACGTACACTGGCAAAGTGATTAGAAGACATTGCCAATGACGAAAACATATGAAACTCAAAATAAATTGATGCAATTCCAATGAAATTGAAAAAATAAAGTTTTGTATTTTCAGAATCGCTTGACTATCCTAAGCATTTTTCATTATATAACGTTCTACGAAATGTGTACCGTTAACCCCCTAGTCTGACATTGAAGTTGAGACGATTCTAAAGCACTCACAGCATGTCAGTTCGTATATAAAATGAAAATTGTTTAAGTTCGAGTCCAAATCTAAATCTCCACGTAACTCGTTCCATTTGGTGATTTGGTCGCCAATATTAACCACTATATCTCTCTCTCTGTACTGCCTGTCCCTCAGACATTTCGCCTTTTTTTTGGCCGACGCCGTTTCATACAATTTCCGTCCTGGACGTTTCGACATGTTGATATTCTTGTTTACATATTGGGAAGCCGACTGGCGCGCGTAGTATACTGCGCATGCGCACCGCAAGCCGTGATGTGAAAGTCGTCGTCCACGCACATTATCAAAATAGATTGTTACCGCCGCGCGTCGCTAACAGTAAATTGATAATTAATAAATGATTATATTTGTATAGCGGGCACTCGTAATGTTTAGAACTGGTGGAATAGTGACATAATTATACACTTATTTAATTCCTATAAAGAACATTTTGTGCCTACTGCGTGGGCATGTACCTTTAACAAACGCTGGTCAGTGGTCGCATAGAGTTAACACGCGAAGTGTGCCATCCAACTCTAGACAGTGACCTCATGAACTTAACACGTTGCTAAGATCAAAGAATTTAGCCGCAGCCACAGGCATTCGGCCTGTTTCGGCTTTCATCGGTATAATTATCATGATTATGTTGAACAACAAAGAAAATAAAAAAATGAAAGAACCAAACTTCAAATGCCTACAACTCTCTCATTTGGGCAGATAGCCAAAAACTACCAGCGAAACGGAGATAGAGAATTTTGTTGGCTTTTTAATGGAAAAAAAATATTTGAAATCGGTTAGATAATAACAAAGTTATGAACATTTCAAATTTGAAAAATTGAAAAAAAAAACGTCCAAGTTTGAAAGGCAATAGAATCGGAACTCTTCAAGCTATAGCTCTGAAAAGTATCATCTTTTGTGCGGATGAATGTCCCGCGTCACGCTGTCAAAAAATTATGTTGCTGAGATTACTGTACAAATTGGAAACTGTTTTCGAAGACCACCCGTTAAAATAAAAAAGAAAATCCGAAATTGTTGATTTTTTTCATTTTTCTCAAATTCACATGTCAATAGCTCTCTCATTTGAGCAGATAGCCAATAACGGCCAGGCAAACGAAGATAGAGATTTCTCGCAGCTTTCGAATACAAAAAGAATTTTTGAAATCGGTTGGAAAATAAGGAAGTTATAGGGAATTATATGATATATGACGTCACTTCCGGTTTCGTAAAAAGTGACGTCATGGGAATTCTGAAAATTGAGTTATTCTCGTCTCACTGTTGATGCGAATCGGTATACAAAATTTGAAGTCGATCCGAACAGCGGTTTGGGCTGTAGTCTCGACGGCTGAATAAAAAAAAAAAAAAAAAAAAAAAAACCAACGAAAACAAAAGGTTTGAGGAATCAAATTCCTCAAACCTAAAAAGAAAAACTAGAGCAGCTGAAGCTGCATCAACGGTTTCAGGCTTGATGTACTGACAAACGTACACTGGCAAAGTGATTAGAAGACATTGCCAATGACGAAAACATATGAAACTCAAAAGAAATTGATGCAATTCCAATGAAATTGAAAAAATAAAGTTTTGTATTTTCAGAATCGCTTGACTATCCTAAGCATTTTTCATTATATAACGTTCTACGAAATGTGTACCGTTAACCCCCTAGTCTGACATTGAAGTTGAGACGATTCTAAAGCACTCACAGCATGTCAGTTCGTATATAAAATGAAAATTGTTTAAGTTCGAGTCCAAATCTAAATCTCCACGTAACTCGTTCCATTTGGTGATTTGGTCGCCAATATTAACCACTATATCTCTCTCTCTGTACTGCCTGTCCCTCAGACATTTCGCCTTTTTTTTGGCCGACGCCGTTTCATACAATTTCCGTCCTGGACGTTTCGACATGTTGATATTCTTGTTTACATATTGGGAAGCCGACTGGCGCGCGTAGTATACTGCGCATGCGCACCGCAAGCCGTAATGTGAAAGTCGTCGTCCACGCACATTATCAAAATAGACTGTTACCGCCGCGCGTCGCTAACAGTAAATTGATAATTAATAAATGATTATATTTGTATAGCGGGCACTCGTAATGTTTAGAACTGGTGGAATAGTGACATAATTATACAATTATTTAATTCCTATAAAGAACATTTTGTGCCTACTGCGTGGGCATGTACCTTTAACAAACGCTGGTCAGTGGTCGCATAGAGTTAACACGCGAAGTGTGCCATCCAACTCTAGACAGTGACCTCATGAACTTAACACGTTGCTAAGATCAAAGGATTTAGCCGCAGCCACAGGCATTCGGCCTGTTTCGGCTTTCATCGGTATAATTATCATGATTATGTTGAACAACAAAGAAAATAAAAAAATGAAAGAACCAAACTTCAAATGCCTACAACTCTCTCATTTGGGCAGATAGCCAAAAACTACCAGCGAAACGGAGATAGAGAATTTTGTTGGCTTTTTAATGGAAAAAAAATATTTGAAATCGGTTAGATAATAACAAAGTTATGAACATTTCAAATTTGAAAAATTGAAGAAAAAAAACTTCAAATGCATGTAGCTCGCGCATTTGAGCAGATAGCTAAAAACTACCAGTGAACTGGAGATAGAGAATTTTATTGGCTTTTTAATGCAAAAAAACATATTTGAAATCGGTTGAATAATAAGGAAGTTATGACCATTTCAATTTTTTATTCGGCCTGTTTCGGCTTTCATCGGTATAATTATCATGATTATGTTGAACAACAAAGAAAACTAGAGCAGCTTGAGCTGCATCAACGGTTTGAGCCTCAAACATTGATTTCATGTGTAACTAAGCTTTAGCCCAAGGTGTAAACTATTTGCTGACAGTACTGTACAAATTGGAAAACGTTTGTAAAGACCACCCGTTATCAGCCGAAATTCAGCAAAATCGTTGAAAAGTATGTAAACGTCTCTGCTCACACTTGATCCGAATCGGCATGCAAAATTTGAAGTCGATCCGACCAGCGGTTTGGTGTAGATGGAGGGAGCCCGTAAGTCAGCGGATGATTATTTTTCGATAGTTATCGCCCTTAGATTGCAGTTTACGCCATTTGTAAATACACCTAATAAAACGGAAATTAGATATGTTCAATATTCCGCCAGTGAAGTTTTCGTTTGTTTTTCACCATAGGCCGGGCACAAAGCGGGAAAGTTTTAGCTAAAGGACTGAAATATCGACCGCAGCAAGAAATTTTGAAATCTATTGATAAATAACGAAGCTAACGTCACATCCGTTTGCTCTATTTTGAAAAACTTGAAAAAAAGACGTTCATCTTTGACATCCAATAGAACCGGAAGTAGTCAAGATAGAGCTCTGAAAATTATCATCTTTTATGCGCCTGACACTCCCCTATCACACTGGCAAGAAATTATGTTGCTGACATTACTGTACAAATTGGAAAACGTTTGTAAAGACCACCCGTTATCAGCCGAAATTCGGCAAAAAATCGGCAAAATCGTTGAAAAATATGTACATTTTTCAACTTCAAATGCCTATAGCTCTCTTATTTGACCAGATAGCCGAGAACTGTCAGTGAGTCCGAGATAGAGAATTTTGTCAGCTTTCCAATGCAGAAAGAATTTTTGAAATCGGTTTGGGAAATAAGGAAGTTATAGAAAGTATGACGTCACTTCCGGTTTCGTGGAAAGTGACGTCATGAGAATTCTGAAAATTGCGTTATTCTCGTCTCACAGTTGATACAAATCGGCATACAAAATTTGAAGTCGATCCGACAAGCGGTTTGGGCTGTAGTCCCGACGGCTGAATAAAAAGAAAAAAAAACCAACGAAAACAAAAGGTTTGAGGAATCAAATTCCTCAAACCTAAAAATAATACTAGAGCAGCTTGAGCTGCATCAACGGTTTGAGCCTCAAACATTGATTTCATGTGTAACTAAGCTTTAGCCCAAGGTGTAAACTATCGGTTGCAAAAATAATCTCAAGAACAGTCCAACATTATTGTGTTCGCATCATCACACCGATGTGGGGCCGGTTAGCTTAGAGGTAGAGCGATGGACTCGGAGCGAGAGATACCGGGTTCGATCCTCAGCCAAAGTTTTAGCTAAAGGACTGAAATATCGACTACAGCAAAAACAATTGAAATCGAATGATAAATAACGAAGCTGACGTCACATCCGTTTGCTCTATTTTGAAAACTTGAAAAAATACGTTCATCTTTGACATCGAATAGAGCCGTAAGTAGTCAAGATATAGCTCTGAAAATTATCATCTTTCATGCGGCTGACACTCCCCTATCACCCTGGCAAGAAATTATGTTGCTGACAGTACTGTACAAATTGGAAAACGTTTGTAAAGACCACCCGTTATCAGCCGAAATTCGGCAAAATCGTTGAAAAGTATGTACATTTTTCAACTTCAAATGCATATAGCTCTTTTATTTGAGCAGATAGCCGAAAACCGTCAGTGAGTCTGAGATAGAGAATTTTGTCAGCTTTCCAATGCAAAAAAGAATTCTTGAAATCGGTTGGAAAATAAGGAAGTTATAGGAAGTATGACGTCACTTCAGTTTTCGTGGAAAGTAGCATTAAAAGATATCTGAAAATCTCTGAGTCTCTGCTCACACTTGATCCGAATCGGCATGCAAAATTTGAAGTCGATCCGACCAGCGATTTGGTGTAGATGGAGGGAGCCCGTAAGTCAGCGGATGATTATTTTTCGATAGTTATCGCCCTTAAATTGCAGTTTACGCCATTTGTAAATACACATAATAAAATTAAATATGTGCAATATTCCGCCAGTGAAGTTTTCGTTTGTTTTTCACCATAGGCCTGGCACAAAGCGGGAAAGTTTTAGCTAAAGGACTGAAATATCGACCGCAGCAAGAAATTTTGAAATCTATTGATAAATAACGAAGCTGACGTCACATCCGTTTGCTCTATTTTGAAAACTTGAAAAAAAAGACGTTCATCTTTGACATCCAATAGAACCGGAAGTAGTCAAGATAGAGCTCTGAAAATTATCATCTTTTATGCGCCTGACACTCCCCTATCACACTGGCAAGAAATTATGTTGCTGACATTACTGTACAAATTGGAAAACGTTTGTAAAGACCACCCGTTATCAGCCGAAATTCGGCAAAAAATCGGCAAAATCGTTGAAAAGTATGTACATTTTTCAACTTCAAATGCCTATAGCTCTCTTATTTGACCAGATAGCCGAGAACTGTCAGTGAGTTTGAGATAGAGAATTTTGTCAGCTTTCCAAGGCAAAAATAATTTTTGAAATCGGTTTGAAAATAAGGAAGTTATAGAAAGTATGACGTCACTTCCGGTTTCGTGGAAAGTGGCATTAACAGATTTCTGAAAATCTCTGAGTCTCTGCTCACACTTGATCCGAATCGGCATGCAAAATTTGAAGTCGATCCGACCAGCGGTTTGGGCTGTATACTGAACGGCTGAATAAAAAAAAAAAAAAAAAAAAAAACCAACGAATACAATAGGTTTTCGGCGCAGCTGAAAGCCGCCTCAAACCTAAAAAAAACAACGAAAACAAAAGGTTTGAGGAATCAAATTCCTCAAACCTAATGAAATCTCGTCAAGCAGTAATAGAAACTAGAGCAGCTGAAGCTGCATCAACGGTTTGAGGCTTGATGTACTGACAAACGTACACTGGCAAAGTGATTAGAAGACATTGCCAATGACGAAAACATATGAAACTCAAAAAAAATTGATGCAATTCCAATGAAATTGAAAAAATAAAGTTTTGTATTTTCAGAATCGCTTAACTATCCTAAGCATTTTTCATTATATAACGTTCTACGAAATGTGTACCGTTAACCCCCTAGTCTGACATTGAAGTTGAGACGATTCTAAAGCACTCACAGCATGTCAGTTCGTATATAACTTCAAATGCCTACAACTCTCTCATTTGGGCAGATAGCCAAAAACTACCAGCGAAATGGAGATAGAGAATTTTGTTGGCTTTTTAATGCAAAAAAAATATTTGAAATCGGTTAGATAATAAAAAAGTTATGACCATTTCAAATTTGAAAAATGCATTCGGCCTGTTTCGGCTTTCATCGGTATAATTATCATGATTATGTTGAACAACAAAGAAAATAAAAAAATGAAAGAACCAAACTTCAAATGCCTACAACTCTCTCATTTGGGCAGATAGCCAAAAACTACCAGCGAAGCGGAGATAGAGAATTTTGTTGGCTTTTTAATGGAAAAAAAATATTTGAAATCGGTTAGATAATAACAAAGTTATGAACATTTAAAATTTGAAAAATTGAAAAAAAAAACTTCAAATGCATGTAGCTCTCTCATTTGAGCAGATAGCTAAAAACTACCAGCGATGCGGAGATAGAGAATTTTATTGGCTTTTTAATGCAAAAAAAATATTTGAAATCGGTTGAATAATAAGGAAGTTATGACCATTTACAATTTTTTTTTAAAAACTTCAAATGCCTAACTCTCTCTATTTGGGCAGATAGCCAAAAACTACCAGCGAATCGGAGATAGAGAATTTTGTTGGCTTTTTAATGCAAAAAAAATATTTGAAATCGGTTAGATAATAAAAAAGTTATGACCATTTCAAATTTGAAAAATTGAAAACAAACGTCCAAGTTTGAAAGACAATAGAATCAGAACTATTCAAGCCATTGCTCTGAAAAATATCATCTTCTGTGCGGATGAATGTCCCGCGTGACGCTGTCAAAAAATTATGTTGCTGAGATTAATGTACAAATTGGAAACTGTTTTCAAAGACCACCCGTTAAAATAAAATAAAAATCTGAAATTGTTGATTTTTTTCATTTTTCTCAAATTCACATGTCTATAGCTCTCTCATTTGAGCAGATAGCAAACATTGTCAACGAAGCGAAGATAGAGAATTCTCGCAGCTTTACAATTCAAAAAGAATTTTTGAAATCGGTTGGAAAATAAGGAAGTTATAGGGAATTATATGATATATGACGTCAATTCCGGTTTCGTTAAAAGTGACGTCATGAGAATTCTGAAAATTGCGTTATTCTCGTCTCACTGTTGATGCGAATCGGTATACAAAATTTGAAGTCGATCCGACCAGCGGTTTGGGCTGTAGACTGAAGGGCTGAATAAAAAAAAAAAAAAAAAAAAAAAAAAAAAAAAAAAAAAAAAAAAAAAAAAACCAACGAAAACAAAAGGTTTGAGGAATCAAATTCCTCAAACCTAACTATTTCTGATTCTTCTGCATAGTTATATGGCTTTGGCTTACATACACTATTAAGGCATCTGAACTACATACTCTTCGCATCAAGACGACTTTCTACTTGGTCAGGAGGTGATAAATACACCACCAGCTACGCTAATGTTGTTAGAATTTAAATTTATTTTTATTTCCAAATACTTGAATATTGTGCGTGAAAGGAAGCAGCTTTATTGGCTGAACCATAGCTTGCTACATATCAGACACAGCCAATAAACGTTATTGATTGCGAGTTGAGATTGCCAAACTATGTCCAGAAACGTTGACTTCTGGGCAAGATTAACGCAGGTGTTTGTGAAACACGAAATCTCGTCAAAACTTGATACTCCCTCCCTACTACTGTTGTTTCACGAAATCTGCCCAAATTGTACGGCTATATAAACAATGCAAAAACATTACATTAATTCTTTCGATAATATTAAATTTTAGCAAAATTTAAGAATGAGCCATCTTTTTATTTCGTGAAATTTGGTCAAATATTGGTTTTATTACGAAAAATTTATTTCTCTATGGGAATTTAACATGGGGGAAAAAGTGGTAGAGTTGTTGGACGAGTCAAAAAACGAAAACTTTTGGAAATTGACTCCGAAACCTGGCTAGATAGCTTGGATATGATCTAACTAAGAAAACAAGTTAAATTTTGAAAATCGGTCAAGTATTTCCGAAATTCAAAAAATGTCCCCGTGTTAAATCCCCATAGACATCCTCACTGTGTGAAGACGTCTATGGGGATTTAACATGGGAAAATTGTTTATTCGCAATAAAATCAATATATGACCAAATTTCACGAAATAAAAAGAAGGCGCATTCTTACATTTTCCTTTAATTTAATATTATCGAAACAAATATTGTTTTTGAATTGTTGATATAGCCGTAAAATTTGGGCAGCTTTCGTGCAACAGACAGTTGTGACATTGGTTTCTGTATATTCAATCAATCTCATCTTGATCAGATACAAAGTCTTGTTTTGCGTGATAAGTAACTAACATATCAAGGCGAACATTTAAAGTATTATCTCGTCATTCTGTCTCAATCGGACGAGAAAAAATACACATGTAGTAGAGAAGTAAACGTCAATGTTACGACAGTGGAGCCTCTCTAAACCGGACACCCTGAGAGTTCCCAGTTCCCAGGGTGTCCGGTTTAGAGAGGTTCCACTGTAAATCACATTTGTGATCGCTCTGTGACACAGTACAGTGTTTTGCAATCACGGACACACGTTATAATTAGAGAGACATGCCAGTGAAAGCCATTCAAATTAAATACTCAGACTTTTCTAAGTGTCCGGTGTAGAGAAGGTTCACTATAGGAATGAATGGCCTTTTTGTGGAATTTATCGGGGTATAAACTTGGAAAAGTCACGGGAATACTGGATGAGGCCTTAAAAAATAACAATTTTGGAAAAAAAAAAAAAAAATTGATTTTTTTTCGAAAAATGTAATTTGTTATCGCTTCATCGAGTATTCCCGCGACTTTTCCAAGTTTATATCCCCGATAAATTCCACAAAAATGCCATTCATTCCTTATAATTCCAGCATTTGATATAAATTCATCAAGAAAATGTGTTTATTTTCCGTTTTCTTAAGAATTATTTTAACGGCGCCTCACGGTTACGGAAAGTAGTTCGGCGTGGGAGTTTACTGCGATATAAATTTTGGACAGAGATTTGCTACGGGCCAATCAAATGTTAGGGAATTGTGTAAAATTTTTGTGCTGGAATTATTGTAGTGTGCGGTATCATGTTTTTGACGAGATTTCGTGCTAGTTATTTCGTCCAATTTATTTCGTCTATATCCATTCATAAGTCGTCTTTACGTGATAGTTAATGTTGCTAAGACGACTCATACACGTAAGGCCATGCCATTATTTTTCTCTGTTAAGCGTCCACCCAAACGGCCAAAACCTACCTACGTAGCCAATAAAACCAAACAAGTGAAAAACAACGAAAAACAGATTGCAATTGGTTGAGGAAGTTTTTAGCATAAATTTAAATTTCCGCCGAGAAACTTTATTTAAAAAATCTGAAGAAAATACTCTAATTAAATGCATGTGCGTATTTATTTATATATATGTACATATTCATGACGTGTGGTAAAAGTGACATATAGGCCCATAGGGCCGGGTGTATCTCAATGCCGACTCTTAAACATTGCGATATAGTATATATATTGTTTACACATGTCACTATAATAAATAAATTACTTACTTACTTACTTAAACGTATTAAGTGTACATTCATGAACGGATATAGAACGTGCACAAGTCCCCAATCAGTTTTCATATTACGTCACAAGTAAATAGTGTCAAATAGCTTACAGAGTTTGCTTGTTTTTTCATAGAACCTCTCTCAAAACCTACCCGCACGCGGGCGCTTAATAGAGAAAGAACTTTGCATTGCCTAAGGTGTATTAAAACAACTTAGCTATAACATTATCACGGTATGTGGATGGCAGAAATATGCAACCATAGATGACATAGAATATCGTCCCCACCTAGTTTCCGAGTCGATCCTGATAACTTCAAATCACTGGAACGATATTTGATTTATCAGGTAACATTTATGCTAGACAATGGGCCAATACAACTGCGTTTGTGTTGACAATATCGCATTCGCGCAACACTAAATATTACGGCAATTGTATCTGAAAGCACACGATTCCCAACCATACCCGTGTGAGATCATACCTTAGAATCCAGCCAGAACGAACGTATTCCATCTTCACTGCGATATGTCCTCTAATCTCGCGTTGTAGTCAGCAATGTTGTCATTTAAACAAGTATTCACGCCAGTAAAGTAATCTTCACTGCAATATGTCCTCTAATTCCGAGTTTTATTTCGCAATGTTATCATTTAAACAAGTGTGTATTCACGCCAGTAAGCAATTCACTACGATATGTCCTTTAATCCCTGTGTTGTAGTCAGCAATGTTATCATTTAAACAAGTATACACGCCAGTAAGCAATCTTCACTGCGATATGTCCTTTAATCCCACGTTGTAGTCAGCAATGTTATCAATTAAACAAGTATTAACGCCAGTAAGCAATCTTCACTACGATATGTCCTTTAATCCCACGTTGTAGTCAGCAATGTTATCAATTAAACAAGTATCAGTAAGCAATCTTCACTACGATATGTCCTTTAATCCCACGTTGTAGTCAGTAATGTTATCAATTAAACGAGTGTATATTCGCGCCAGTAAGCAATCTTCACTGCGATATGTCCTTTAATTCCACGTTGTAGTCAGCAATGTTATCAATTACACAAGTGTGTATTCACGCCAGTAAGCAATCTTCACTACGATATGTCCTTTAATCCCACGTTGTAGTCAGTAATGTTATCATTTAAACAAGTGTGTATTCACGCCACTAAGCAATCTTCACTGCGATATGTCCTTTAATCCCTACGTTGCTGTAAGCAATGTTATCATTTAACCCTTTGAGCCTGGACGCCCGCTATAGCGGTTTATGTAAACAGTGCAGATCCAGATGAGCGGGCTCGTAACGAGCCGTCTCATCCGGATTTGCACGTTTTGAAAGTAATTTTTATATTTGTGAGAACAAAAAATACCACCTTTTCATAAATGGACTAGTCTGAAAATCATTTTGTGACGGTTGCATTGGTTGCAAAATTAACATATCAAAATCCATTCCAGTTACTTATGGGTTAAAGGGTAAAACAAGTATTTGCGTCAGTAGGCAATCTCCAATACGATAATGTCCAATGTCCTCTAACCTCTGAGTTGTCGTTAGCAATGTTATCATTTAAACAAGTATTCGCGCCAGTAAGTAAGTTTCACTGCGATATGTCCTCTAATCCCACAACGCTGCATTTACCAATGTTGTCATTTGTGGCTGCCACTGGATACATATGGCTTGTGCAACCAGTGTAGATCCAGATCAGCACAGTCTGACCAGGATCTGCACCGTTCTTCATTTCGTCAATGAAACACCAGTCATGCATCTAACAAGCAACACGTATCGTTATTAGGCCACAGTAGTGTACTATTTAATCAGGGCTACACTGGTCACAAAACTCATAGGCCCCATGTATCCAGTCACAGCCACATTTATAACAATGGTGCACAGTGGAACCCCTCTAAACCGGACACCAAGAAAACAATAAAACAATTATGATCGTATTTGTATGCGTTTCTTGGTCATTTATCCAGGTGGTCATGTCTGTTCGTGATCGCATAGCATATAAATGTAACTACGAATGATTAAATGCCTGATTTACAGTGACACCTCTCTAAGCCGGACACCCTGGGGACCTCCCAGGGGGTCCGGTTTAGAGAGGTTTCACTGTATTTAGCAATGTTGTCATTTAACCCTTTCAACCCTAAGGAACTGGAATGGACTGTGATATGCTAATGTTCCGACCAACCCAATGGTCACAAAATGATTTTCAGATTCGTCCATTTATGAAAAGGGGGTGTTTTTTTTGTTCTAAGAAATATGAAAATTACTTGCAAAAAGTGCAGATCCTGATGAGACGGCTCGTTACGAGCCGGCTCATCTGGATCTGCACTGTTTGCATAAACCGCTATAGCGGGCTTTCGGGTTCAAAGGGTTAAACAAGAACGTCAGTAAACACTCATCACTGCGATGTGTCCTCTCAACGTTCAATGGTGTATTTAGCTTTGTTGTCATTCTTACTAATATAAGTACTCACTGCATCGAGCAATCTGTCATGTAATAGGTCGTCAATGGCGTACACAATTGTATTATATACCTAACCATGAAATACATAGTTATACGATGTAAATAAAAGTTGTATGTTCTCATCGATGAAATAAACAACTTCCGGTGAAAATACGACTACTTCCACTATCTATATTCATAACGCGCACCTGCAGTGCCGGACTGCAAATAAGCTGCAAATACACATTCATTACCGTATACAGTCTAAAAAACAGCTAATTTCCATGGAGCGGTATATAATAAATAGAATATTCATATTTTTGCAACGAATATGACCTATATGTAACGGCACGAGTGAAATATGGACATTCCACACCATAAGATGAACATATATGTCATATTCGTTGCAAAAATATGAATATCCTCTATTTATTATATACCTACCCATGAAATACATAGTTATGGGATGTAAATAAATGTAATATGTTCCCATCGATGAAATAAACAACTTCCGGTGAAAATACGACTACTTCCGCTATCTATATTCATAACGCGCACCTGAAAGAAAACATCTCAAATATGCTGCAAATACACATTCATCACCGTATACAGTCTAAAATAAACTGCTAATTTCCATGGAGCGATATGTAATAAATAGAATATTCATATCTTTTGCAACGAATATGACATATATGTTCATCTCGTGGTGTGAAATGTCCATATTTCACGAATGCCGTTAGGACATTTCACACCACTCGATGAACATATATGTTATATTCGTCGCAAAAATATGAATATCCTCTATATACTCCTGTTAAAGTTTGTGCAATAGTTTTGCAATTACTATGAAAAATAATGATTAATATTGACCGCATTGACCTTATGTAAATAACATCGTATCTTATAGTTTGTTTGCCGAATTGTATGCTACAGTGGTGGAGTATGTATATGTCTGATAGTGGATATATTCGTCCTTATAATATTCTTAATGTTAAATCAGTATATTGCGACACGTGTATCCGTTCGTCTGTCAGTTTAAATGTTTGATCAATACACTTTATCCACCTGTTTAAATTAGAATTTATAATTCAACGCCTTTGCCTTGTAAGAAGGAAACCTGTATTCCCTTTTCGACTGAGAACTCGCAAATTATTCCTTCCGAGAAGTAAAACTTTTTAACTGTAACATTTATAAACTTGAATATTCTTGAATATTGGTATGCTGTTTATATGCGGACATTGAATTTCAGCTTATGGATTATCTCCCCCTTTGCGAATTAGTGCTCTGTAAGTCTGACTTGTAAGTCATAACATATTAAAGTTGTAATAGGTATGCGTAGATACTTGTTGCTTTGTGTGTTGTTATCTTGTTATTTGATGATGTGCAAGTAAATTTTAATGTTTGACTGGACACTCTGTTCATATATTATCTACCCATTTCGGGTGGGTGGCAGGTGGAAGAATGCGATGGGTAATTTAACGATCGGGGTTCATCCTTACCAGAATTCCGATTGGAGACCTGGTTTGGCCCTCACATACGTGTTTGGCATTGTGTATGTGACAGTTGAATCTGGTTGTACCCCTTATGTGAGTATTACGATTATTCGTATTCCCATTTTAGGGGAAGGGGCGACGTGATTTTGGTGTGGTATGGACCTGGCACCAGGCCGTTACACACAAATAAACAAACAAACAAACTACCCATTTCGGACATAAAGTTGCCACTTAAAATGCACTGTTCATAGGTTATGCAAACATGGTGTATTGCGATGTCGCTTTATGGACTTTCTCTGGTTTTGTGTAATTTAATACTACCACATAAGCATATAGTTATACACACCTATGCTAATTGTCGCAAATCCTACCAACACTATGTCGGCCATTTTAATTGTCCTTTGGTTCACGGCTCAATTTAACTAAATGTGGCATGTATGATTTCCTAGTCACCAATAATCGTAAGGAAGACTCCAAAATTGTGCAATAATATCAGACACACATATATGGCCAAAAATAACACTTTGAACATATCGATGGTCTAGTAACATAAGGTCGTAAGTGCTATGCTTTAGCATAGCAGTTACGACCTTATGTTACTAGACCATCGATATATGGCGGCCATCTTGGATTTTATGCTAGTTATTACACCTGATATATAAACACCAGTAACAATGTTGTACATGGCCCTACAATCACGATAAATGACCATGAAATAATCGACAAATAAATGAGGTGGCCGCAATAAATGTGTTTTTAAACATTAATGGCGGCCATCTTGGATTTCTCAAGGGTGCCAAGGTGGTACCCGGCTGTTTCATTATTATTAGGCACGAAAGTTATCAAAACCATCAACATATTTCGTGTGGACGGTAATTCTAGGTTAAGGCTCAATAGGCCGTTATGCATCTGCACTAATACTCATGTAGCTTTGCGGACGCACATGCTGATCTGGATCTACACTGGTTGCATACCTCATAAGCCCCAATTCATCAAGTCACAGCGTGGCTGTGACTGGAGAACTGGGGCTTATGGGCTATGGGATCAGTGTAGCCCCAGATCAGCCTGCGCGTCAGAACAGTCTGTTCAATGTCTACACTGTTCACCATTCACGCAATCAACCATACATCATGCATCTATTAGACATTGTTACATGGTTTCCGTTGTTTGCACATAATGTGCAAGCATATAGCGCGTGCTGTTTGCATATGACTTTAGGCAATGCGCATTCCGGGGCCGCACGTAGACCAAGTGCCTTCATGACGTCACTACGCGGAAGTGCCTTCATGACGTCACTACTTCATGACGTTCATGACGTTCATGACGTTCATGACGCGGCCCCGGAATATGAATACCGAAAATTATCTACGTGAATGGGACGATTTATAAAAGTACTGAAAATACTGAATATAATTACATCAGTTTTTTGTTGGAAATGTAACAATAACGTTTGATCATGTCCAGCCGTGTGCAAACGTTTGCTGTGGCCCGAGGGAACTGTTTGAACCCAAGGCTTCAAACAGTTCCGTCGGGCCACAGCAAACGTTTGCACACGGCTGGACATGATCAAACCTTATATTATATATATTTTCCAAGCTAGAAGTGTGCTAGCGGATTGAGATCTAGGTCATAGGCACAGCCACATATGCGAAAAGGACTATATTTGCTGCTAAATGTGTCCTACATTCCAAAGATCTCCGCCTAATATTGTAGCATGGATAAAACTAGCTAATGTTTCAAAGGTCATGCCTCAATATCACTGATATTGTTTTGCAATTAACCGTTATACAGCGACCAGAAATGGGCGGAACATTGTTAATATCGAAAATGAAAATAGCGATGACGTCATCTTAGACCATTTAAATAAATATTTACTATACTAATCATAAAAGGTAAGATTATCGAATTAAATGGGCATCCTACCAACACCGGTAACGTTGGTAATTTATTAATAAACTTTGAAGATGACTCCAATGTGAGCAGAAACTGATACCTTTTTATAGAACACATTATATTGCATAAACTGGTATGTATCGGCGTAATAGCACACTCGATTAAAACACGATGCATTAGTGTAATAAGTATGCAAATATGAATAAAAATGACGGTCAGTTTGAATTGTGAAGAGTATAGATATCACTTCCTCATTTTGTATTGAATACCTAGTTGGTAATTAAAACATACGTCTGTACATCAGTAATTGGCTGCTTTTAATGTGTGGTCTAGTGGTGCAGATATGAAAATAAATTATATTTTGGCAGCCATTTTGTTTTCATTTTACGTTAGAGTTTTTCAACACGACTCATTCGTTTTAAAAAGTATACTTCTGACACTAACACTGGACATGGTGGAAAACGTGATCACATATACATGCAATTGATAAACAATAATTATAATATTTTAATAATAATTATTAAAACATAGAAATAATTATACACTTTCCATCGCCGCTAAAGTTTAAACGAATATGTTCTGATGACGTCGTGCTGAGAACGATCCAAATGAGGATTCACGATACAGTGGGACCTCTCTCAACCGGACACCCTGGGAGGTCCCCAGGGTGTCCGGTTTAGAGAGGTTCCACTGTTATTCCGATGTAAGAGCACGGAAACACATGGCTGTGTGCATTGCAATCACGAGCACTAATAAACATCAGCGATATTTGACAGTGAAATCGGTCACAACTGAATACATCGATGTCGCAACATTGTTCGGTTTACAGAGGTCCTACTGTATATGCTTCTGGGGAGAAACAAACCTAGCTGTGACTGTGGCTGCATGCATGGGGCTTATGGTAATTGTGACCAGTGTAGCTCATGATCAAACAGCACACTAATGTAGCCTGATAAAGATAATACTATAGACGTATTCCGGGTGCTTCAGTGATGGAACGGCGAACAGTGCAGATCCTGATCAGACTGTGTGGATTCACAGGCTGATCTGGATCTACACTGGTCGCAAAACCCATAAGTCACATTCCTCCAGTCACAGACACAATTTACGTCAACATTCTTACAAGAACACTGTATGAAACGTATGGTACGGTTATACCTATTTCATTAACAAAAATAATGAGGTGTAAAACCTAATATTTTACCAAAAACACGTTCCGTAGGTCCGTAGCTGAATGAAAGACTGGAAACAAATCCATAAATATTGTCACCGTGGAAACGTAAATATGAATGAAAACACAATATTGTCACCGTAGAAACGTAAATATGAATGAAAACACAATAGTGTCACCGTAGAAACGTACATATGAATGAAAACACAATATTGTCACCGTAGAAACGTATATGAAATAGAAAACACAATGTGCACCGTAGAAAACGTAAATATGAATGAAAACACAAATAGTGTCACCGTAGAGACGTAAATATGAATGAAAACACAAATAGTGTCACCGTGAAAACGTAAATATGAATGAAAACACAAATAGTGTCACCCTGAAAACGTAAATATGAATGAAAACACAAGTATTGTTACCGTGGAAACGTAAATATGAGTGAATACACGTTAAGCAGTCACAACGTCAACAGTACACACTTCTTATAAAACGTGTCTCTATGACTGTCGCCAGTCAAGTAATTGTCGATATAACAGTGATTTGTTTCTATCACCGCTTTTCTGCGCATGACTTGACACGATTTGGAATTGTCTCTATGTTAGTGTGGCTGTATTTTACCGATATTGGTTTTCTGCAAATGACGTCGAAAGTTGATAAACATTGGTGGCTGTCGCTGCAGAAATGGAGTTTATGGGATTTGTGACCAGTGTAGCTCTTGATCATATCGATGGTCTAGTAACATAAGGTCGTAACTGCTATGCTAAAGCATAGCACTTACGACCTTATGTTACTAGACCATCGATATAGCAGATTCATTTAGCCCGACAACGATATGTTTCGCTTGTTAGAAGCATTATGCTTGTATCATTATTGATGGAAAGGCGGGTGAACAGGCTGATCAGGATATACACAGGTCGCAAAATCCATAAGCCACATTTCTCCAGTCACAGAAGCATATCCGAGAACATGTATGCGTAATTCTGTTCCGATTGAGCACTGAAATAAGTTTTTGCGGGCGGGCTTGTTATTGATTTGTTGATTGATTGATTGATTGATTTGTTGGTTGATTTGTTGGTTGATTTGGTTGATTTGTTAATGTATTGATTGATTTATTGATTGATTATTTGTTTTTGTTTATTTATTTTTTATTTATTTATTGCTTGCTTGATATCTTTCTTGTTGCTTGCTTGCTGTTTGCTTGTTGGCTTGATTGATTGATTGGTGACGTGATTGTTAGATTGATTGTTAGATTGATGTTGTACGTCCATTCAACATCCATGCCATATACAGACAGGAATGCACGTGTATGGGGAGTACCTTGCGTTCACGAATGATAATAGTTGAAGGAAGTAACTCTGCAGAATACTCCCGTAGCAACGTACGGACGACGGATACGGGAGTATTCTGCAGAGTAGTTACTTCCCGCAACTAGTGGGTACAGACGATACGAGAGTATTCTGCATAGACACTTCCCACAACTACAATGACACTATAATAGACACTTTCAGCACCAGGATACAGTGTCCTGACCCGACACCAGTAGCCTATTTCACCAACATTGCAAAGTATACTTTGAGAGAGAAATTTTCAATTTTAGGATAAATTTATTAATTTTTATTGTACTGAATTTATTACATTATCACAGCCATTTTGGCTGTGATAATGTAATAAATTCAGTATAATAATTCTGCATACTTTTAATCATCAAATATATGCAGTGGTTAGTTCTATATGAAATAATGCATTTTGGGAAAAATAAATGATTTCTCCCTCAAAGTATATAATCGGCTACAGGCGCCCTTACTACTCTAGCTACAATAATTCGCCTCCGATATGTCATATACGGCTACAAGTTGACCCATTCAAAAGATGTGAGCAACCGAAGTGCATACCCAAACCTGTTGCATGTAGGTCATAATTTAGTAAACTGTATATTTTATACCTTTAAACAAATAATCTTTGATGTAGAACTAGTAAATTAACAAAAATAATAGAACAGTGAATTTTTTTCCCTGGAAGCCATCTTTTCTCTAGTTGCTGTTCAACATTCAACATAGCGAAATGATGCTTTCAAATTCGCAAGATGTACATGTAAATGTCAGATAAACACCTTGACACGTTGAAATAACGAATTTCCGCATGTGTATGTTCTTTATTAATAATTCATTGATACGACTTGGACAGTTTTATATCGCTAAAATATCAAATACGCCGGATAATTGATTGCAAAAATCACTCTTCCATGCGTTACATTAAAGAGAGGTATGAAGCGGGTAGCAATTTTGTTTATATTACTACACCGGACCATGGTGTGAATCTGGGTAAGATTCGCCTTTTCACGATATGAAATCAAAAATATGGATTAGAAATGCTGACAACGACCTACGTGGTCGTTGTGAGCATTTTCTAATCCATATTTTTTACCATGTTATTTATGGAAACGTGAAAGGAAGTATATTAATAATGTATACCCTTTACATGCTGGATGCGAGTGCCAGCTCATCAGTAGCAAATGACATAGTCCCGTTTGCCCAATCTTATTGTCATCATTTATAATCATTCTGCCAGACTCTGGAATTTACGGTGGCACAGAGGGAACATGGAAATATTTTTTATTTTCGCGTGCGCACTCGATAGGTTTTGCGTGCGCACGCGATAGTCTTTGAATGCGCACGCGATAGTCTTCGCTTGCGTAGGCGATAGTCATTGCGTTCGCACCCGACAGTATTTACGTGTGCACACGATAGTCAGTGTGTGCGCATGCGATAGTATTTGCGTGCGCACGCGATAGTCTTTGCGTGCGCACGCGATATTCTTTATGGCATGTCATCAGTATGTATACACATACATATGGCATGTCACGTATCACTCGCAACAGTATGTATAAATGACAGACGATAATAAGTTGCTGGAGGTCAATCGATGAGTCCAAAAATAGCTAAGCCAGGCGTATTATCATATCATAAACTCGTTTTCGTGTATAAATACAACATGGCAAAGTGCACGTGCATGCATGTCAATATAATAATGTTTCTTGGTGCCTGGAATGGACATGTAATGTGGCTCAGTGGTATCAAAGCTCGAGAATATCCATACGTTTGCAGAACTTTTGTTCATTTTATCTGGTCGAGAGTTCGAATCTCACAAAACGCATTATTACTTTTGTCGATATCATTCTGTTCTTTTTATGACTGCTTGCTGGAGAAGGGAAAAGTGAAACGGCGAGGGTTATCACTATAATTGCTGTATGACCTCAATGTGAGATGATCGGTGAGAACATACTCCAGAGTATGCATGTACACATATATGAAATGTGCATTTAGTTATTTGTTTTCTTCAAAGTGAGACTAACGTTCTACATGTAATCTACCTGATGCTTAGTTAATGTAATTTGTAAGAGCATTACACATAAAAAAAGAATGTATAATAAAATATAAACAAATCAAAATATATGTGTATAAATGTATGACAAACTAACATTCGAACTCACTACCTACGGTATTGATATCCGTCACTCTAACCCCTCGACTACATAAGCCTTGATGACAAATCTCAAAATCAATATTGAAAAGGAATACTGGCACGGGTATATTTATAAGTCCGTAAACGATAACTTACTACTTGTTTACAAACAAACAGGTCATAAACAAAACACAGAATAGGCGAGACAGGTAAATATACCCTTGCCAGTATTCCTTTTCAATATTGATTTTCAGATTTGTCATTATATACTTCACACGTGATAAATACTGCTTTGTTTATACATTGGTGACATGCCGTACTGGTTTGTACATATAACGGTGACATGCCATACTTCTGTGTATATATTGGTGTCATGGACATCGTTACTGTGTCAAATGTCTACGGTGGCACAGAGGTGACATGGAAATATTGTTTACTTTCGCGTGCGCACGCGATAGATTTTGCGTGCGCACGTGATAGCTATTGCGTTCGCACGCGATAGCTATTGCGTGCGCACGCGATAGGTTTTGCATGCGCACGAGATAGCTTTTGCGTGCGCACGCGATAGGTTAGCCAATGAAAGCTATCGTGCGCACGCAATAGCTATCGCGTGCGCACGCAAAACCCTATCGCGTGCGCACGCAAAACCTATAGCGTGCGCACGCAATAGCTATCGCCACGTGCGCACGCAAAACCTATTGCGTGCGCACGCGAACGTAAAGTATATTTACATGTCCCCTCTGTGCCACCGTAAATGTCGACACGGTTTACGGAAATTAATGTATTGATTCGACGATTATATCGGCGCGATACGGACCGACATAACTGCACTCCGGGCTCCTATAATATTATTGTATCCGCAACCGCCTGCGTTAATCGTGCCCATGTTATCAAAGTTTCGGAACATCTGTTGGCAATGCTAACTCGAAATCACGCAACATGATTGTCTGAGCCTGATCTGTAGCACAGATCAGGCTCACACGATCAACCTGCTTGAATTCAAGCACAATATTAAAATTATGTTTAAATAAAACAAATTGAGAACTGCTGACAAGAATAGCGCATACGGAAGTGTAAACAGCTCTGGGTTTCGCTGGGTACATATATATACCGTAGACTTTGCTCGTTATCTCATTCTGTAGACGGCAGCCGCTTAATTTGCTTTGCAATAATGAGACAGATTCTCAAACCAACACGATTACATTGGTAATATCTGCAGAATTAACCCCGTGAGATGTGACGAGAATAACAGTATACTGCCTTTGCCTCTTATGTAATGGCTATGGGGCCTTATTGATTTGGTCCATCCGTCCGTCCGGACGGACGGAGAGCTTTTGCATCTCTACATCCCTTTGGATTGGACACTAAATATTGCCAGCGTTTCTAAGCAAGGATATTTATAATACAATTGAGACCACTAGTGTAACTTATTGAACTGGTTTACTGACTTAGACTAATAAACAGATACTAACGTTATATAATAACGCATGTATGACTTGATTAAAATAGGTTATAAATATAAGTGTGCATTTTTTAAAACAAAATGTACAGTTTCAACCGTCGCTAAGTACACACAGGCGCTTGCGTTAATCTGGCCCAAATTAGCAACGTTTCTGACAATCATAGGCAATGCCAACTCGCAATCAAGCAAATCGATCGAGCTACAGCTCAGGCTCAGTCAATCAATGTGCTTGATTTCAAACAAAATGTGCAAGTACATGTATTTTGAGATAAAGACATTGACAAATATTGGCAAGATTAGCGCAGGTGGTAGTGTATAGTACCAGGCACAGCATTTGGCGATTGGCCGCCATCTTGAGTATATAGATACAGTGGCGGTGTTAAACTGACGAGCACGTGTTCCTTTCTTATAGCCACGGTTTCGGATTTGGTGTATTTTATAGGCAAGATCATTTAGCTGTAATATGTTTGTTAATACAGTGAAACCTCTCTAATCCGGACAACCTGGGAGGTCATAGGGTGTCCGGTTTAGAGAGGTTCCGCTGTAAATCAGGCATTTGTTAATTTTGAGCCATAGTTGTGTGCTATGCGATCACGAAGAGACAAGAAACTAAGATCACATGTGTTTTCTTGGTGTCCGGTTTAGAGAGGTTCCACTGTAATTTTATTTTCCAAAACGTTTCAACAGAACTAGTTCATTATGTAAGCAGAACCTCTCTAAGCCGGACACACAGGAAGTCTCTGTATCCTTAATGTGTGGGTTTCATTGTCATCTATCTCTGATGATAGTGCCGGTTCAAGTTCGTATAGCACGCCCGCATCCATTGACATATTCATATATATAATGTACAGCGGAACCTCTCTAAACCGGACACCATGGGAGGTCCCCATCCTGGGGACCTCCCATGGTGTCCGGTTTAGAGAGGTTCCGCTGTCTCTCATATTGGATATTTGTTATTGTAACAGTAAAGATTATTCAATATGGAATTCATAGAACATTTTCCTATGCAATTGACTCAGGTCGTATAGGTTATTTGATTTGTATGTGGATATATTATTATATACGTACAACATTCGCAATTTATATACGCTTAAAATAACATACAAAATAAAATAAACCAATTAGTAGTGATTTAGAAGTATTTTCGATGTGATCCGTAGTTCCGGCACTGACCAATATAAACTCACGGGACGTCAATATGGAAAAATATTGACGTCTCGCGCTGCATTGTATTTCAATGGGAAACGAAAGTACGTACATAATAAATTTCCATATCGGTCAATGGAATTCAAATTTAAAATCGATCGTATTAAAACCTTATGAATTGATATGGGTTACATGTACATACATTTGAAAATCATTTTTCCTATGAAACAGATGATTGTGTTCCATATGAATTTCAAAATGGGATGTCGCTGGGGCCCGTTTCACTAAAGTTCGTACGACTGAAATGTTCGTACGTGCAAAGTTAGGATCGTCTGGAAATTTCAATTGATTGGTTTACATTTATTGAGCATAGGCTGCAGCCTATGCTCAATAAATTCAAAGCTAATAAAAGATTGTTAATATGAAATTTACAGACCATCATAATTTGGCACTTACGACTATTTTAGTCATACGAAGTTTAGTGAAACGGGCCCCAGGTGTTTATACCATATCATTGTAATTTATTTAGTTGTCTAAATCAGTATTATTTAGTGGCCCGTGCATCACTTATTCTTATTATGAATTCAATATTGTCTGCAACTGGATAAATGGGTTTATGGGTTTTGCGACCAGTGTACCCCTGGTGCCCTGTGCATCAATATCTGCACGTACGCTACTCTATGAATGAAACACCCATCATGATTCTAACAAGCAATACATATATGTATCAGGCTACAGGTGTGTGTTATTTGGTCAGAGGCTACACTGGTCATAAATACCATAAGCGCCATTTCTCCAGTCACAGCCACATATATGTTCTGTCTCTGACACACGTCGACAGTCCACACCCCTTGCTCCACCCCCGATATTAGCCGTAGTATCAGGGTATACATGTACATGAACATTGTATCTTACATTTGTACCCATCGTCAAACTCTTAACAGAGTCTCGAGGGTCCAACATTAAAGGTACATGTCCACTCAGTAGGCACAATATGTAACAAGAAACGGACCGAGATATATAAATACATTAAATACATGTACACCTAAAAGCATTAATAAGTGAGAAAAAAAATAAGCTAAACAAATTATTTTTGTTAGCTTATTTTTTCTCTCACTTATTAAAGGTACATGCCCACCCAGTAAGCACAAAATGTTCTTTACAGGAATTAAATAAGTGTATAATTGTGTCACTATTTCACCAGTTCTAAAAAATACGAGTGTCCGCTATATCTTTATTATAAAGAACATGTTGTGCCTACTGAGTGGGCATATACCTTTACATTATTTATATCAGAGAAATCATCTGAGACATTTCCTGGCAAAATAAACACTAATTCACCATTCCCCCACGTACTGATTTGCATTATTATACATTTTATATCAGACGTAAATTTGCACACTGATATCAGGGGCGATAATCGTGTTTCCTTAAAATGTTAACACTTATACACTTATGTAATTCCTATAAAGAACAGGGGGCCGTTTCACTAAACTTCTTACGACTAAAATGTTCGTAAGTGCAAATTAAGAATCGTCTGGAAATTTCAATTGATTGATTTACATATGCAGCCTATGCTCATTAAAAATCCAATAATTGTTTATAAGAAAAAAGTGTTAATGTGTCATTTACAGACTATCATAATTTTGCACTTACGAACATTTTAGTGGTACGAAGTTTAGTGAAACTGAGTGGGCATGCACCTTTAACCCGTTCAACACCACAGACCTCTATAGAGACAATGTTTTCAAACAGTGCAGATCCAGATGAGCCGGCTCGTAACGAGCCGTCTCATCAGGATCTCCACTGTTTGTTAATAATTGTAAACGTCGTACAAATTACCCTTTTAGAAGAATGGGATAATTTGAATGAACAAAATTAATGAAATAGCGTGAAACATTGGCATGGAACATCTTATTAAGTTACTTGGTGTTGAAAGGGTTAAGAGATACAATATCCTATCTCGTATATGTGTGTAGCTCTTCATAAACGGTATGAAGTCACGGGTGAAGTCACAGGGTGAAGTCACGTAGGCTAGCAATGTATGTAAATGTATTAAATATACCTGAAAGCATCAGTAAGTGCACAGAATCAGTTAAGGGATGTTTCTAATTAGGTATCGTAGCTAGTTATTCCCCTTTGCAAATCTATTTATATAGTATTTCAGCGTATATTTCTTACTACAAATGAGATTTGCATATGTGCAGTCTGATATGAGCACTGTTTGCAATAACATTAATAAGTGTGAAACTAGCAACTAATGCAGTCCCGGGTCAGATCTGGGTCAAATCTAATCGAAATCACTAAAATTGCTCCTTTTTATAACAATTCATGCTAGATTCGCCCTTTTTACAAGCAATAAGGCTCTAAATTACACAATTTGGACAGAAATAGTAAAAGTCATCCGTATATCTGAGATTATCTAAGCTATCTCAACTAGCAATTAACCAATTTGATTGTCTCAGCCCGAGCTGTAGCACATTTCTCCGTTACTTCACCCTGTGACACCACTGGATTCATTCTCTGCCGCGATACCAGTGCGTGTTCCCCGCCATCTGGGCTCAGCCTCTCCGTCTCCCAGTCGTCGCACTCCTTCATCGTGCTCGGCAGTTCGTGCTGCATGCTCTCTGGGAGTCGGACCGCCAGCACGACCACCAGTCCACACATGCCGCCAAACACGGCTCCCGGGATCCACATGGCTATCAGCGCCTGTAATGTAAGCATATAGGCAAATATTACAGTGTGACCTCATTATACCGGACACCCGCCAAACACGGCCCCGGGATCCACATGGCTATCAGCGTCTGTAATGGTGAAAACAGGGGGCCGTTTCACTAAACTTCTTACGACTAAAATGTTCGTAAGTGCAAATTTAGGATCGTCTGGAAATATCAATTGATGGATTTACATTGATTGAGCATAGGCTGCATATGCTCAATAAATGTAAATCCAATAATTTTGTACAAGAAAACATTGTTAGTGTGAAATGGTGTTGTGACTAGGAAATTGTGTTTGTGGCCTAATTTACGATCTGCGTTATGCTGTGTTGTACTACACGTTGTGCGACGTGGTACTACGTTTTTACCACGTTGTGGTACGTTATGGTGCCCTGTGGTACGCTATGATATGCTCTGCGGCAGCGAGGCATAACGAGGCACAACGTGGCGAACAGCGAGGCTAGAGCGTGGCGGCAGCGAGGCATAACCCTTCGAAAATATGCAAATCGTGGGTGTCAGAAACGGGGCACAAAAGCGAGGCCAAACGGTAACACTATGACTGGGGCATTACCATCCATAGAAGGAAAAAGATTGCCACCACGTTCTATCACGTTGTTGCCACGTTTTGTCACGTATTTTGCCATATTCTGTCACGTTTCTGCTACGTTGTAGCCACGTTGTAGCCACGTTGTATCATACGTTTTGTTGAAAAAAAAATCTGTTCACGTTTTGTCACGTTTGATCACGGTTTTGGCCACTTTGTTCCTCGTTTACTCACGTTGTAGTTACGTTGTGCCACGTAGCTGAAAATGGCGGCCAAAATGTCACTACGACGAGGAAAAGAAACTGGAGCCAGATGGAAGTATGTGATATCGTATAAGGCCCATTTTCTCAGCCGGCCTCAATTGAATGGTGCCATGTCTGCATGTTTCAAGAGCATGCTAATAGGAGATCGGATAACAATGGCCAATTAATCCTTTCGATCCTAAGTGACTGGAATGGACTGTGTTACTTTTCCGACCAATGCAATCATCACAAAATGATTTTCAGACTAGTTCATTTATAAAAAGGCGGTGTGTTTTTTTTTAAATATGAACATGACTTGCAAAACGTGTAGATCCTGATGAGACGGCTCGTTACGAGCCGGCTCATTTGGATCTACACTGTTTGCAAACATCACAAAAGGGGTATGTTGTATTGAACGGGTTAAACGTCATCCTTCTAAATGAGTGGCAGATCAATCAGTATTAATTAGACAACTGTCAGACAGACTTGAAGGGATAACTCGATTGCAGATTTTTTCCGACAAAAGAGCTTACGGGTATCTAGTGTTTACGATTTCAAACAAGAGCGAGAGCACTTATATGTTGTTATGACTGGAGAAATGGGGCTAATACGTTTTGCGACCAGTGTAGATCCAGATCAGCCTGTGCATCCGCACAGTCTGATCAGGATCTTCACTGTTCGCAGGGGACGTAGAATTCATCTCTTTTTTTATTAATTCGTTCCCACGAAACAACAATTTCCTTGAAGGAAATAGTTCCTCCTAGACGTTAGCGAGACGTAGTTTTCTGTCTCAGGAAATAAGTCCGGTAATCAAAATGGTAGTTGAATTAACTCTATGTAAAACAGATGACAATTAAACACGCTGATGTTTGGGGGTGTCCGGTTTGGAGACGTTAAATTACGAACAGTGCAGATCCTGATCAGACTGTGAAATGGGGTTTATGTGATTTGTGACCCGTGTAGCTCCTGCTCAAATAGCACACTCCTTGATTTAATGATTTAACATACTAGTTAGAAGCATGACGGGTGTTTCATTGATGGAATGGCGAGCAGTGCATATCCGGATCAGACTGTGCGGATGCACAGGCTGATCTGGATCTGCTCTGGTCGCAAAACCCATAAACCCCATGTCTCCAGTCACAGCCACATATACGCTGACAGACGTGGTTATCCGGTTAACTCAATCGCTAACGAGCGTGGTTTCATCAATGCGATCCGAGGTGATACGGTAAAATTAATGACCAGCCATACTTATTCGCCTGTGTCAATGAAAGCCTTAAAGGTACATGCCCATTCAGTAGGCACAAAATGTTCTTTATAGGAATTAAACAAGTGTATGCTTGTGTCACTATTCCACCAGTTTTAAAGATTACTAGTGGCCGCTATACAGGTATAATAATTTAGTAATATTTATTTTACTGATAGTGACGCGCGTTGGTATCAGGCTACTTTCATACGCAAATGAGGCAGGTATGTTTTAATTAATTATGCTAATTAAATGTGTCACCTAGAAAAAAATAATATTGTTGACAATATTATAAAGTATGATAATTGCACATCAAAAAACAAATAAAGGAAATACATGTCCGTGAACAATTTAAGGAAACACGGTTATCGTCCCTGATATCAGTGTGGAAAGTTACATCTGATATAAAATGTATAATAATTCCAATCTATACGTGGAGTATTGGTGAATGAATTTTTATTTTGCCAGAAAATGTATCAGATGATGTAAAGATCTATATAAAGAACACTGTGTGCCTACTGAGTGGGCATGTACCTTTAATGTTACTAACTGCATAACATGCAAGTTTGCAGTGCAATAAGACCTTTAAACACCTGTCTTGCGGGCAACGGTCCAGAACAAAAGTAGATAAAGGGTGTAGGCTTTTTTTAATTACTACTAGACAGCTGTATGCAAATATGTTGGAATATGTTCACTATAGCGCCTAAAGTACGCAAAGGACACATTAAGCACACAAAGGATGAAAATGAACTTTTATTTGTAACGGCCAAAAACGTCTAAGGTCTAAGGTCGGCGGCATATTCATAGGTGGGGTCTGGTTGCCCGCACCACATGGCTGTTTTATAGGCCTAACACGATGTATTAAAACCATTATATTACACTACTGTAATAAATAAGCAAATCAGATTGCTACAGAAAAAAGGGGGCCGTTTCACTAAACTTCGTACTACAAAAATGTTCGCAAGTGCAACATCATCATAGTCTGTGAATTGCAAATTAACCAGATTTCTTTGTAAACAATTACAGGAGTTACATTTATTGAGCATAGCATATGCTCAATAAATGTACATCCATCAATTGAAATGTCCAGACGATCCTAAATTTGCACTTATGAACATATTAATCGTACGAAGTTTAGTGAAACGGGCCCCATGTGTCTAGGTGATCAATACAAATTCATGCAGTGTCCATGTCATAATGTATGTAATTTATCTACAATTGCAGTCGCTGTTGCCTATTGGATAAGACCCTCTCTCGCACTGGGAGGTCGAAGTTTCGAGGCTGATATGGCGGGTTGGTGAGCCGCGAGCTAGTTAATTATATAGAGAATAGCAGGTTAGTGTCGTGAATGGGAAAAAATATCCGGCAACGCTCAGGAATTTCTTTATTTCTCATCAGAAGTATATGTTGTGACCACTCATTTGAACCGTCTCGCCGAGACGGTTCAAATGAGTGGTCACAACACATACTTTGGTTCAGAAATAAGGAAAATAGATAGAGAAAAGTAGGTTAGTGCCGTGAATGTGGAAAAATATCTGGCAAGGCTCAGGAAACGGGATGGGCGAGGCTCTGCCGAGCACATCCCGTTTCCGTGCCGCGCCAGATATGTTTTCCCATTCACGGCACTAACCTACTATTCTATTTATCATGTCAACACATACACATGGCTTTAAAATGGAAAACAATAAATAACCCCAGTCACCACACATATTCATACGCAGTGATTAGGTCGTATTGACAGGATATCAAAAATGTTTCACGGCACCGTGTTTCACGGCACATGTGTTGACGGTATAAAATGATATCATTGGCCTATGATTTTTTATTGAAATATTTGTAATGCATGTATACAAAATGGCCAGTAACGTACTGATTATTATTAATATTACACAAACATGAACAGTGTATTTCAGATGGGCTAATGTTGACTTGAACACGCTAGATCTCGTTTGATAATATTTTATCAGCCGATGGACGCAATCTATTTGCAAATTTTCTCATTTCTTATCGTCTGCAGTGAGGTTCCGTACATTAATTTGATCCATGAAATCGTGTTTAACTTTCGTTATTCATTCCACGGCAGCAGAAAATAATGCAAGAAAAATTATAAGAAAGTTTCACTTGCTGCATTATGTTCTACTGGAATTAATAAGGAAGTAAAACGTTATTGTGTGGCATTGTAAGAAATCGTACACACCCATACAGTAGAATAATGTCAACTTGCAAATTGGTTGCTAAGTGTCAAAACATATGTCAATCTATATGATATGATGATGCTGTGAAATGTAAAAAGTTGACATAGACCTTAACTATACAATATGGCCTTCTCGTTCAAATATACTGAACACATATGATCAGGCATTTTCGAAACATCAGTAATACAGGCTAATAATTCCAGCACAAAAATATTTACACAATTCCCTAACATTTGATTGGCCCGTAGCAAGTCTCTGTCCAAAATTTATATCCCAGTTAACTCCCACGCCAAACTACTTTCCGTAACCGTGAGGCGCAGTTAAAATAATTCTTAAGAAAACGGAAAATAAACACATTTTCTTCAATTTATTTCAAATGCTGGAATTATAAGGAATGAATGGCGTTTTTGTTGAATTTATCGGGGATATAAACTTGGAAAAGTCGCGGGAATACTGGACGAGGCCTTCCGGCCTTCGTCCAGTATTCCCGCGACTTTTCCAAGTTTATACCCCGATAAATTCCACAAAAAGGCCATTCATTCCTATAATATATAATATACTATTTAATGTTGAGACTTACTTCCCGAAATATGGTCTTTTGATGCCACGTGTGTCAAGCAAGCCTCGAAATTCCTACTCGTTTCCTAGTATACTGTCTGTTTCACGAAACCTGCCCAAATTTTACGGCTATATAAACAATGAGAAAATAATGTTTGTTTCGATAATGTTAAATTAAAAGCAAAATTTAAGAATGAGCCTTCTTTTTATTTCGGGATATTTTATGTTCGAATATTTATTTAATTGCGAAAAAAATGTTCCCCATGTTAAATCCTCATAGATATCTTCACAGAGTGAAGATGTCTATCGGGATTTCACATGGGGACATTTTTCGAATTTCAAAAATACTGGACCGATTTTCGAAATCTAACTTTTGTTTTTTTAAGTTACATCATTTCCAAGCTATATATCCAGGTTTTGGCGTCGATTTCATTTGTTTTCGTTGTTTAACTCCTCCACCTTATCCCCCATGTTAAATTCCCATAGACAAATAATTTTTTCGTAATATAATCAATATTTTACCAAATTTCAAGAAATAAAAAGAATGCTCATTCTGATATTTTGATAAAATTTAATATTGTCGAAAACAACATTGTTTTTGCATTGTATAGGGCCGTAAACTGTGGGCAGGTTTCGTGAAACAGACAGTAGACCGATTAATACTACCAGTAGCCTATTTCACCAACATTGCAAAGTATACTGTAACCAACACCGGCCCTGGTTGGCAGCACGGTAGTGTTATTACTGTCTATCTGTCGACTGACAAGTTAGTTACTGACTTGCGCAGCTCGCCTTCTTTATATTGGATTTACATTTATTGAGCATAGGCTGCATATGCAGCCTATGCTCAATAAATGTAAATCCATCAATAGACGAGATGCGAGCAGTAGCCGTGTGAGACCCAATCAAATTTCCCGCTGCAAATATATGTTTAACCAATCAGTGCTCGGTAACTAGAGACGCAAAATGAAAAATGTTCGCCATATCAAAGAAACAAAATACAGCCATCAAAATCACACAAATAAACATGTCCCCTAGACAAGTGACACGGTCATCGGGGCAGGCGATAATGTGGCCGATAGCTATGGATCAGACTCTTGTAGTGATACATCAATTATTGGTTGAAAAGCCTTACAGGTGGCTGTAGTACACCCAATACCAACAATTAGCGTGCGAGCCATTACTTTCCAGCATCAGAAATGAATAAGCAACAATATGATATAATATTAAGGCAGTCATTGTCAGACACAAGAGAGATATCTGCTTCAATGTCGAAATGTCTGGTGTCAATTTGATATACAGTACCAGTACTCATATGACCATTTTTCGGCAACACACATAATAATATGCGGCCGTCCACTGGTTCATTCAGTCTCCGGGATGGCACACTACAACTATGATTCTCTACAGCACTGCTGTGTACTAATAATAAAGGATTATATGCATATTTGACATGTTGGAGCCTGTTGTGTAAATAGTGAATATCTGTGTCTGACCATGATGACTGAATCTACTGAAATGTTCCATTTCGTTCCATTTCAATACTTTTCTAGAAAGCATACTTTCAGGGAGATATTTTCAATTTTAGAACAAATTTATTATTTTTTACTGTACTGAATTTATTTATTAATACATTCAGTAAAATAATTCTGTATACGTTTAATCATCAAATATATGCAGTCGTTACTTTTATATGACAATGCATTTCGTGAAAAATAAACGATTACTCCCTCAAAGTATACTTTGCTAGATAAGTATACTTTGCAATGTTGATGAAATCGGCTACTGATCAGTGTTATCTGAAGATATCAAGTCAATGCTAGGAATTACTACCGTTTCCGAGTCGAGCCTGATACACTACAAATACACCTCAAAATACACTAGCAATGTACTAGCAATGTATTTTAATTTAGCAGATAACGTTATGTATTAAATGTAAATAGCATTGTGTTCGTTAAATAGAACATTGACTGACTTACGTTTCGTCATTATAGTCCCAGCAAAGAAGGCTAACACATCACTGAGGTTGGACAAAAAGGTTAACAAAGGTTTCTCACCAGAAATGCATTCACTGACAGTATATAATAACACGAAATTCCACCCAATTCCACCCATGGCAAATGCCAATTTTCAGCACAAATCCAAGATGGCCGCCATATATAAAGGTAAACTATTAAAATAGACATTTCGTTCGTACTAAGCAATATAAAAACATGTTTGATGTGTTCTTTCCAATTATCATTAGGATACCGATATGCTTTACAATAATATTCCGGATGTCAGATGCAAAGGTCATTCACTAAGGTCAAGGTCAAATGAAAAATTCACAAAAAATAAACCCAAATACAGTGAATTTTATATATTTACAGCCCCTAACAACATACAATACATTGTTACCATCTTTTCACAGGTTAGTCTCAGGTCAAGGTCGATGTCGAATATACGTCTCGAATCTAGCCGAAACCGGTGAATATTTTATATCCATAAGCAATTTTACGTGTAATGTATACGTCATATAATTCAAGAACAATTAAAGCTAATTTACACCACTAGCTATTTAATACAATAATTCCGCCACGGAAGCGGTGTCGCGCCTGCCAAGGCATTTGACCATAACATGATCATGGGCATGTGCTAAAGTAAGCATCACAAGAACCGTCAGAGAAGTGCATGCTTAAAACACGAAAAAGGTCAAGGTTGAAGAAACGTTTTGACATAAAAAAATGGCTAAGTAGTTCCACAATCATGTGAAGGTACAAACGGTCAAGGTCATGTTTTAATGGGTCATGGGGCATGAGTGTGTTCCAAATGCTCACATGTATCAAGTGTCTAAATATTGAAGCAATCCATCAAGTAATATTAAAGTTATACCATGATGACGAAGCTTGTACAAACTTTTTGACAGTTCGGACGTGGTCTGGCAGTTGTTGGCACCCTGTGTGTGCGGAACTACCTTTCGAGACAACCAGCCGCGGTTCCGAAATCGATTGCGACCCATTTAAACATTGATCGCGATCCCGTTTATATGCAATAATCACTATATGTAATGGCTGAAAACGATGGTAAAATGATAGTGAATGCGCTTTATCACGCCGTGGTGATATCGGGTCTCAGTATCGGGTTTGCTCGACTATCAAAGATGGCCTTCGGAGGGCCCGCTCCCAAGTTGGATATGACCGTGAGAGACGTAGGGCTCGTGACCTTAGATGTAGCGGCCGCAGTTGGGACTCGAGATTATCTAATTAAAGCTGGAATTCTACCTGCTAATATGTGGAAATAAATGGCTGCGCTCGTATTAATATTAGTTGGAGCAGTCGTGAGCGCAGGGGCGTTCGGCGGTAGCAACTATTTATTCTCGTTAATAGGAAAAGTCTCGGATGATGAGCGTAAGCGTCACGATTTAGCTGTAGAACAGCTCAATAGCGCAAAAGAAGCACGGTCGGAAAAACGAACCGCCCGTCTGGACTGGATCAACGAAGAGTTTCGCCGGAAACGTTGATGAAGCCGTGCGCGAGTACGCGCGGGTATATCCGCAGAAAATTCTCGCGGCGCTGGATCCCGAGCCCCAACTTTCAGATTTCTATGTACCGTCAGAGGCCCAAAAAGACCGCGAGATCGCGTTCATCGTCGTGGGGATGGTTGCGACGGGTCTCGTCAGCTACTATATTGGAAAATCAATAAGCAAAAGCAATAAGAAATAATTATTTAAAAAAAAAAATAATAATAATATATATATATATATATATATAGAACGATGTTAGTTGACGAGCTTTATTTTGCTCTGATCGATGTAGGCTACACGGCCTTTAAACACCGTTTAGCTGGCAGACTGGTCGTCGTCTCGTTATCCAATTTCTGGGAGCGTTTTTCGGGGTCGGCAGGCAGTTGTCCGGTCAAAACCGCACGCCGCAGCCTCTCCTCGTAGACGACGGCTAGCGCGTCACTTATCCTATCTACTATAGCTTTCTTGAGTCTCAAACCTCTTAGGGAAATTCCCCAACTCTTAGCTTGCTCTCTCATTTGCTTTATGGTAGGCATTATACTGAGTATAACCATTGGATTTTTATCTCTAATAGGGTGTAAATTGTTGATATACATAACAGGTTTTGCTATGTAAGACAGATTGCTGTATTATACTGAGTATAACTTACGGATTTCTTATCTCTAATAGGGTGTAAATTGTTGCTAGGTATGACAGATTGCTGTATTATACTGAGTATAACTTATGGATTTCTTATCTCTAATAGGGTGTAAGTTGTTGCTAGGTATGACAGATTGCTGTATATACTGAGTATAACAAAGGGATTATTATCTCTAATAGGGTGTAATCTCATTGATAACTTCTCATCCAGTCGAGGAAGTATCGTGGTTGCCGAAAAATAGTTTCCACTCTTCTCACCCATACCGTGTGAACAGTGGGGGGAAATCCAAGTAGTGTATGACAGTCAACAATGATACCACCTCCTGATGGGAGCCACCGCGCGTAGCTGTTGACTTCCAGAGGGAGGTGATATCATTTCGACTCTGATATACTACCTGTTTGCATTTCCTTCTCTCAAGCCCTACATGTGCTGAGATTAGTCACCCCATATTCGATATTACATGTTCTTTTTACGAAAACAGAAGCAGGTCATCGTGCCCTGACATAATACACGTGTGACATGTTATGGACGATACATGGACACTTCTGCATGTCTTTGTTCAGCTGGGATCATTCCAAACAACATCAGATGAGCTTATGAGTCACTCAACAGAGTTAGTCGCACACAAGGCAATGATTGCCGATGGGGCCCAACGTATCGCAGATGAGATTCTTGCTTCCATGGTCGGTCATTCTGTGTCAGAATACAAGTTTTCCCAGAAGAATCAAGTAAATATTTTAGCCTCGGATGGCTATGCGAATACATTGGCGGAACGAATCCCCAGCATTTTCTTGCCAGAGGCATCATCGACTCCCTCTTCCCGATCTCTTTCAGCATGAGTCTCTTTTCGACAATCTCATGCACGTGCAAACTTTCAACATGCGGATCGATCTCATACACCATCTTGTAAAGCTTGTCCCTGAATGTATTGTCCCAGCAAGTCTAGAAATGGCCTTTTATTGTAGATATGGGAGGTTTCTTGTTCTCTATGTTATATAGCACAACTCTGTTAGTTGTGCTGTGTGATGGTTGTAGAAAGTCTCCCCGTGTTTGTAACCAATGCTACTATTATTTCCAACCCATTGGGGATCTCTCATTCAAAATTATATTGTTATATTATATGATTTGTCTATGTTTTATTATACATATATTGTGATAGTTAAGTTTGTACCTGGTTCATGGATCCTGTGGGTGTTTTGTTCTCTATTTTGCTTCACAAGTTTTACTAGCCTAATAATTCCTCCAGTTACTCAAATATATGTGTTCTGCGTATGTGTTCAGCATGTACGCAGCAACTATGGTCGTCACACAATGCCAAGACCGTTTGGTATTGGCAATGTGACTGTCCTGACAACAAAGTAAGCTCTGAAACAACCCACTACCGTCTTCATGGATGCATCACGACGGCAGGAAATTATGCCCTGCTTGTTATATATGGGTGTGCATCCTCAAGTATTTACGCGCCGCAACAGTGGCTACGTTTCAGATAAGGGTCACCGTTGCTACCTCAGCTGATTAAGTTCAACCAGAGAAGCTTCCGACGAAAGATGCTGCTGCTCAGCACACTCATAGGACTTGCCACCAGATTCCGTTGTAGCGTGGTAATAATCTCTCTTCTGAGGAATCGGATTGGGCAACCTCTACAGTTGGAAGTGTGCCCGTCTAAACTGCACTGCTACCGGTATCAGAAGACGGCTCAACATTATAAGGTTCAATTGCAGTGGACAGTGTGACAAGAAAAAGTGCAAACGTCACAATAATGGGTTGCACTCCACACCAGCATGTGGACAGTTCGATGGAATTACTTGCTGGAATGGGACACATGTGGAAAGCCAATGTGGTGATGATGATCTGGCATTAATAGACACATAAATAAACGAGCATGTGAAGTAAAGTTGATTGCGTCTACACATTAATGCAGCTTGCATTAATTACATTGACTTGCAGTATTATACGAGTTTAGACCATTGAAACAAGGTGTACCAAAAGGGTAAGACTTGTAGATGTGTTGAAATATGACAGTTCGGCATAGTGTGCAGATATAAACAGCTTAGTCAGATTTTCATCAAATTTGGTGTTCAGCATTATACATACGACTATGTTATACATGTACATAATGATATGAGCAAGTAAAAGGTATCACAAATAAAGAAACGTGTACCCCTATGTTGTATACATGTTTCTTCGTTGATATAACATGTACATCTTGACTAATTTGTATAAGTGTGGCTTCTTATGGTCATATTTGACATTGCATTTGTCATTTGTCATTTGACCTTGACCTTTTATCTGGATCAAATGCCTCAGAAAACAAATGATCATTCTCACTAAAGCTGCTGCAATACATATAGAAATATAATTAAATAACTGTGCCAATAGCAGAAGCCAAAAATGGCCGCCAAATATTTAAAAAAGTCACGTTGCCTTATACTGCGCAAATTGCATAATAATTACTGGCGCTATTGATTAATTTAAGCTCATTAGTATACATATCTCAGGTTTATGGACACATTTAGATGACCGCCAGATATAAATTACCTTGCAATGACAATCATATTGTGTAATGATTAAAATATGAAATATCACGTTGACGCTGACCTATTTCAAAGAAAACACACATATTTATGTAAATCTTGTGTTCTTTTGTAACCTTGTTATGTAATTAGACACGTGTTCCAACAGCAGAAGAAGTCCAAGACGGCTGCCAAATATAAATTATAGCAAGTATCGTTTAATAATTAAGTCTTTTAATTAAGTTCAGTCCAGCTCCATAAGGCGCACACAGGTATATGGAGCACACAGGTATAGCAATATTTTACTTGTGAATAAAGTAACATGTTCTATAGCTTCTTTATACATGTACTCTCACACATGTGTCACTACATGTAGCAGACTTCCAAGTTAGTATTCCAATATAACTAGATTACCTTATAGTAACAATCAAATCGTTTATAATAGCTATTTTTCTTTTTATCATTCTTGGTTTTGCAAATAATGCTTTTCTTAAGCAAATATATTAGTTATCATACTGATGAACCTGTCAGCCAATATCATCATGCAATTAGATACGTTATATATCAAAAGTGCTTTATTTTATAAAAAAGATAAAATCGGACAAATGGTGTAATGTTATCTGCTAACACAGGTAAATGTTCAAATGGAGTGTTTTCACAATGCTTGTGTTCCACTTTTCTGGCGAAAACCGTATCACATGCATCCACTCAATTGGTGCAATGAATTCACTTAGCCAAGATGTTATTAATGTATGAACCCGATGTATGTACGTACAACTGCGTATGAAGCGCTACCATATGTTTAGCTGTTGCGTGGTTTAATGTGTAACGTATGGATTATCATGTCAAGATTGCAACATTTCAACAAATGTATGTCAATGATGATAGCATAATAATGACATGATTATTAAAATAGAGAACACAGTAGAAAAGTGAGACCCATAAACCAAGAAACAAAGCGATAAATACTTCATAATAAACAAATTACATGCGCACATCGGTGGTCGCAGAACCTTTAACGCGGCACAAGCATGAACTCCACGATCAGCGGTTGACAGTCCCAAAACGAAAGCAACAATGCATGCACTACATAAACAGTATAACAAATGCAGAGCAAGCACAACAACAACTATTCCAATATGAACTACTTGTAAGGTAGCAGGACAATCAAATCCCAATGAAGTACAGTACACGGAGACATGACAAGAAGGATGCCACCTTGGCCAGGACAGTGCATACAACCTGTTAAAAAAACATCCCGCTTACCTCGCCATCATGCTTCAAAAGGACAGCAACTTATGTAGAAGGCAATCAAAAAATAATAATATATCATACGATAAAGACAAACTAATCACAACGAAATACACAGTATACATGAAATGAAAGTTAATATTGTAGATATGAATATAAGAAACAAGAGGGCCATGATGGCCATAATTCGCTCACCTGACTCCATTAACACCAGAGGAGAATGTGACATTGAGTTCATATGTGTTTTAAAAAAATTGTGCTATTTTTTGGATGGCGGTCATCTTGCTTCACCCAAGGATCTTAACTTACTATGAAGTTTGGCCAGTATCAGCCATGTGGTTCATGAGAAAAAGACGTTCAAAATCTCGAATAAATGGACCTTTTGGCGGCCATCATGGATGACATAATCATCCGATTCCGACAAATATTGCACCAGAGCAATCGCCTCATCGGTACCTTCAATTTGATATATGACATGAGAATATTTGGTCAAAAATTTGACCCCGGGGTCACCATTTTCACAACTTTGAAAGAGCATTGTACATCGATCATTCTTACCAAATTTCGTCGAAATCCGGCGTCGGCCATCTTGGATTAGCGATGACCTGATTTTAAAAAATCTGAAAATGCTTCACCCATGGACCATAACTTTTAAGTTTGGCTACCATGGGCCAAGCGGTTCATGTGAAGAAGAATTTTGAATCTCTAATAAAAGAACGACATTTTGACCTTTCGGCGGCCATCGTGGATGACATAACCATCCGATTTCGACAAAACATTCATCAGAGTGATCGCCTCGTTGATACCTTCAATTTGATATATGACATGACCATATTCGGTCAAAAATAAAATTTGACCCAAATTTGACCCCACGGGCCACGCCCATTTTTGACCCCGGGGTCACCATTTTAACAACTTTGAAAGAGCATTGTACATCGATCATTCTTCTTTGAAGAATTTGTGCTATTTTTAGACGGCGGCCATCTTGGATTACGTAATGACTTCATTTTAACAATTTTGTAATCCCCCTACCATGACCTTTCAGAAGCCAATTTGGTGACTATAGGCCCAATGGTTACCGAGGAGAAGACGTTTGAAAATGTTCACGGTAACAATTATTGTTACTGTGATAGAGTATTTAGTACTGACACAACTGGAATGAATGTCATATATACAATTTCTATGTGTATTAGTTGCATCAACACTATAGTATTTATTCTACATTATATCAGTGATATTCTTGATTATTGAATTTGTGATTAAATTTGATTTCTTTGTTCAGCATTTACGTACTCTGACGATTTCATATCTTATTATTTTAAAATAGCATATGCATGCACTCCATATTGTGTTTATGTAATAAAATCAACTGTACATGTATGTCAGACGTTGAATTCCGACGTATCATTGAAAAGAAGAATGGCATAGAACCATTACATTATCTCATCATACAAATATATTTTGCTCTACCTAATCAATAACAATTTGAAATTTCTATCAATTACTTGCAGTTTACCAAAAGATAAGTGATATCAAAAGGTTGTACATCAATTACTATGTACATACCGTCCTGTTGTGGAAATTATGTTCATTTCGCAGAAAATAACTTATGTCACAATGTATGCATGTTAAACTGGTTCAACGCAAGTAATGTTAGCCAGAAACTGGAATAACGCTAATGGAACGCTGGGAATATATAGATGTATCATGTGTACTAGCCAGGTTAGCCATTTCGTGTGATTTCACAGTAAACATGTTGAGCAGTGAAGCTTTTCGAACCAATGTTATGAGAGAAAACCTCTTGTATGTATTCAAATTAGGAAGTCATTAAAGTTTACTGTAAAGTTCCACACTACATCTTCCTGCTAACGCCCCACTATATAAGCTTGGTAGCCATTCTGATTTGGTGTCAGAATATTTTCAGCATGAATGTTGATGTGGAATAGCAAGACAAGAAGGCTTTCAAAAATAAACTCAAGATTATAAAATTGTTGTGACGAACTGGTGAAATTACGTAAAATTATCACATTTTGGCGGCCATCTTGGATTGTTTTCGTATCGCAGTTAAGGAATTGAATTTTAAAGTTGCCAATTTTCATCACAATGTCAAATATACCCAGTTTATGCTCTTAAATTGCTTAATTTCCTCATGTGAATGGCAGCCATCTTAAATGTATGCCAATTACTCAAAACGCTCAAGGGTGACAGTTTGTCATCAGTTGGATTACAAAATGAGAAGGCCTGGACATGCAAAATCAGTAATAAAAAGATATGTTATTCAAAACAAGGTAAAGGCCAAAATCGGTTTTTGGCTCACGGACTATACTCAACTGAAAGAAATATGGCGGTGCTATGTCGTGGTAACGAGATGCTATGTCGTGGGCACGTCTTAGAAAAAAAAGTGTGCTTGTCCCTTTTAAGCTGCCGTATAGATCATCGACTCAGTTGCAGACAAGTTACATAGTTCACATGAAAATGCTAAAACTGCACCAGCCCATAAACTATTGAATATAGGGTCGTTACCAAATTGCTGGCGAATGGCGCCAATATACCGCCAATCCGGGAGATTGATGATGCAATACCCAGTCCGCTGTTCCTGAAACAGACAATAACAAGGTGCATGATCACGTGGTTACAACAACAACAACGTCGCCCACTCCAAAGTAAGAATTATTTGATATTTTCCTTAATATTCAACGGATTTTGATGAAATATGCCGCAGCAAACGCGCTTTCATGAGCTGCATTTGGTGGTCCATGGAGTTTGGCACAGACTTATGTCATTTTTGCGCAGAATCGATTTCCGTGTCGGAGAAACGGAAATGGATTATTCGCAAAAACGACATATGTTTGGGCGAAAATACAGAGACCACCAAATGCAGCTTAACAAGACGCGTTTGATGCGCCATATTTCATCAAAATCCGTTACGTAATAAGGACACAATAAAAGAATACGTACTTTAAATGAGATGGATTCTGGAAATTTCAGTACTTGTTGTTGTTGTTAGTACCACGTGATCATATACCTTGAATAAGTAGCCGTGTGAAACAGTAACAGTGTACAATATACTACTATCAGGCCACTATGATATGTGTTTGTCATACAAACAAACGATTACCACCATATCATACTAGGATAATATGCAGTTGCGATACAAGGAAACAGTTATCATTAGCACGCTAGCATAATATGCAGTTGCGACACAAAGAAAGTGTTACCATTAGCACGCTAGCATAATATGCAGTTGCGACACAAGGAACGTGTTACCAGTACACTAGCATAATATGCAGTTGCGACACAAGGAAAGTGTTACCGTTAGCATGCTAGCATAATATGTAGTTGCGTGCGACACAAGAAAAGTGTTTCCATTAGCATGCTAGCCTAAAATGAAGATGCAACACAAGCAAATTGTTACCATTAGCATGTTAGCATAATATGCAGTTTCGACACAATGAAACTGTTACTATTAGCGAGGATAATATGCAATTGCGACATAAGGAAACTATTACTATTAGCGATGATAATATGCAGTTGCGACACAAGGGAACTGTTACCGTTAGCGAGGATAATATGCAGTTGCAATACAAGGAAACTGTCACCATTAGCGAGGATAATATGCAGTTGCGACACAAGGAAACTGTTACCATTAACGAGGATAATATGCAGTTGCGACACAAGGAAACTGTTACCATTAGCGAGGATAATATGCAGTTGCGACACAAGGGAACTATTATCGTTAGCGAGGATAATATGCAGTTGCAATACAAGCAAACTGTTACCATTAGCGAGGATAATTTGCAGTTGCGACACAAGGAAACTGTTACCATTAGCATGTTAGCATAATATGCAGTTGCGACACAATGAAACTGTTACCATTAGCGAGGATAATATGCAGTTGCGACACAAGGAAACTGTTACCATTAGCGAGGATGATATGCAGTTGCGACGCAAGGGAACTATTATCGTTAGCGAGGATAATATGCAGTTGCAATACAAGGAAACTGTTACCATTAGCGAGGATAATTTGCAGTTGCGACACAAGGAAACTGTTACCATTAACGAGGATAATATGCAGTTGCCACACAAGGCAACTGTTACCATTAACGAAGATAATATGTATTTGCAACACAAGGAAATAGTTACCATTATTATTATTATGCTAGCATACTAAGCAAATGCAACACAGGGACATTGCAGATGCGACACAAGGAAACTGTTACCATTAACGAGGATAATATGCAGTTGCGACACAAGGCAACTGTTACTATCAGCGAAGATAATATGCATTTGCAACACAAGGAAACTGTTACCATTAGCATGCTAGCATAATATTCAGTTACGGCACAAGAAGACTGTTACTATTAGCATGCTAGAATAATATGCAGTTACGACACAAGGAAACAGTTGCCATTTGTCCATTTAGGTAATTTTAAAAATATGTATCCTGTTCATTTGAATATTGCCAAACATGATGACATGTATGCCCGACAACAGTTGTATCTTACGACCCTCTAACTTCGAGAGCCGCAAATATTCGAGGCCATTTTTATTTTCTCGTTCTATCTCGAGATGTACGTCACTTTTATTAAACTTGTGTGTTCAACCCGAAACCAGATGCAACGTCACAACTGCCAAGTTAAAAAACTTCGATTTAACCAGTAGCCTATTTCATCAACATTGCAAAGTATACTTTACTAGCAAAGTATACTTTGAGGGAGTAATCATTTATTTTTCCTGAAATGCATTATTTCATATAGAACTAACAAATGCATATATTTCATGATTAAAAGTATGCAGAATTATTATACTGAATGTATTACATTATCACAGCCAAAATGGCTGTGATAATGTAATAAATTCAGTATAATAAAAATTAATAAATTTATCACAAAATTGAAAATTTCTCCCTCAAAGTATACTTTGCTAGTAAAGTATACTTTGCAATTTTGATGAAATAGGCTACAGGTCTAATACATTACAAAAAACAGAACACACCTAAATGTTGTGTTTTCCACTAATCCTATCAACGCCTCCATTAAATGAGTCAGCTGGAAGCCGTATGTTATTTACATGCTTATCAATGGAGGTCACGTAATACTTTAGATAGAAAGGTACTAGGAATTTAGGAATATGGATTTTCATACAGTCACCACCTTATCCTATTATTTTTAAATTGACAATTTTAAATTCATCCACATCAATCCAATGCTTCCATATAATAATCAGCAGATTTATCAAATCTGGTCTCTTCTTTCGTTATTCCCACTGTGGAGGAGTGCCACATGCAGAAGGGATTGAAATTTCTTACTAAAAAATAGATATTTCCACTTAAACATTATATAAAACATTTGACTATTTGTGACTCACGACAACAAAAGGAGCTGACGATTTTTACTAGTGCATTTCCCATTCGGCTGACAGTCTAATAAAGTTATAAAGTGTCTGTTAGATATATCAATACAGCAGGCATGCATGTTTCTCAACATACATATATATATTATACGCTCTTGGTGTACGTTATGGAAGCCCTGGATGGGACTTCTGGCTTCAATACTTCAAGCTTCCTTATTTCCTACTTCCTTACTTCTAACTTCCAACTTCATTACTTCCTACTTCCAACATCATTACTTCTTGCTTCTAACTTCTTTACTGTTTACTTCGAACTTACAACTTTATCACTTTTTACGTCTAACTTCCTTACTTCTAACTTCCTTAGAAGTAATGAAGTTAGAAGTAATGAAGTTAAAAAGGAAGTTATAAGTAAGGAAGTTAGAAGTAAGAAGTGATGAAGTTGGAAGTTAGAAGTAATTCAGTTAAAAATAGAAGTAATGACGTTGGAAGTTAGAAGTAAAGAAGTTAGAAGTAAAAAGTAATGAAGTTGGCAGTTAGAAGAAAGGAAGTGGGATGTTACAAATAATGAAGTTAGGAGTAATGCAGTTAGAAGTATTTAAGTCAGAAGTCCCTCCAGGGCTTCCATAGTACATGCATTTAAAAGCACTATATCCATGATATACTCGTGTCGCAGAAAGCAACGGGTTGTGTACCGAATGACCTCGACTGAATTATAAACAAAGACTGCCGCAGGTCACCGCCGTGTTGCATGTGCTTTTGACGCCGGCTTGTATTTGTAGGACAATTTGTAGACAATTTGTAGACAATTATGTTGTATTCTAGTCACACAACCGCTCATTTGCAGCGGGGAATGATATGTCCGCGGGAAGATTCCATTACGCCTCATCCGGGTAATAGTTGACTGGGTAATAATGCGTATAAGTATGGAGCCCCGCAGAGGACATGGATTTTTCTCACGGGAACGAATTATTAATTCGAGGGAACGAATTTTTATATTGTGGGAACGAATTAATAAAAATAATAATTATACGTCCCCTGCGGGGCTCCGTATATAAGATACATGTACACGCCATATGATTTGTAAAATGTGCGATTTTTCATAAAATACATTTACCATTACCCCACGTATTTATCTCTCTCTCTCTCTCTCTCTCTCTCTCTCTCTCTCTCTCTCTCTCTCTCTCTCTCTCTTGTCCTCCGTCTCTCAAAATGTATTAAAGCATTAAATTCGTCAAACGAAATACCTCATATTCACTGATGATTCTTCCTGCGCCGGCGTAAACTGTTACATGCTGACCAATGCACCGGTCTCCTGGCGAGGTACCATTCAGTACTGCATATCACATATACGAATTGTTGTATAGTAACCGGTTGAAACTCCTTGTGGTATCTTATGTATGTATGGGAATGGGAATTCGTCAGGAATCCGGCTCCTATTTCGACGTGAAACATTTTACGCCGGCGCGGAGTACAGCACAAGTGATATTGCCGTGACGCTGCGAATAATCATATGCATTATCTTTCCGGTTGTGGGAGAGGTAGCTCCCAGTCAGACGGAAATTTTGTGACTGTGACTCGAGAACGGGGTTTATGGGTGTTGCGACCAGTGTAGATCCAGATCAGACAGTGCATCCGCACAGTCTGATCAGGATCTGCACTGTTCGCCATTCCATCACTGAAACACCCGCCGTGTTTCTAACAAGAAATACATATCGTTATCAGTATACAGGAATGTGCTGTTTCATCAGCAGCTACGCTTGTCATAAATCCCATACGTCTCATGTCTCCAGACATATGAAATATAATTATATCATATTACATCAATTCCGCCATGAAAACAGCTTTGGCAGTAGGGGCTACACCATTATAATTGCGAGCGCTGACAACAGGGCCCACGGATTTTCACCTAGTTTTTAGTCCGTTATTTGCTAACATAAACCAGTGTGTGCCGTGTGCACTTCACATGAAACATATTACATACAATCATGTTTCATCGAGCACTAACTAGTGCCATTGTGTCATACTCGTTCTATATATCATGTATTATTACCTATGTTGTCATAATATACGAGCGGAAAAAAAGTAACTGCGTATGGTTATCATGTTGATAAAAACACAATTTCAAGACATAAAACGATAAAACGATCAGATAGCATTGTTTATTAGGCAATTCTGCAAAACTTCAATTCATTTAAAATGTCACAGCATCAGTCAGTTCATGGGTATTGGGGATGAAAGACACGGCGGTCAAAACAAAGTTAATTACGCGTATGACCACCGTTTGCGTCGATGCAGGCCTGGCACCGTCGCCTCATACAGCCTACCAACTTGTTGAAGAACGCCTGGGGAATGCCGCTGTTCCAGATCTAGACTAACGTCTGACCCAACGCTGCCAACGTCACAGGCTGGTTACGCAGGGCACATACACGACTTTGCATCTCATTCCAGACGTGCTCGATTGGTGCAAGATCGGGTGAGACTGCAGGCCACTGCAACACATCGATGTTCTGCTGCGCTAGAAAATCCCTTACTACCCGGGCGACGTGAGGTCTAGCGTTGTCTTGCTGACTCGTGATGTGACGTAGCTGTCCTTGCACAAATGGGATGACGTGAGTCTGGATAATTACGTCACGGTAGCGTACGGCGTTCAAATTGCCATCGATGACCACAAGAGCTGTTCGTCCAGTTGACGTGATGCCACCCCCAAACCATGACACTGCCTCCGTCAAATGCACGTCGCTCCACAACACAAGCGTCACTAAAACGTTCTCCAACTCGGTGATAGACTCTTGAACGGCCGTCGCTGCTCTCTAAGTGAAACATGGACTCGGTCGTAAATAGAATACCCGCCCAGTCTCGGCGATTAAAGCGCAAGTGTCTTCTACACCAAGCCAGACATGCTACACGATGACGTCTTAGCAAAAATGGATGGACAGCCGGACGTCGCGGACAGATACGCCGTTCACGTAATCGATTCCGTACAGTTCTGGGGCTGATGGCACGCAATCCAGGAATGGTCCGTGCTGTCAGACTTGCCGTTTGGAAGCGATTCCTGAGGTGCACGAGTCGGACATGATTGTCCTGCTGTCGTGACGTCACGCGTGGACGACCTGCATTTGGTCGGTCTCTGACATTACCACCTGAATAGTGTGTATGTGGACACCAAATTGCGTAGCAATAACGCGATGGAGCATACCAACCTAGATCATATGCGGTCATTTTAATTTATCCTGGGCATTGCTCTACGACCACTTTCAACCGAAAAAAAACCTGCTTTTCTGTGCCCTGGGGCCCGTTTCACTAACGAACTAAGCAAGTACTTTTGTCATAAGTTATAACTTAAGTCCGGAGTACGTGCTTAGTCCGTTTCACAAAACATCTTAGCAAGAACGACAATCGAAATTTACGATGGAAAACTAAGACAGGTAGCTAGCAGTCTTAAGTTATAACTTAAATATTTAAGTCGGAACTTATGAAATAAACAAAGATGGATGCCCCCATGTGAGCCGAGGTGGAGAAAACAATTCACTGACAGCAGGTAAATGTTCACTTCATACGTACTATTTTAGCAAGTATCTGCCATATAAACCATATATACTTACATATAGATAGCTACACCTGTGCTAGTTACCCGTGTATTGCTATTTGTGATGTAGGTCATGTCGTTACCAGTATTCGTTATGCCCAGTTATCGACAACATTTACAACCACTGTAGATCCAGATGAGCCGGCTCGTAACGAACCGTCTGTATGCTGTTCATGTATGTCTTTTTGTCGGTTGGTGTCAGTCAGTTGGTCGGTGTCAGTTGGTCAGTGTCGGTTGGTGTCTGTCGGTCTGTCAGTCGGTCGGTGTCGGTTGGTGTCGGTCAGTGTTGGTCGATCAGTCGGTATCGGTCGATCAGTCGGTGTCGGTCGGTCAGTGTCGGTCTGTTGGTTTCGCACGGTCGGTGTCAGTCGGTCGGTGTCAGTCGGTCGGTCGGTGTCGGTCGGTCGGTGTCAGTCGATGTTGGTCGGTGTCAGTCGGTGTCGGTCTGTGTCGGTCGGTCGGTCGGTTGGTCGGTCGGTCCGGGTCGGTCGGTGTCGGTGCGTTGGTGTCGGTATGTCGGTGTCAGTCAGTTGGTTTCGCACGGTCGGTGTCAGTCGGTCAGTGTCAGTCGGTCGGTGTCGGTCGGTTGGTGTCGCTATATCGGTGTCAGTCAGTTGGTTTCGCACGGTCGGTGTCAGTGGGTCGGTCGGTGTCGGTCGGTCGGTGTCAGTGGGTGTCAGTCGGTGTTGGTCGGTGTCAGTCGGTGTCGGTCGGTCGGTGTCCTAGTGGGTGTCAGTCGGTGTTGGTCGGTGTCAGTCGGTGTCGGTCTGTATCGGTCGGTCGGTCGGTCGGTCGGTCCGGGTCGGTCGGTGTCGGTCGGTTGGTGTCGGTGTGTCGGTGTCGGTCAGTTGGTTTCGCACAGTCGGTGTAAGTCGGTCGGTGTCGGTCGGTCGGAGTAAGTCGGTGTAAGTCGGTGTTGGTCGGTGTCAGTCGGTGTGTGTCGGTCAGTCGGTCAGTCCGGGTCGGTCAGTCCGGGTCGGTCGGTGTCGGTCGGTGTCGGTCGGTGTCGGTCGGTGTCGGTCGGTTGGTGTCGGTCGGTCGGTGTAGATGTCGGTCGCGGTCGGTCGGTCGGTCGGTCGGTCGGTCGGTCGGTCGGTCGGTCGGTCGGTCGGTCGGTCGGTCGGTCGGTCGGTCGGTCGGTCGGTGTCGATCGGTTTTGGTCGGTGTTAGTCAGTGTCGGTCGGTGTCGGTCGGTGTCTATCAGTGTCTATCAGTGTCAATCGGTGTCGGTCAGTGTCAATCGGTGTCAATCGGTGTCGGTCGGTGTCGGTCGGTGTCGGTCAGTGTCGGTCAGTGCCCTGCCCTGCCCTGCCCTGCCCTGCCCTGCCCTGCCCTGCCCTGCCCTGCCCTGCCCTGCCCTGCCCTGCCCTGCCCTGCCCTGCCCTGCCCTGCCCTGCCCTGCCCTGCCCTGTGCCCTGCCCTGCCCTGCCCTGCCCTGCCCTCGTCCGGGCACATGTTTGGGATCTTAGGTGGTTGGAGGTGTCGCATATGACAAACGAAAACAATGCAACATATTCCGTAACCGAAGCCTATTGTGTCTTAAGTGGTCATTCTTTTCTTTAAAAACGATGAATATACAACCTAATGGTGTGTCATGTATGAACGTCCGTCCGTCCATCAGTCTGATTGACTATCCGACTGTTGTTTGTTCTTTCTTTACAGAACATACAAACGATGGCAGCTGCAGTTGCTATAATCCAGGCGCGCAATTTACCATGGGAACGAGTCTTTAGGACCGACCAATCCCCTAGACTTCATGGATAACGAGGACCAAATATCGAAATGCAGGCTGTCTCGTGATTTTTTTTCTACAAGTATGCAACATTGCACATGCTGACATTATACGGTCAACCCTGAGATCACACAGTCTGTCAGTGTCATTGCAAGTGTTGACTGCATTGCGATTTTACGCAACTGGTAGTTTCCTGGCGGTTAATGGAGAGATATACAACATTAGCAAATCAAGTGGTTCTAGAAAGTGGAGTATAACTTTTGCGGACAGTGTTAGCCTGTGTTTCGTTTCTGATAAGGAGATACCTGGTTTTCAGACTAGATGGAGAAACAGTCCTGACGCATTTAACAAAAATGTCAGACCCGTCCGCTGAACGCACGTGCGCATTAATCCAGTCCTATACTGGTAAACATGTTCAGGGGCAATCCTATATGTGTGACACTGACTCACACAGTGCATGCATTTCTATATGTAATCAACACATTACCCGTGTCCAGTTCAAATAAATATAATATGTCATTCGGTAGTTGTATCAGATACATCCATATCTGACCGGGCATACCATTAATAATCGACAGTACATGTGTTCTGCTGACTCTGAAACGTGATTTCTGAGTTAATGAGGTAATCTAAGTAAAATTTAAAAAATGGTCGAACTACAATTTTATTGGAATGTAAAAATAAAAACATTGTTAATTGCTTATTTTGTTGCTGTTTCATGTCATATGCCAGTTTATATTACAGTATAAGGTTCACTAGTTGGCAATAAATATATCCACATGTATTCAATGGCGTCGGAATATTGAGATAAAATTTATATTCTACATGAGATTATTTTTAAAAATTAATAATATTCAACATTAGGCTTGCAAATCCGTTATTTTAGATGTCAAAACACATAAAGGGAAAGTAAAATCATCATAAAAATATAAGCCCCGAGCGGGATACGAACCCGCGCGGCACATACCAAAGCTGTAAACAATAACTAAGTTGTAACTTATGACGGACTTGTTATGACCGTCTTAAGTTTGTGTTGTGAAACCAAATAAGCAATGACTTAAGTCGGTCATAACTTTTGTCATAAGTTATAACTTAAGTTCGAACTTATGAACAAACTAAGATTTGTTAGTGAAACGGGCCCCTGGTTGTCAAACAATGACACGACGGTAGCAAAGTAGACAAAAGCTGACGCAGTAAAATGTTGGGCGAAAAACGCGTGAAAAACAGACCCATGTCCAAGAAGCGAAACGGCACGTGAAAATACGGCATCGATCCAGCGAGCGATTGTGTGGCGATGCGTTCACTGGTCAACTGCGCAAAACATTTCTTAGGCAACGGATTTTGATGAAATATGGCGCATCAAACGCGTCTTGTTAAGCTGCATTTGTGTCAGTAGACACGGAAATCGATTCTTCGTAAAAACTACATAAGTTTGGGCCAAAGTACCGATACCACCAAATGCAGCTTAACAATGCGCGTTTGATACGCCATATTTAATCAAAATCCGTTACATAATAAGGACAAAATAAAATAATACGTACTTTGAATCGGAGGGCTTCTGAAAGTTTCAGTACTTGTTGTTGTTGTTGTTGTTGTTGTTGTAACCACGTGATCATACACCAAATCGCAGTCCATTCTACAATGAAACCTTTCAAAACCGGACACCATGGGAGTCCCCCATCTTAGGAAGGTTTCACTGTAAATCAGGCATTTGATCATTCTGAGCCATAGTTGTGTGCTATGCGATCATGAACAGACTGTATCACCTGAGATAAATTACCAAGAAACTCATTAATATGAAGATCATAGATGTTTTCTTGGTGTCCGGTTTAGAGACGTTCCACTGTTGTTAATTATGGGTGAAATTGTGATTTATTTTGTTTGTTGTCGTGAAATGATAATACATTACTATGCCATATGTAGAAGGAAGTTCATATTACGGACGCTAGTGCGATTAATTTAAATACAATAATTTCGTAACCATTGATTGCAAAATATGTTATTGTATGAATGCAGTCGCAACTTGATTGTGATCATAAACATGCGTTTGTCGCTTAATTATCTCATTTGCATATTAAGTCAAGTGAAATTCCATGCTCAGTTTAACTTGGCAGTATCTGGAAAAACCAACTAGTAATGACGGAATTCCTTCTCTGATCTATCGAAAAACCCGCGAGCAGTGACGTAATTCCTCATGTTATCACTGACTACCGCTTCGCTGCAGATAAGACAAAAAGATAAACTTGTTTGAAATGCTTTAAAAGCTTTATTACTCGATATTGTCAGCATTGCACACTTCTATATAGAGAATAGTAGGTTAGTGCCGTGAATGGGAAAAATATATCTGGCAACACTCATGATTTGTTTTATTTCTCATCAGAAGTATATGTAGTGACCACCATTTGAACCGTCTCGCCGAGACGGTTCAAATGAGTGGTCACAACATATACTTTGGTTCAGAAATAAGGAAAATAGATAGAGAATAGTAGGTTAGTGCCGGGAATGGGAAAAAATATCTGGCAAGGCTCAGGAAACGGGATGGGCGAGGCTCTGCAGAGCACATCCCGTTTCCGTGCCGCGCCAGATATTTGTTCCCATTCACGGCACTAACCTACTATTCTGTTTATCCCGTCAACACGTACAAATGGCTGTACAACAATTGTATTGACTGGATATCAAAAATGTTTCACGGCACCTTGTTTCACGGCACACACGCACTGTGTTGACGGGATAAATAATCGTCATATTAAAGGTACATGCCCACTTAGCAGGCACAAAATGTTCTGTATATTAATTAAATAAGTGTATAATTGTGTCACTATTCCACCAGTTCTAAAAATTACGAGTGCCGGCTATACATATATAATCATTTAGTAATATTTATTTTACTCGCGGTGATATCAGGCTATTTTCATATGCAAATGAGGCATGATATTTTTTAATTATTTATACCAATTAAATGCGTCACCTGAAAAAAAAAAGAAAAAAAGTCGGCGTGTCCTTGGGCAAGACACCTTCGTGATAGCCTAGTCCTATCGGATGGGGACTTAAATAGTCGGTCCCGAAATGGAAGGTCATCGAGCCAGTGCCGTCATTAAATCAAAGCATTAGATTAGATTAGATCACCTGAAAATATAACATTTTCGACAGAGTATAAAGTATGATCATTGCACATCAAAACATAAATACAGAGAATAAATGTTAATGTCCTTTAACATTTTATGGAAACACGGTGATCGCGTCGTATCGTATCCCACCTCGACCGCTGCGAATGGCTGAATCGGCGTGTCCTTGGGCAAGACAACTTCGTGCTAGCCTAGTCCTATCGTATGGGGACTTAAATAGTCGGTCCCGACATGCAAGGTCGTCGAAACTATTTTCCATAGTCTGTTTCATCACGTGCTTGGCATATCTGAGACCCTGTGCCTTTAGCCATTTCAACACTACATATCTGGGGGCCGTTTCACTAAACTTCCTACGACTTAAATGTTCGTAAGTGCAAAATTATGATAGTCTGTAAATTTCACATTAACAATGAGTTCTTGTAAACAATCATTGGATTTACATGTATTGAGCATATGCAGCCTATCCTCAATACATGTAAATTCATCAATTGAAATTTAGTGAAGTTAGTGAAACGCCCCCCCCAGTATAGCAGTGTTTGCAAACAGTGTAGATCCAAATGAGCCGGCTCGTAATGAGCCGTCTCATCAGGGTCTGCACTGTTTGCAAGTAAGTTTCATAATTTTAGAGAAAGGCACCCCTTCTTATTAATGAACCAGTCTGCAAATCGTTGTGTGACGATTGGTTTGGTCCATAAATGAACATATCACAGTCCATTCCAGTTATTTATGGGTGAAAGGGTAATGGTTAGTGTACACAGATCAGTTGGCGGGAATCACGGTGTTTCACAGCGACGCTTTTCCGAATGTTTCAGTGCGGTATTGCATTGCAGCATTTTTCTCAACAAAACCAGTTTGACAGCCTACGATAATTGTCTCCGGAGATCATTATCATCTTCTGCCAAAATATGTTTAAAATGTATCAAAAAAGTAAAACAGCCGACGACAATACGCATGTCTCGTCTGTAAATGTTTCTCAACGAATACATATTTTGACAGCGCATGCAAATCATCTCTGCTTCTAATGCATGTTTTTGCTAAGAAATCAGTTTTAAAAAAAACAGCAACAGAAGACATCACTTTATTTCATTAAACTCCAATATGTGAACTATAACTTACTTGTTGATTGCCCCGCCTTCTTCGCGTGAACATGCCTGTAGCAAGGCAAGTCCCGCCCACACGAGCTTTCGACTTGCGACTCGACTACGTTATTGGCCATTTGACACCCACGCGCACATATACACGTCTGAACCGGATGCGTGACACTTGCCTATCTGACAACAAGCCGTGACGTCTGTATATAAATATACCTTTCTACGTATTGGAACATTTTTTTCCTACTCTACTAGTTCTTTCGGATTGGGACTTTAAAAGGCGGTCACGTGTATCAGATTTGTCTGGGCACGTTAAAGAACCAGAGGGGACTATTCTAATAAGAGCTAGCCCCCATTGGGGCCGGTTTCCTCTGTATCCACCTCCTTCATTTCTCCCCTTCTTGGAGACGACATTCAAGGTCATCGAGCCAGTGGTGTCGTTAAATCCAAGCATTTACATTTTATTTATGTTTTATTGGAACATTTAATGAATAAATGTAATAGATATTGAAGAAATAGTCGCAATATGTTATTAATTGAGACGAAATGCTATGCTTCCATTGGTCGAGAAACTAGGGCAAACAATATACTCACTTATTGGTTGCCCTAGTTTGTCGACCAATGACAGTAGAGCATTTCGTCTCAGTTAATCGCATATTGCGACGCTTTCGCCAATATATATTAACTTAATCATTAAATGTTGCAATAACTCAAAAGATATATTTAGCACAACAGGCCCCGCCTTGTTGACGCAATTTCCTGTGACGTGCGCCATGTGTACGTTCGATTCGGTGTCAAACTGCCAATCATGTAATAGTATCGTAATTTGAAAACACGTTTATGAGCAGACCTCCATTTTAATAGACACATGCCCGCGATGGGGGCGATGCAACCAATAAGTTAGTTATAGTACACATATTGAATTCTTAATAAACTAATTTATTAAAATTTCAATATGTGAACTATAATATAAATATTAAATACACCTTTTTCGATTAATCATGTTAATGGAGGTTATGTCTATCATCATGATAGACATAACCTCCATTAATCGAAAAAGGTGTAGGTAATATTTATATTATAGTTCACATATTGAAATTTAGACAGTCTATGTCATATATTTATGGGTGAAAGGGTTAATGCAAGCCAATCATCAGAACTGTTGATGGTTTTCCAAGTCTGGTCACAATGACGTTCTGACCGAGCTTTGTCGTCTATATGCTATTAGTGCGGTAATTGTATCCACGTGTGAAATTTCAGTTTGCACTTTATTTCTAGATAGAGTCTTTAAATGGAAACCTCAGCATTACAACTGGTGCTTAGTCTACATATTATATAGCGCCTGCATAACACATAGACCTACAGGCGCGGATCCAGGATTTCGGGTTAGGGGGGGGGGGGGGGTGGGGGCGTAACTATTTTGCAATACTTGACTATATTATCGAACGAGCTAATATACCGAGCGGAGCGGAGCGGAAAAATGCATGGAATACATGGCACTTGGCATGAAACGTGCCTTGTAACTTGTAAAAAATCTTTACTCGGCGAATTTACACCCCCCCCCGCCCCCCCCCCCCCTGAATCCGCCCATGGGCCTATTACTATGGAGTAGTAGTAAGGGAGTTAAAATGATACCACTACCGTGATATCATTTATAACCCTCTATAATACCCCCACCACCCCCGAAAATCAAAAAATTGGTTAACGAGGAAAATTGGGTCTCCCGACAGTAGTATAGAGGGATTCAAAATGATACCACCTAACGGTGGTATCATTTCTCCACCCTCTATACTACTCCACCACCCCCCGAAAAATCAAAAATTGGTTAACGAGGAAATTGTCTCCCACCAACCACAAACATCCAAAATGTGTGTCATAAATACATCATGTTGTTTTCACGTCCAATTGAACATATAAAAACAATAGTCTTAAAAAGGATTTATTTTTTGTCTCGTTGTCATAAATACATCATGTTGTTTTCACGTCCAATTGAACATATAAATTTAATAGGTTATAATAAAATATATACAAAATGGATAATAAAATACACAACGAATTGGACGTTTATAATGACTTGGATGAAGGATTTACGCTGTTGTTTCTACAGTATTAAAACAAGGTAAAATGACAATACTATGTGATATCGAATACATGAAATATCAGCGTAATTTATTACGCTGCGATAAAAACGTTGCATTTACAATATTAAACCGGCAATTATGTCGCCGGTATAAGTATCAAATTTATGTAATGAAGCGACTAAATAGGATCGGAGAAACAATACCGAAACATTATCAAACTAATTTTATAAAACAGTTTAAAATCAAAGATTCGTTGACGGATATGCGTTTCTACGATATCACTTTTAACGAAGAAATTGGAAAATTATTAGAAGAAATTGAAAATTATGAACAGAAAAAAAAAAACTATTAGAGAAAAAGGATAATACAATACAATTGGAATTGAAATTTTTTAATAACTGTGTTGAAGAAGTTTACGAAGCTTATGGGGTTATAATCCTATATATAAATTCTATAAAATGAGAACACTAGGCGATATCGAATATATGAAATACCAGCGTAATTTATTACGCTCCGATAAAAACGTTACATTTACAATATTATACCGACAATTATGTCAACTATACAAGAGGCAAATACAAACATTAAGACGGATAATGCGTATCGGATATGAAACTAAGGTGTATTATATAAAATTGTTAAAACCCAACGATTCGTTTACGAATATACATTTCTACGATATCGCTTATAAAGATATTAATAATTTGTAAAAATTAAAAAAAAAAATAGCAAAAGCCTCCACTCGTGCACAACACCCCCAGCGACTGGGCAGATTTCTAGCCGGCACCCAGCCACTGGGGTGTTGTGACCTTTCTTAAGCCCACGCATCTGTTGGCTCACATTCTGGGTCGCCTTGAACCCCATTGCCAATTCCTCTATTAAGAGAAACCAGCGAAGTAATGACGAGCCTATGTGAATGAATTTGGTTTCCGAAATTGCAAAGCTCTTAGGCAGAAATCTTTTAGGCCGGCACCTTTGAGCTACACAATTACATCGCCAAATACACACATATGCATAGACTGCTACCATTAAACAGACGAGACGGACGTCATACCGGATCAACAACATGGCATGCACGAGATGAGACCAATTGTTGTAAGGTCAACAAACATATATACTCATCAGTTTCCTATACAACATACAAATGGTGTGCATATTATAATTATTTATAATAACCTATTGGCGAAAGAAAACATGTGATGGTTCGTTATTTTGTTAATTTTATAATTAATTTTTTATATTTTTTTTTAATAATTTAAAGATGAACACTCCCTATTATTACATAGTAATTAATTTATGTTGTAACGACAATGTTTCAATTACACGGGTTATGGCCCATGCGTAAATTGATAGCCGAGGTAAACAGAGCCGATAATTCTCAGTGAAAATACACATGTTGTATAGGTATGTAAATTTGTTTACTGCACCAATATAATAAGAAAAAATTAGGAAAATTAAGAATTTTTTTTTTTTTTTTTTAAAATTATTATTTTTATTTTATTTTAATTATTTTTTTAAATTTTTTTTAATTATTTTATTTTATATAATGGTGCTGTAACACTTTCCTCCGACTTTATTTCCAAGTTTTACCCTAAATTTATCCCAATCAGTACACTCAATTTTTGGCATGGTGGCGCGCGCCTTGATCCTTATATCATTTTTAATTCTTCATATCTCCCCATTTCTTCCACCACGGATTCAAACTCTAAATTTGATATTTTCTTATCGGCCAACGCTTTGGACACCATAACGTCGATGCTATTTTTCTTAGACCTAGCGAGAACGGATATTCTATCATGTTTTCTACTTTTTTTCTCGAGTTTTCCACCCGCCGCCCTAATTACCATACAAAGTGTTCCAGATAAAACGGTAATTCCACTCAAAACCCCTGCAGAATGGAATCATTACAATTGTAGATAGCGTTGCAGCAGTCCCCGCCCCACACAACACAGAAACACTTGCCAGAACCGTACTAGATGCTTCAGCTATGTTTGCCGCGCGCCTATATTTATTAGAGTGTCTTTTTCTATTTGCACATTCTCTAACTAAAATATCCTGCATAGCGACGATATTATTCAACCTAAAATCTGAACTTTTTTCGTTAATTGAATACAGTGTTGGTGGAGTGGTATTGAGAGTTGATACAGTGTTGGTGGAGTGGTATTGAGAGTTGGATACAGTGTTGGTGGATCGGTATTGACAATTGGAAGCGGTGATTCGTTCATAGTTAAATTTATTTCAATATATTAGTATTACACCAATAAGTTCAATTAACAATGAGACAATAGTGGAAGAAACTCTCTGAGTCACCGATTTTCGTAACAAAGTTAATAACACTACCTTGGGAAAGTCTAATTCGATCATCACCGGGAGAACGAAACCACCGTCGAACTATCTCCAGAGATTTTAGTGACTCCAACCCCCCGTTCTTACCCCATCTACTACAATATTTATCGCGACCGCGCCCACAGGTTTACCATTAGCATTAACCGAGCAGACCGCCATTTGGATAACTTCACCTGCAGCTGTCATAGTGTATCCCCCATATTTATTACTCGCTTTGGCACCGAACGAATATTCATAGTGCCCCACAACCAATGGGCCCCGCTTCTCAGCCCAAACTGTTATGACACGTTTTGGTGTTTTCATTGTTTTCACTATTCCGGCAAGCGCATTGTTTGCGTTATATGCCTCAGTACGAAATCTCATAAGAGGCCTCCTCAGAGCTTTGGTCGCGGCTATACGATCATGTTTCAGTTTATCGGTTATTTTTTCATCTAGTTCAGTAAGTGTCGCTTCTCTGTTGAGAGAGTCCTCTAAGCGCAACGCATCATAAGCCTCCGTAATGGTTGCCTGGTGGTCTTCTAATGGTTGCCTGGTGGTCCTTCTAAGGCTTTATCAATACCCGACCGGGTCTCTTTTTGAAATTCTGTTTATTTTTTCATCTAGTTTAGTAAGTGTCGCTTCTCTGTTGATAGAGTCCTCTAAGAGCAACACCCTATAAGCCTCCGTAATATCCGCCTGGT